>JAYGXS010000008.1:3461205-3565551 GCA_036362985.1 Ligula intestinalis | reverse complement strand
TCGGCTCACTGGCGTGGCTCTCGAATTTGAGCCACCCATTTTTTTGCTCTCCATTCACGGGGGAATTTACTATCCTATACCATCCTCTCTAATCCTCTGCTTTGTTTGTCTGCATTTGTGATCATGAGGTTAAATCTACAGTGCACTGCTACCTTTTTAAATGCACGAAAACAATTTATTTTATCTACAACATATCACCATCCCAATATTTGTCAAATGCGGCCAATCTGTCGCATATGTAATTCACAAACAACACCAACATCGACAATTCTCCGTAGGATGACAACACGAAGAAAAAAGCGTGTGAAGAAGCGGAAATGGAGAAGTTGAAAGTCGATATGTCTCCATAGTTGATGTGAATGTCGTGAAAAACTTGACTTGTAAGTATAACATGACCTTTTACCTTTGTCCTTTTAAAAATGATCCTTTATTTACCTTACCATCTGCTCTCCGTGAATGGAGCCATTTTTGCTGAAAATTCAGGTTTGTATAATCCTCAATATAGCATTCTTCTTCTTCTCTTCTCACGCGTTTGTACTGTCTTATACGCCTCCCCAACAGATGGCATAGATTACCCGATCAGCCGCTGAGCATGGAGGGCCCGGCTGCTGTCTGCATGCACGGCGACAGTCGTGTTTTTGTCTTTGGCGGTTACGATGGCTCCTCCACGTTTGATTCCATGGTATTCTGCCACCTGCAGGCAGATTGGCTGGAGAAAGCGACCACTGCCAGCAGCGCGGAATTTTGGTTGCCGGCTGCCAGCATGCGAAATGCACGCTCAGGTCTCGCAGCGGTGCCTATTAGAGGCAAAAACTTGGTGGCCGGTGGAAATAACTCCACATGAGAGGACGTTAATGTCGTTGAAGCATTTTCGCCACTCGGGAACGAGCGTGCCGCACTTGTAAGCTAGGCGTGTGTTCTCCACGTTTAGACACACAAGCCAGATTTGTGCATCTCTATGAAGCATCAAGTGACTGAACCTGCGGCTTTTTCAGCCCTAGAAATGCTCTGAAAAGAAGAGGTACTGGCGGACAGCAAATTCCAGAAACTAGTCAAACAGGGTGACCGGTAGTTTTTGACACCTGAAATACTTTCTTTCATGGCCACTGCCTCTACGTATATTGGTCCGTTTTCGATGTAGCATGCCTCAGAAATTATAAATTAAGTGATTTATTTGCGTTTTTGATAGCTGTCATTTATCCGGCTTAGTAAAGCCTCCAATGCAGAAAGTGAGGAGAGGGGAACAATTAAGAGTATCATTAGTAGCGCGTTGCACATAATTATTTTTACAAATCCAAACTGCACACGTCGGCAGCATGGATGCAGTCTAGCTTGCCCGCCACTAAAGTGGGCCCTTGCACCCACACAAGCTTGATAACATTTTTACTGAGAAAGGATGGCTCCTAAAACGGGAAACGAGAAGGGTAGCATCTAGCCCAAGTCATCATGATGAATCTGCTCATAATTCCAGGAAGGATCAATATTAGTTTGTCCTTACATTAGCATAATCCTTTATCTCACGAATAAATTTGATGTCACCTAGCAATAGTAGAGGATCGTCGGTTACGCAGTGTTACTTGCATACTAAAGTATGCTGCAGAAAGCGATGTTGTAACTGTAATAAAGAGCGGTTTCGTAAGAAAAATGGGAACGCTAGTAAATGAACCCAGCAAATTCCCTTCTGAAACTCAAGGGAAGAAGGCGACATAAAAACTGGTTTACGGCATTGGGAAGAAGTCGAAGTCGCTTCCTTAAAAAACGAGCAACAGATGATAACATTGCTGCATATCTTGGACCTCTAGGTTCAAATATTTCAAAAAGGAAATTGTACAAGTCAGGCATACCAAAAAGAAGAAAATATCTCAATGAAGGATTCACCACAACATAAACTCACCCGGTGATTATTCCAACCTGTCAAACCAATCAGACGCATCCTTGCTGCTCACCCAGTACGAATTCTTTTCGTTTAGTAGGTGAAGATATACGGATTGCGCACATGGCGTCACTTGGCATGCATATTGTGTTCGCGAGCGTGCCACTGGATGAAAACATTTGCATAATTTGTGAACATTCCACTAAACACGTCTGGAGCAAGGGCAATTGTAGAAAACCTTACAGAGATGCTTATTGTGTGCCGAACCGTGACTGGCGCTCGAGAGATCTTTCTGGCCCGCGACCCAGCGCTCACGGATTGGCCGACTGGTGCGCAAACGGCCAACTGGAGAAAATATGAACCAATCGATCTCCAGCGCGCATGATTATGGGCATGACGCATTCTAGATATTGCCGCGCACGCTAATTGGCTTGCTGACTTCATATGCCGTGCGCATAATATTTATTTTGAATAAATTTTCTAAAAATCTACGTCCGTTTTATGTGATATACCTGAATAAAATTGCGTTTTTATTTTATAAAAGCGTTCTAATCATGAGATTTGTCTGACCGTGAAATTACTACTTATAAGGCACCCTATCCGTCAATGTAGTAATGTTACCTTCCAAGTATACATGGTCCACGGCCATTCAAAAATTTCAATAAAAGCGTACAACTTGTTTTCTAGTTTCCTTTTCATAAAAACCATACGATTGTTTCCTAATTCCCTTAGATATAAGTTGTAGAGAAAAAACTTAGGAATTTCTGAATTAAGTTTTAACGCTAAAATTATCCCGCAATTAAGAAGCTTTTCAAATCGAAAGGTTCCCCTTCTTCAAAAATAAAATTTAGGGAATGCGTAATTTTCTATCAAGTGAGCATTTCAATGCTTTCCGGCCCGCGGCCTGCTCTGGGCCCATCAATGCTGTGCCACTTTCCGCTGATTGGTTGCGCTCACACACAAAAAGCTGACAGCACACACATGCATCTTGACAAGAAGCTGGAAAACCGCAGCAGCGGACAATCAGTAGGAAGTCTCGCTTGCTGCCACTGTGTACTGAATAGTGCAGGCTCTCTCGCTGCAGTCAAACCTTTCCAAATTATGTCGACCTTTTCCCCATCTTTTTTATTTGGGAAATCACACGCTGTTCACATTCACACCTCAACAAACTGGTTGAAGCAGCCTACTTACCAAAATTATCAAGTTGGTACGGTACTATTAAGAGAAAATTTTAATGATGATTCTACCCTCTTCAGGCGTTTCGCTCGAAATTAGTTTTTGCGTTTCAATTCCTTCGAGCTTGCCAAGACATAGCAGCTGATTAAACGTCGAAGATACGTCATTTTGAAAGACTTTGCGGTTAGCCGCCTAAGCAAGACAAGGGAAGAGGGAGCGCCCCGCCAATGGGCTTTGCGATCATGTGATCATGGGACGAACATATTTCCCTGTCCTAAACTTAAAATAAGACAAAACTCGACTCCTTCTCTTGACGCGGGTCCCATCCTTAACCTAAACACTACAGTTAACATCGACCCTAGACTTATTCCTAAACAAAATCCCGACTCTAGCCCCAATGCTGATCTTAGGCCTGTAGCATCTAAGCAGTGGATGTTCTCGGAGCACTGTAATCATTGGGTACAAATCCAAGGCATTTGGTTAAAGGTAGGAGGCACCGGAATAAGGGCTTTATTGTGCACATAACCCTAGGTTGCCGTCTCGGCCAGTTGTGTCCACTGGCAAAGCCAAGGCTTGGGTTAACTGTGTTCAGTGAGAGCTGCTCTGACCACTGCGCCACGGGTTTGTTTCTTTGGCGTATTTTTTGATCGGTAATGTACATTGTGGTAGATGGGTGCTCACTGATTGGCTAGGGAATTCATTTGTTCCGTTGTGCCCAGGAGCTCACTCTCGAGAGCCGCCAGCAAACTCTCAACGGTTGAAATGTATTATCGACAAAGACAAGCGAGGCAGGAATGACCAGCTCTGACATACAAGCCGTTTTTGTCAGTACTGTATTTCTGCCTAAAATATACTAGCCAGATTTGGTAGGATTGTGTTATGGGGTCGTGTGAGTGCGCGCGAAGCGCGCCCAACTCCAAAACGGGAGAGTGGTAATAGGGGAAAGTATGGGTGGGGCATATCAGGGGAAGAGAAAGAGTGAAATAATTCCAAAAAATAAGAAAATTACGTATGAATGCCTAAGTTTGTTTTACTGAACCAAAAATTGGCTTAAAAATTGGTTTTTTGAGTAATAAAATGGAAAGAAGCAGCGTGGAAACCAAGAAAACCAAGCCGTGAAAGGTAATTGGACGAAAATTATTCAGGGAATTGAATATGCGGTCTCAAGGACGTGCAAAGCCGAGCCGCTGCGCTGGCGACCAATGAAATACCAGCAAAAATATGCATGAAGTAGGAAGCCAGGCAGTCATATGGGGAATAACTGGGTAAGTGCTGTTTCTCCTTAACGAAACGCATGTACATAACGGAAATGAGTGGGCTAAATTTAATTAAATTGTTCCTTAAAATTGCTGATAAAATTAATGGGATGGTTCACAGTAAGGAGCACGAACGGGTGCGCAAATTAAGGATATCGAGCTGTCTTTCTGTCTTTTCTAGCAGGAACGCGTGGACGTTATCCGGAGAAGTTGATTTTGCAACGGTCGGCAGCCAGACAGACATATCTGGATCTATCAGGTATGATCCCAACTGGGCCTGCGGTAAGCTCGTTGAGTGCGCAAGTAGTCTGCCATTATAATCGAAGGTCTAAGCAGAATGATACTGAGAACGCAACCAAAGCAAAAACTGTGAGTTTTTTTAATTTCCCACGCAGCTTTGGAAGAACGCAAACCACGGAAGCCAATTTTTCTACAGAAATCCCGTCCAATACTCCACCAAACAACCCGACAGCACGCACAGCCTTGCCTGCTAGTTAACCGACAAAGAAGGTAAGCCGAAAGACGTCTGTGTGTGCAGGAACAGAATAGAAGGGGAGGAGGAAATTGTGTGGCGAAAGGGGAAGAAGGGCAAGAAGACGACCCAACCAAGATGGTTACGGTCCACTATGGTTAGCAAGCTTGGTACGTGGGGTAGAGCATGTAAGGACGAGTCTAACAGTGCACGCGTTTTAAACTTTAGCCCGGACCACAGGTCACCGAGGTCCCTACGATTGGACCAACCGACACTGGACAATAGGCTTCTGCAAACCATCAATTCGCCCGAATTGGTGCCCTACTTCCGCAGCAGAAGTCTCCTATCAACGGACTTACGATGCTCTTGCGGTGGACGAATGTCCCTGCAGAAGTATGCGCAGAACAGAGACGGACAAATTTTCAGGTGCGCTCTGTGCCTCAGAAAACAATCTGTGCGGACGAATTCTATATTTTATGGAAGCCGGTTAACCTTGCATAAGCTAGCAAATATGTGCCTGGCATTTGTTGCCGGCAGAACGGTACAGGAAGCGGGAGCTGTCTGTGGAGTATCCTTAAAATCGGCCGTAAACTGGTTTGCAATTTATAGGAACGTCTGTTCCAACAGCCTGAACAGGGTAGCTTCGTCCATCGGTGGACCCGGCATCCAAGTGCAGGTGGACGAGTCGATGATTACCCGCCGTAAGTACAACCGAGGGCGAAAAGTGCGGCAATTGTGGGTAATCGGTATGTACGACACTGTCAAGAGAAGGGCAGTGTGCGAACAACTGAGCAGCCGCTCCGCGTCGTCCCTCTGCAGTGTCATATGCCGGAGAGTGAAGCACGGCAGTGAAATCGTGACGGACTGTTGGAGCAGCTATAGGAAGCTGAAGACAATGGGTTATTCGCATTACACGGTAAACCACACCGAGAACTTTGTGGACCCAATTACGGGCAAGCACACGCAAGCGATTGAGGCGTTTTGGAGTCGACTCAAACGGGGTCTGCGCCAAAGTGGACCCATCCCGGGGAGGTCCGTTTGGGCACACGTTGAGGAAATCCAATACTGAATGTGGTTTGCCTTCCGAATGAATAAAGTGCCGGAAGCTTGGGATACTTTCGGCAACCACATAGCTCATCTGTACCCCGTGAATATGACGGAAGGTATAAATTTTTCCTACGGCACCTAACCATTACCCAACAGAAGCCAAACTGCGCACCCGAAAACGACTGGCAAACAAAAACCTCAATCCGGAGACTTGCTGCCTCCTGCGGTTAGAGGAAATGGAGGACATGAGCATGCAAGTAGATGGCGGAAACGAAGGCGAACCCAGCGGATCGGGTAAGAGTTTAATGCATGTAAAACTAGTCACAATATCAGATTATGTGGACGAAAAGACGTTGCGGTTGGGCGGAACGCCTACGGTTTCCACAGACATAAGGCAATACCCAGCAATCGCAACGCATGGGTCAGGAAGGTGGAATGATGATGCTGGTGCGGAGTTGGACAGATCTCATGAAGGTGAGTTTCAGTAAAGTTTGTCGTAATAGTTTCTTTGTTGCAGGTGCAGTCGAGCAATGCGGCAGCCAAATAACGACCAGCAAAGAAAGTGAAGATCGCCACGCATCGAAGGAAGACTGCGGCGGAAGCGACGAGAGAAACATACCAAAATCACCCGGGGGGGGGAAGTTAAAATGGATAACTCGTAATTCAGCTCGTAGCATGTGCTGCAGCCAAAACTGAACTGCGCAACTGCAAAGTTTACTGCAGGCGGGTGGCCGAACGGAAAAAGAAGCGGAGGAAGCTGGATCGACGAGAGTCCAATGCAATGAAAGAATAAGAATGCGGATGCTGCCGCAGGTAAGACAGCTAAGCGAAAGCTATAGTATTTGTAGGCACCCGTGTAGAAAGAACGAACCAACCGAAGCCACCGCATGCGGTCGAAGGGGAACGGCTAAAACAGTACAAATTTTGCATGGCGTCCCAATTTTCGCGCGAAAATTGGGACGCCATGCAAAATTTGTAAAGTCTGGAAAATTACGCCTACTTAAATTTTGGAAGTAGGTGGTTATTCTAGGTGACGGAAAATTCCGACCCCTAGAGACATCCTCACCCAAACTTTATGCAGTGAGAGGACGCAGCTGATGAGCACACGCGAAATTTATGGTTACCTTAAATTATGCTGCATATTTAATCTTAAAATTGGCACGTTTTTGTCAACTTAAGTGTCCGATAAATTATTATCGTACCAGTATGGAAACGGGGTACAAGTTCATACATGTCAATAATTTTCGTCTTTTCGTAGAAATCGTGAGAATAATAGGAGAGGAGGAGAGGTGTCGAGAAGAAAAGGCTTGTTACGCGGCAGGGAGAGTTTGGTACAGCCGGTCCGGTGGGAGGTGGAGGGAAGAGAGAAAGTACCAAATAGTGCATGCCGGGCGCTAGGTCTTCAGGAGGTTATTTTCTGCACAAAAGAACGGCTTCCTAAACCTGATATCGATCACTTCCTCTAGCTCACCCAGGGACATGCAGTAGCTTGGTGTGATCAAATACATCACAAGGAAGGCTTTATTCAGGTCCACACGATATCCAAAATCAATGATGTTGGCGGGCTATTTATGCTCCTGACATAACCATTACTCAGCCAGGACGGTAGGTGTTCTGTTATTCGCTTGCTTAAGCACCGACTACTGCGACCAATATAACTTACTGCGCAAAAGCAAGTTAATAGGTAGATGCACATGATAGTCATCGGAGCTGCCAACCTATCGCTACCTCCCTTGTACACAATCAAGTTGGTTGAGAATTATGTCCGAAAGCTCGCTACTGGGAAGGCGCGTGCCGCGACTTGGTCAAGTTGTTTTCTTTTCACAGTAAGTTTGGTGGATTTTTACCTTGTATTAGATTTTGCTGAACCATTCCGAAAACGATGCATTTTTTGACAAGCAGGACAGCCCCACCGCAGCCGTGAAGTTAATCACATTTGCGTCAATTTCTCCGCCCAGCCTATTGAAACGTATGCAATCCACATTTAGTGATACAGTAAGCTCAGTACCTATGCAGGATTTCCTAGGCCATTAATGTAGCTGCCAAACGTTTGAATCTCACCGAGGCCGCTGTTTTTTTTCACAATTGGATCAATCAAAATATATTGATAAATCCGTCCACGAAAAAAACAGTAGCATGGCCCGAAGTCCGGCTTCAATGAATGACCCAATAGGAAAAAGCACATTTTGCTGAACAGCAATGATATGATATGCGAAGGCCTATGCCCTCTGCCTGAGATTTTGAAAGGGCTTGGTTCTCTCAACACAGCTAATCGACGAGGTCTAATTCTCAAACTTTAAGAAGGAACTCAGGTGGTATTATTTATTGAAAGTCTTATCTGTAGAGTGATGCATCCTTTTTCAGTGATGCTGATATAGTAACTACCTAGCTACACTTACGAAATACTAAATTAAGTCTAACCGATTTCCTGTTATGGCTTATCAAGTACATTTGAAAAAAATACTGAGGTGAGCGTTTTACTTTGCCCGTAAGTGTGCACTGGAAAATCCAATCCTTGCCGTTATAAACTTTTCACTACTCGCCAATTATAAAATGTGTTGGGAAGCTTTGTAAAACATACGTGTATTTCAAAACAGCCCGGTGGTGTAAATAGAGCGTTTTAATGGCTTATGCCTAACAGTCTTTTTCTGCTAATATCAAATATCATATAAACTAACTCAAAAGCACAAGACTGCTCTCGGAAAATGAACTTTTATTCAAAGTTCGAATAGAGTTTCGAATATTTTATCTTTACCTTGCACAGGTAGGTGGCTAAGGACTTTTCTCAGGCTTAAACATCTGTTTACATTCCATTTTTAAAGGCAGCTTTGTGAATAGCAAAGACCGAAGTAAATTGGTTGCGAGGTCGTGTTTCCAAGAGTATTGTTTCCAAAACCCAACATGCATGTTTTTTGTAAAGCCTTATTTCTCTGTAAATCAAAAGGTGACTTAGAGTAGGAATTAAGACATGCACACTTTTGGTACCAACTTGGAGTGTCCTTGTTTCATCTAGTCTGTTCTGAAGCAATCTTCTCATCACCACACATAAAATTCTAATATGCTTGTCTTACTACTTATTTTAAAAAGGTAGCTTGAACTGGTTAGTTAAAGAATTTAAAGGTCTTCGACTGATATTCTGTAGTAAAGCTGGTTTGCGGTTTAATTAATCGCTAGGATTAATTATTAATAATGGGATTGCTTAAGACTGACGCTTACCTAATCCTTAAATATTCTTACCTCGTTGATACGGTGTTGGAAAACCTACGCCGTGTGGTAAGCTGTCACCTTCGTATCACCGAAACATAAATATTCCTCAACACCTGAACAAAATAAGTGAAAAGACATCGTATTCTACGGGTATTTGATCTCTTCTTGCCTCGCCTGATATTCACCTTTGTTTTCCGCATTATCTACCTATGCACTGCGTTTTACTGTTCTTCAGTCATCTTGCACTTTCGTGATCTTTGCGTTTTTGAACTCGCAATAATCTGCGTAAGCGAAAACTTTATAATATTCGGTGTCGCCATCCACCTTGATTATAACATGAACAGCGTGCTTCTAAACCTTGCAGTCTGCCTCTGCAATTATTACCCTCTTTTAACTGCCCACTCAGTTAATGTCACGGCGACACAACCATCAATACATATATTGTCATAGTCTGAAGAAGTTTCATCTTCTGAACTGCTACGTGTCTAACATAAGTATTTGATTTCAACAAACATTATGAGCACTCACCCTCCCATTGACAAAAGGAGTCCTTCCGTTCATCCCCTTGTTCAACTAAAATTGTTATAACCTTGGGTGCGCCTGCGTCGACACTGGTTATATCCCCCAGTCGTCTGTAAGGAAAGGAAGATAGACAGGAAAGCAGATAATAGCTTACCGTCACTGTTTCTGCTTGTACATCAACTCTATCTTCTGTGTGGCCGTCAGCGGCGTGTCTTCTGTCGTCGGTGTCTCGGTAGCAGCCTCTCGTCTAGGGCACCAAAGCCTCATGTCGCTAGCAGCAGATTTCCCTTCTGTTCACAGCCTTGCTATTTAAGGGCCCACTGTCTTTGTTCCATCATGGTCCCTCTATTAGAGGCCCATGCGAGCAGCCATCGTGTGGCCACCTCAGTGTGACAGCCCAGCGGTGTGTCACGCGTGCGCATGACTCCTAGCCAGGCATGACCTCAGAACCCGGCTGGCGGCTGTCCTGGCGTCCTCGCGTGTCAGCCCATTGAGGGTTGCATTCTTGTCCCGGTCTTCTTCCTTTACTCGAGTGATAACTCGCCTGCTGGGCCGTCCTAAAAAAAGCAGATTTTCTTGGTTCCGCTCTCTAATTTCGGAGGATAGAACAAGCTGCTTAATCCCGGCACTGTGATAGCGATCAATTTCTTAGGTTACACCAGTTGGTTTATGTGCGTGGAGATCTGGTTGCCAAGACCCTTACCTTTTTATGGGAAGACCATGAACAACTTCCTTAATTGCATGATTTTGGCCGTTTTATTTCGAAAACCTGTGGCGTTAAATGTTCACGAAGACCTGTCTGCAAAAATCTATTGATATAGATGGCCAAGGTACCTGGGTTGTCAGTCGCTTTCTGTACTCGACTGAAGAAGTAGCAGCTGTGAAATCTCGCAGCGCTCCAAGCTTCGTGCAGCCAGACAGCACACCGAAGTTGGTGACACCCCAGTTGATGCAATGCTTGTGAGAACACACACAGAGAAGGGTCGATAGGGTGCGTCAGCTGGTTGACAAGAGGAATCCTGGCATAAACTGTGGTGATACAAGACTCCGTGAGTTTGAACAGACGCCGTAAGTGTCGGCAAGCCGTACATTCAAAGGCACGTGTTTGACGATCTGATATGAAAGAACATCGCGCTATTACTCTATTGAACCAGAAGCGCAGATTTGGATGATGTATCTGAGTAGCCCCAAGGCCCTCTATCGAGACGACATAACTTAGATGCTTGGAGCGTCAGGTGTACTCGAGTCATGCTTTTTATGTTGGCTACCCCAATTATGCCGAGTTTTTCAAAATAAGGTTTGGAGTTTAAGACAGATCAACATTTTGGAGCATTTAGTCTGTCGTAGGCCTGGAAGGATTCCTCAAGTTATCTTCCCCGCAAACCGTCCGCTTTACTGACTACTAACATTGGCAGGCAAGGTTAAGGAAGGTTTCAAAATGTATTTTATTTTTACGAAGACGTTTTTAGGTTAAAACACTCTTACTGTAAGTTAACCCACTGTGCTATAAAGAGCATATTCCGTATTCTCTCAAGAACTTAAAAGCTATGGTGGTTTGAGAGGGGAATATCAACCCCCTAATGCAGGCGCTTTCGTGCTACATATCAGGGAGATGAGAATTAGTTTAAGGCATAAAATTAAGGCTAGGGTTTGGGTTGCAGATAGGGTTAGGTTTAGGATACGAATATTAAGGTGCCCTTCCTGAAGTGTATCGTTAGACCAGCTGTCTTACGGTGGGTTCATATTGCCATGTCTTACTGATTAAGCGTAAAGCTGACTATGGGACTTGTATGGTTCACCCCTCCTCCTAACTGTCACAGAAAGTTACGAGTCTAGGTAGCAAAATATTTCATATAGGGTTTAGTGGCAAAATACATTCAAACGAACCTGTCCATTCTATTGCTAGGTTGAGCGCTTTACTTCGTGTCTACTCTGACTTTGCATTAATTTTGATATGCATACTCCAAGGTCACAAGGAATTATTTGGGTTCCCTACATGCAGAAAACAACTACTCATCTGACCGTTTCGTCGGACATTAATGTGTCAAAATGAAGTAATATCCTCAGAAGACGGTCAGTGAGCGAGTTCCAGGAAGCACTTCAGAAGAAACGTTCCACTGCCAACTAGATGGATAAAACGCTACGCTGAATAGTAATCTGCAACTTAAACGGCGTAATTTGCTGACAGTTTCGAGGTTTTCAGGCCGGCCTCATTCCATCGTACGTGCTATGTTTGAGCTTAAGGTTAAAGTTTAACTTTGGGTTAGAATTGGGATTAGGACACAAGAATAGGTGCCCTTCCTGTTGGCTGTTTGTACAAAATGCTAAGCTGAACACTAATCTGCACGTGGTAAGCAACCAGCATAAAACACGAGTCTAGTTGAGCCTGTACCTATACGCTCGCTTAGGTGTGCGACACTGATATCGACTTTTTTGTCGCGACCTAACTAGATTACGGCTAAGCGTGGAGCTCTGTTGTTTAGCGCCCACGTGGCGAGTAGCACATGCCGCATGAAAATGTGGGCTCAGAAAGCCGCCACGTGTACGGCCGTCCAGTCACGCTGAGTGGAAAAATGGAGGAATCTACAATGCCGCTAATTTCGCACCGAACATATTTTAAAAATTCAGTAGACCAGGTTGTAAGCGCAGTCAACGAGGTTAAAGCGGAAACTCCCGACGTCCTGGAATTTAATTGATGTTCTAGCTTGCACGATACGATTGAGAGCTTGTGTGGATAATGTTATATGACAACATATTTTTAGATTTTTGGGGCATTATCCAATTTTTCTCTTGTTAAATTCGACTTTGCTGAAGAAAAATACCCTTTGTAGAGGCAAAAGCCCAGCGTCCCTCAAAGAGAAGAACACAACTTAGTAGTAGAATAGAGCTCAAGCGAACATAAGTGATGCTGTGAATAAAACTTCAAAGAAACAGACTCCACAATTTCATATTTTTGCAAATTAAAATGGGCCAATCGGTCTGACTCTGGATTTTCTTCAGTAAGATCAATGTTTAGTTAGAGCAAGGTTCCTCGGGAATATGGAGTCATAAGAAAAGTAGGCTTACAGTTAATACATCTGTGACAGTAGCCATAATAATCATAGTCTGAAGAAGGCGAAAATCCTTTGAAATCAGAGATTACCTGTTGAAATTCCAAGAGTTAGTGGCAGTTCATTGTCACAGGCAATGCCTGGTCCAAAATAGTGAAGGACAGGATGTGTGCGGTTAGCTAGGTAGCATGTATCCTGGACTATTAAACTCTATCAACCATTTTCGCCCTATTCATGCATAATATGACTGACTCGACCGGGCAGCAGACTGCAGCATGGGCGAAGGAAGCTGAATTGAGGTCAAAAATGCTGAAGTCAGTCCCACAGAACTTCAGAGCACTTACTCCCTGTAAACTACTTGACGTGCTTTTAACTTATCGTGGCTTGGAAGGCTGCCAACTGATGGGACAACTGTGTCCTCCTCCAAGGCCGGAAACTCAGGCCGCAATGGTGTCTATTTCGTGTGGCCTTTATGTCGCTCCAACTGAGATGTGACCCTAGTCGACTACTTCTCGTTTATTTAAAGACGTTATCTTGTGCTTATGTGGTGCACGGAACCGTTTAGTTTAACCTTATCAGAGACCATCAGATTCCGCCTCCGTTCTTCGTTACTTTGTTATATCCCTCAGTTGTGTGTAAGAAAGAAAGGACGGACAGGCTAGCAGAAAATAGTTTACTGTAACCTTTTCTGCTGGTACATCAGCTCTGCGCTTGTCCGTCAGCAAGTCCTCCTGTCTCTAGCTTGTCTTTTGTGTTTCCAGCCTCTAAGTCTCGTGTCGGCAGCAGCTATCGTGTCGGCAGCAGAATGTGCCTTCTGTTCGCAGCCTCGTATTTCCCTCGCCCTTCTTATTGGTCCTTCTATGAAGCGCTTATCCGAATGTGATGCTAGTGACCTCAGTGTGACACGTGGCGGCCCTGTTTCACGCGTTTTACCCGTTCTGCATGCATTCTTTGGCGTGTGGGCTTTCTTTGTTGTCTTGACCTCAGGACAGACATCGGGTGCTGGTGGGGCTCTCAGGGAGATGCATAGCTCGGCCACGTTCTTGCCCGTGTCCACGGCTCTTTGGGACGGCCGGTTTTCGTCTGTTCACGGCCCCTTGTCAGGCCTGACCTCAGGATGACAAGGATGACAACTCACGTGCTGGGCCATCCTTACAAACTTCATCGTGAAATCGGGCCTGAGAGGGTTGAGAAGTACAGAGAGAAGGCGGTTCATGCTGCAAAAGTCTACTTTCTGTATAAACTACTTCCCATTAAACTGAATCTCTCTCTCTCTCTCTGCGGAAATTATGCTGTGCAGTACACATTTTATAACTTTGGCATAGATAAGCGAACGTTCAGCCTAGACTGTGACCCCACTCCGTTTAGAGCTGTTTGTCGAGAGGGTGAATGATCTTGGCGCAGCGGCATGTTGGACAAAGACGTTGCAAGTCTCAATAATAACAGTTCGCTACAAACACTGTAAAGGTTACGACTGTCAATAATGTCCATCTTATACTTCTTCTTCTGAAAAGGCACTATTTCATGTGGCATGGCAAAGCAAATGTGTTCATCTTGGTCCAGAAAAATATTTTATTGCGTGAACGCTTACATTAGTGATGGCAAGAAGGTCGTCGTTGAAATAGACAGAGGAGTAGGTATCCCTTCCCCATATGAGACGTCCTTTTGCACTGAATGTCAAGACTGAGCCTATTTATACGTCCAAGTCCTTGAATTTATCCTTATTTTAAAATTTACTCGACTTCTCTATACAAAACCTCCTAGAAATGCGTAAACACTGACTATCTTCGTTCGGAGGAATCATGACCACTTAGCACTTTTCAGCAAGGAGGCAAACAGCTAGATCGAACCTTGTTCGTTCATGAACCTTGCAGTTAGGTGCAATTGCCCTAGAGTTTACATTCAGTGGTCATTTGGGCCTCACGATATCGTCCTCTGCGCTTTTTTCAAAAAATGCAATTACGCTTGTGGCCTAAAGAGTTGATATGAATATGTTGCAGGGTCAATAGTACTATTCACCTCGCTGAATGCAAAATTTGAAAGACACCAGGGTTGCTGAATTTAAACATTTAAAACGTCATGAAAGTAACACAAGACGGTTCGAGGGTTTGTGTTTGAATTTGCGACAGTGTACTATCGCCTCATAACATAAATTACGTGTTTCGGCAGACGGCAGTTTAAATTTGCTCGGAAATCGATATTATATTCGCAAGCAAATATAAGTCTAATCGATGAAAACGTCATCGAAAATAAGATTGGAAACTTTGACCTAAAATCCCGCCTCGACAGTGAAGAACCTTGCCGTTTATTTGATAATCCACGAGCCATTTAAAGTTACAAAAATTTTAGATGTTGTACTGACTCCAGAGTCCCTCTTTTTGAGGTGCGTATTTGTCGTAAAAAGAGATGCTAACGGCCTTCGAAGCAACTTCAGAGCCTTCCGATGTTATTAGTGCTGAAATTCAGGTCAATTTAGAGATCTGCATATTTCTGATATCGTCAATGTGCAAAACGAAATTGCTAGTTGTATGGATGCATCAGTCATGGGAGGTTTAAGGCATAATTTTGCGAACTAGTAATCCCTATAATTTATCCCTAGGTGACAATTATTGTATAACTGGTTAACGTTTGTTTTCGAGTATAACCTTTATTCAAATGTTGAATCAAATCCTAGCATGCGAAAACCACAAGCTAAAATTAACATAAATGGGCTTGGTGTAAACTATATTTCGTTATTTTCTTTAGTAAGTGAATTTATTAGGCTAGTATGATCACAACTAACGATTCCTACGGTAAGCATGTTACGTTAGCACACCAGTTGCTTTTTCGCATAAACTCAGAATCCTACATACTCTTGGAGATTTGGAATCCAAAAAGTACACATGTAGAGGATATGGGAAAAGGCGAAGACCTTTTCCATAAGTCTAGCTGAACACGTCACATTGGCTATAAAATGCTAGAGTCAATCTTTATTTAAATACGACTTATTTGTGGATTCCTTTTGTGTAAGTTACACTAGGTATAACTTCAATTATACACATTAATCATCAATACAAATTAGGCTTGAAGCCATCCTCTCATTTTTGCGTAGATGTTATGTCGGTCTCAGTGGGTTCTGTAAAACGTGTTAATGAATCAGTTCAAATTTTGAAGGGTTTAAACGAGAAATCATCATACGATTTTATCGCACGATGTACTTTTAAATACGTTGAGAATTTTATGACTTTCATATAACTGTGCACTACCGCTTTCAGTACGCTTTCTAAAACACTACTTTCCCGCAGAAACAAAGTGCCTCGGCTGCCTTAAACCACAAGCACTACGGCATGCTGTCATTACCAATCTTTAGCGTTTATTCGCAGCTAGATCCAGAAATAAATCATATTTTGTACATGTTCATTTCCGCCCAATGCTCCGATTCATATCATGTAACAGAAACCCCAACCTATCCAAAAAACGCTAGTGAGTAACTGGCTAAATAAGGCACACTTTTGTGGTTTATTAGTCGTTATAAAAGCCTGTCTCGTATGACTGGCTGACGACGGCTAACAAGCCAGAAATGGCCAGTCCAACAATGCTACAACAATGCCTACACTGACAGCTGTTACGGCTGTCAAGGCCTCTGTCGAGACGCAAGGCAGAGTGGGGCAGATGAGTTCCGGTAGCGGTCAGGTGAACGTTACTCAACGGGTGTAAATATCTCATGACCTAAACCGACGAAGCAACGAGCTCGTGGCTCGATGGTTAGGGCGTTCGACTCCAAGCAAAAGGTCACGAGTTCGAGGCTCTGATGGGGGCTCCATTAAGATCTGAGTATATCTGGCTGACGACGGCTAATGGCCTTTCTAGTCTCCCTTTTCTTTTTCGGTAATGCTCTCTGCCTATCAGAATCTGTCTGTTAAGTGTCGGCGAGTATTTTTAATCACTAAGACACCAGCAGGGTGTGAGTAAACGAAGGCTTTACCAATGGCCAAAAATCGGTAGGCTAATTCCCCGTTTATTTCTGAATCCAGGCATGACCGTGGCTAGCTAGTTAGACCTTTGAGTGTCTATCCTCCCGAATGAGCAAGTTGGAACAACTTCGAAAACCAAAGGACACAGACGGACGGCCACAATACCTGCGGCCCCCAACGTCATCCGACTTTGCACAAGGCTGTTCCACCTCGTCGAACTCAAATCGTTTGACCACACTGTCGGCTCCTTACTTTGTTCGTCGTCTGGGGGAGAGTTGTAGCTGACGCCCAGCATTGCGGTGTCCGGCGTCCTTGTTCAAGGCAAGTTGCCTGAAGGTCATCGACTACTTCAGTCAGCCCCTTCAGACGGGGAACTACAGCAGACGTGTTGTCGTCGCCTGCCCACCCGCCCTCAGGGCGGCCAAGGTCTGCTACAGCCATCTCCCTACAGTTGATTCATTTCCCCTGTTCTCCATCTGTGTTTTTGATAACGGAGCAGCCCCTCTCGCCCATGCTGCTCCTCCTCCTCCTCCTCCTCTTCCTCGCCGCCGGGATTGAAGCCTACCCGGCGAGGCTCCTGATCCAACAAGGGCTACTAGCCAGCCAGCCAGCCCTTTCAGACGCGCTGATCTGCAGACACTTGACCGACTTCACTCGGGGACACACTAGTGTTTCTAGGTTGTCGCGGCTGCCCAAGCGTCACTTGAACATGTTGCTTTCCCCCACCCTCGGCCGACAGAGCCTTGGCCACCAGGCCCGATATCCCCTCGGACAGTTGCGGCACATTAATACCAAACCAATTGAACCTGCTCCGCAATCCTACTTAAGCAGCTACCACTACTGTCTCATACTCTCTCAGGTCTGTCAGGACGCAGTCAATATTAGCCCTGGCTTCGCCGGTGGCCACTGCTGTCTGGAAGAGCAATTGGGAGTTCGTATACAATAAATCACTCCTTCTGATGACTTCTACCTGGAGAGTTGACCTGATCATTGTAGTGATCCGAGTACACCCACTATTTAGACCGCTACATATCCATACTTTTGATTTGTCATTTCACCTGAAGATGGAAAATTTAACCTCTCTGGGGCTCTTACAGGAACAATCCGCATTTAAAAATACCTCTGTACGCAACTTAACGAATAAAACTCGTCTCGGTTATTGTAGTTCCCACGTTTTTTGTCTTACATTTGCTTTTGAATGATTTTGGACAAAGGGGCCCGGCTTTTAGTTCTAAGCTATTCTGCTATAAAGTATTCAGAGTGCTAAGTACCGTGTCAGTGGCAGTTAATGATTTATTCTGATAACATAACGAAAATGTGAAGTTAACGTTTGCTTCTATGCGTGCCTAGTATCCTTTTCGCTCATTTAGCTCAGTCGCTAGGGGTGTTTAACTTAAAAAAATATTTAGTCATTAATTGCATTCAAATTGAAAATCTTGATGAGACCGCACCTGGGCTTTGACTGATGCGGAATACTGTGCGAAGAATGATAATTCTAGTGTATGAAGACTTTATCCGGAACACATGGTGTAGCAAAAGCCGTTTTCATATCGTCACTGAGTTCTTTCTAACTTGCTGCTCTTGTTCCACCTTTTCAAACCTTGGATAAGATTGGCTATTTGTTAAGCGCACTGATACCACAGCCGTTGCAATGGCAACGTCAAGAAAATAAGAGTGGCCATTCCTAGTTCAGTTGCTGTCATCTGCTAGCCGTACTACAACCTGAGGCATAAAGTACTTGTGGCGTAATTCCGGGTTCACCTCCTAACGCATCTGCATCAGTCCAAAGATCCCGTGATGTTAAAGGCATTAAGTACGCAACTGCATTTCAACATCAAACTTGTGAAAGCCAAAATATTGACAAATTATTTTGGGGAAATGTGCATCCGAACCGACATAGGAGAGCACTGTGCAGTAGTCGTACAGTTATTTCCACAGAAACCCTGAAGAGACACGCTCAGGCTCAATTGTGGCACACTGTAACTAAGGCCTCGCCTGTGTCAATAGGCTGCCGTTCTGGATATCCTGATAGAGGATAAAGGACAAGAATTTTGCAGCTATACTCAGTCCATAGAAGACAAAGATGAAGACGCAAAGATATCTTCACTTTTTTAAATGATGATCGAAATGAAACCATAATCAAGATGGTTAAAAGATCCAGATCAGTACGTTCGCAACCATTTTTAAGGTCACTGCATGAACATTATCCCCTTATGCTAAAATCTTTATGCTTCGTCGAAAGCTTAACCTGCAAGAATTAGATAACCCAAGTCGAGAATCCCAAAACTTGCCATTTAAAGCCCGGTTCCGCACATAGTGTCCAACACTTTAAATCAAAACGAGTGTGTTGTAGTAATCAGTACCTTAAAAAGAATCAAAAAGTCGGAGATCGTTGGCAAAAGCTTATCTGAAGTAGTTGAAATTTTTTAGAGAGCACAACAATATCGTTGCTATTAGACTGGTGAAGGAAAAATTTATCTTTATTATGCATCTATCGGGCTACTTAACGAAGATGCAGTGAATACTGTCAGTCAAGAAGAAATTCAGGAAATCAATAATGAAATATAAGTAGAAATGACTGACTGCGCAATAAAACGCTACGCAGAGGGTTTCATAAGCCACCGTGACCTTAAATGCCTCCGACAACTAGGCATGTACATTCCTCGATTCTATAGCATACAGAATAACCTCAGAGACGGGCTACCAGTTTGCTCGATTTTGGGCATGCAAAACTCTTCGCATCATGCAATACGTAAGTGGTTAGTGGCAAAACCCAATCTCATGACGCACCACGTAGCTCCCAAGGTATTTTTGATTTCAGTCATAAAGTGTAAGACCTGAAATTAAACGGTATGATGATGTTGTCGTCAGAGTCTCATCGCTTTTTTTACAAAAATCCTGGTGACAGAGACCTGTCAATTGCGAATGCGAATTACTATTGATCCATCAGCATGAGAATAAAAATAAGAATTAATGTCCCAAAGGAATCAATAATGCAATGCATATTAAATGTGCAGTTTCTTTTTGAGAATTAAAAAGTGCAAACAAATATGTGTTTTAGGTGTTCACTTCATGAACCTCTCTTAATCGATAACGTTATGGGCAAGATGGAAACAGTTAAAATCAGTGATCATATCAGTCAGCTTAGATATAACAGTCACTACGCTGACGACATCTTTGGAATTGCCACAACAGAGCCCAATGTATCTACACTCCAGAGTGGAATTAATCAAGCACATCCATCGAGTAAATTCAAGTTGGCGGTGAAAACGGCAGCTTTGCTCCATTTGTAAGACGTTATTCTAGGCCGACGGTAGCGATTGAAGGATAATTTTTGAAAAGACAACCTGTTTTGGGCAAGATACAATCTTTGGCAGTTTCGTATGCCTCTAGCAGAAATGCCATCTTGTCCACTGTCCAGTGTTTGGCACACTGGATGTGCTTCGAAAGAATGGCATCCCGATTATTTTCAGGAGATCAGTAAGCCCCGCCATAGCTACCATGAAAAATAAAACTTGATTCCTCTAAGGCGCATTCTACTGGGATGTGACAAATGAACTCCTGAGAAGACGCCCTGGCCAATCCGTTCTTCGAACCTGTCCATCAGCGAGAGTTCCGATATTCTTCTCAACCAACCCTCCTTTACACGGAAAAGGTAAAGATATGTTGCCAGATCAGACCACCCTGTGTACATTTACTCATGTACTTGTTCCTATGGGCCAAGTTATATTGATCCCACGAGCCGGAGCTTGTCCAAAACAGCAAGAACCACTTCCTGGTGTGACGGACGAAAGGCGAAGTTGAGAGCAAAAACAGCACTATTCTTACGCAAATAGTTGAGTCATGGCATTGTGTGGACCCCGGCGCAGCCTGCCGTGAAATGTTTATGCTCCCACCAAACTACCCTGAGTCACCGAGTCAGTATATACTAGCGAAGTGACTGCCATGAGATTGAGAAAGCTGGCCTTGTGTCCACTAAAGAACCTCCTGCGAACTCCACCTTTTCATGGCTAAAGGTAGCTTAAGTGCATGCACCCCTGGGTGACTTTTCCGTCCCCCCTCCCCCCCCTCTAAAATGGCCCCACCTAACTCCACTGTCGTTAATCTCCCCCATTCACAAACTTCACTTGTTTGAAAAGACGAAAACTATTGATCATACGTTCTAACTTGTACCCCGTTTTCATATAAATGTACCGGTCTGACGAGAATTTATCGAACGCACACATAGGCCAGCCAACTGGTCTTCCGATCGGAATCAGTTGAATCCCAGGCTTAGGTTTTGTCAGTTAGCATCGGAAATATTCGAATCCTGGTGGTGCTATGTTCGCTGACTTGGCTTTCTGGAACAACTTCTCTTTTATAAATGACGTTCGTGTTTCTCTTTGTACTCAATTATGAACATTTTTCTAACTTGGCGCCAAAAAAATGGCTACTTGGCAACTGAATGCGATGTTTCTTTGCTGTTTATTTGATAAAATGAACGATTTCTTCACATTCTTAAGAACGCAGTTCTCAGTTCATCCGTTCCTGCCAAAAAATGAATAAATTGATATTTTTCTCTTATTTGGAGTCAAGATAATCACAGGCTTTGTAACTTATTACAGCAAAAACATATCACCCCACCTTACCAGGAGGATCTAAACTGATGAACATACCGAGCTACCAGTGTTGATGCCTCAAAACAAATCAGAAGTGATCATAGTGTTTTGTCTTTCCCGCAATTTCCTGCACAGTTGTTTACCCACTGCCCTATCACAACTTTCCATGTCTCTCAACTGAAACTCCAAAACAAAACGGAAACCACCATCGGCGATTTGCTTGTATGAAACTGTCCCTGCACTTTAGGTAAAACGTCATCTAAACCTCTCTCGGACAATCTGTGACTTTAAGTGCTCCTCACACCCGCAAAAATGACTATTGTCTCGCCATTAGAAGCGCCCTTCACTGGTTCAATGCAGGAATAGTACGTTTCAGGGTCGTAGAGTATTTTGTTTCACAAATAATCATAGGAGTGTAAAGCGATTATACAGGGTATCCCAGAAGTAACTGACCCTTTTGATTTAACAATAAAACGAAAACTATGAATGCTAGGATATTTGAACTTGCTTTATTCGAAAGAAAAACTTTTTTATGCTTTATTAGAACTAGGTTTTGAATATAATGTCTTTTAAATGATGGCCATGGTTGTTTTGACAATTTAGGGTTCGTTTCTTTGTCGTTTCCATAACGCTACTTAGTGTATCAGGCAATACTTGTCTTATTTCAGAACAAAAGTTGCTTTTCAGTTCTTGCAGATTGTAGCCCCATAAGTAGAAATCGCATGGGGTCAAATCTGGAGATCGAGGGGGCCAAAGAATGTTACCTAATCGTGAAATCAAATGATTTGGAAAGCACTCATTTAACAATGCCATCGTTTCTCTTGCTGTATGGGCCGTGGTTCCATCCTCTTGAAACTTAATTTCAGGAATTATTAATTCGCTAATCATGGTTCGGTATCTTTCACCATTAACTGTTACTGTTGCGCCATCATTATTTTCGAAAAAGTATGGGCCAATCACATTGGAAGCAGTTATTCCGCACCACACCGTCACACGAAGAGAATGCAGCGGCCTTTCTTGAATTTCTCTTGGATTTTCATCGCACCAAATTCTAGAATTATGTCTTTCGAATAAAACAAGTTTCAATATCCTAGCGTTAATAGTTTTCGTTTTATTAGCAAATCAAAATGGTCAGTTACTTCTGGGACACCTGTATCATGAGTTTAGTTAAGCACTGTGCACGCGCTATAAAAGAATGCATAACTATTTTACCCATAATAACAATGCAAGAGGACTTGCTATTATAAGAGCAAGGTTTAAACTGTCTTTACACTTCGATTGGCTGGGTTTCCAAATTATGACCCCAAATTTCCGTGATAAAATACTTTCAACTCTCGTTGTGCTTATCACCTGCATTTTTACTGCTAAAATAGACTAATTAAATTAGGTGGTTTGTTTATGATTATTGCTGAATTGAAACAAAACTTATTTTTTCGGCCCCTTTATCGTCTCGTATCCACAAATTTGAATTCCACTTATTCACTATCAACATCTAGCGTTTACCAAAAGACATTTCGTAAAGTCTATCAAAATTTCGGCAACATAGCGCCAAGGACCCCACAAAGGGGTTCGATTTTGTCCTTCCCTAAAACTTTGACATGTTTCCACTGTTCTTATCAAACCCCTAGAAAGCAGCGCGTGTCTAACGTTCTTGCCCAACGGCATTCTGTGTTAAATACCGCGATTGGCTCCCCCCCCCCTTCCATCACCGCTGCAGTACCGTCAGGTGCATATTAGGCTTTAGT
The DNA here is from genome assembly GCA_036362985.1 of Ligula intestinalis. Classification (NCBI taxonomy): domain Eukaryota; kingdom Metazoa; phylum Platyhelminthes; class Cestoda; order Diphyllobothriidea; family Diphyllobothriidae; genus Ligula; species Ligula intestinalis. The sequence goes on along the minus strand of JAYGXS010000008.1, from coordinate 3,542,652 downwards.
CAAATTAACCGGTGAGTCAGCTCGGACGTCTGCCCCGTTGATTAAGTTGCTATTGATTTGCAAGTTTGAAGTCCACGCGCTACCAATCGATATTTGCCCGTGCACCTGCGCTGCAGCGTGGCGATTAGCGGCGAGCCGTGCCTGGATAGCACATCGCGGCGCACGAAGGCAGCCACCTACTTGGCGCTTCATCGAGTAATAAAAGAAGACAAAAAAGACGCCAAACGTTCTACATTCATCTCTGTGTCAGAGGAAACGAAAAAAACATTGCAAAAGTTTTGCGAAACGTGGATTCATTAATAAAGCCTTTTCACGGTTTATAACCTGTTTCTTCTCGATAAATAACATTCATAACGAATGAAAAATATGGCCTTGGTATGGATAAAAAGGCAGCAATAAAAGGTTAATTTTTTGGTATCCAAAATACTCGCGAGTGTGTACCAGCTCCCTTTAGTCGTGTCATATTGCGAATAACGAGCAATGAATAAACGGTGAAGACTGTTCCGGAAATGAATATGAAAAGAGTGAGGTCATAACTTAGAAAATATTTTGTAATTGATGAAAGGTCAATAAATCGCCCATGAAAAGAGAAAAGAGTAAAGTTACGTAAACGGTAGCGAATTATGCGAACGGGGAATTTCAATTTTCGTCTTTAAAAACCCTGAAGTTAGATACCGCACTAACCTGCTGGTTTTGCTTGTGTTACAGGTGTCAAGAACGTGTTTTAAAACTCGGTTTTTTGGACGAAAATATGCCATATGACAGAACAATGAAAATGGTGAAACACAACAAACTGTGCAGAAACGAGTGAATGAAAGCATTGGTAAGAACAATTACAAGCCCAAATCTATGTCAAGATCCAGCTTTTTACAGAGATCCGGTTTTAATAACCGTGTATAAGCTGCCTGAATGGTACATGCTGTCTGAGCGGATTGATCAGAGATGCGTTCTCGATAGATCTGATATAGCAGAAAGCAAGCTTTCCAGCACGTGTTGGTAAAAGTAGTTTAAGTAGTCAAAACAGAGACTTGTTGCTTTCCGGTTGGTGGGTCCTTCAAACATATGCTAATTTACTATGTGCCTAGTCATAGTTTAACTGATGCCAATATAAAACGGTAACCTTTTGAAATTATTCTCAAACGCACTTTGCCTTCAGTAGTTGTTCATATGTGAGGTGCAGTTCTGAAAATTTAATTGTCCTGGATAACTGTGGTAGTTGAGAATAACTTTGGTTCAATGTGTTTCACAGTTCTGTAGCGCTCTTTAAACAAATAATAGATATTCCAGAATATTTTGCCGTGAGCTTGCAGATTTATCCTACTATATAATTATCTACCAGCCTCGTCGGTGCCTTTTTAGTCGTTCCTTTATTATAAGACACAATATTCCGCCGAATTGAACCGACTATAGCCGGATGCAAGTGCCATAGATGAAGTTGAGGTAAAACTGAAAGAACTTTTTGGACAGATAAACAGACAGTTCACTGGTTGGATGTTTAGCCAAGGGTTCCACGTAGGTCCATAGTCCGAGTTAAAACGAGCAGGTCATTGCAATTTTGATGACTCCCTGTCCGACTGGACCTCCTATTTGAGGATGTGGGATACAGAAACGGAAGACTACACGGCAGTGGGCGTTCGAGAGGGCGGAAAATGCAATTCAAAAATGCAAGGCCCCGCAATAGTATAATATTCGCGAAGTGGTCGATGTTAACATCGATCGTTTGTCCACGCAGTCTCTTGCTTGAACAAAACCAAAATTACCATTCTAAACGTACATGAGAGTCCCGAGAAATAAACGATAAAAAGTAGCTGTGATCGGTTGGACAAACACTTACTTCTTCCCAAAACCAGGATGTTAAACATGCCCCAATGGAAAAAACAAAACCTCAGGAAACAAGCAAATGTTTAGCGCCATCTGGCAACGAAAGTAGGCATATTTCAGTCAACCATCGAACGTGCGATACAACCTCAAGATACGCTGCAACGGGAATCTATATTGCAGCAATAAAGACTAAAATAATAAGCCATTCAGGAATTCTTCTGTCCGTGGTTCGAATTCGTAATTCAAGATAATGGGGGAAACCAGTTAATTCCAGGCCCTTTTATTCGGTGTGAACTGACCAACAGAAGTTTCCACTGTGGGCGCCTGATTCCGTTATCCTTTTGCCTGCGTAGATGAATACGTAGGAAATGTATTCTGACATGTTTTCTTATTTTTTTGGAACAAACTACTCTCCACAGTTGTATATAATGTGATTATATCTCTGGTGTTTCTTCAGTAGAATGTGATCTGATTTGGTCTGGAGGAGTTTATTCTCAATCGAAGTGAATATGCAAGTTCCAGGAAGCAGTTCAGAAGAAGAAAATGTGATTACTCGTTTTCTAGTGGTCGTATCTGTTTCTTCTGGAGTTCCTTCTCTAGATAAGCTATAAATGGATTATGTAACAGAAGTATGAGGCCTTTCTATGGCCGCTCTTTGAGCCTACTTCGATGGATTTCTGCCTAAAGCGAGCTGACCTCTTATGAAATTCAAAGTAGGAAGACCGCTGTTAGTTTTAGATAATCACCATGCTAAGTACCGCATGAGCGCAGACGACACCTAATGCTCCGGGAACTGACAACGAAAAGGCCACGGGGATTTTGTGCTTGCTTTATGCAATACCTTAATAATTTCCTTCAAAAAAGAAACAAATATTTCAATTCAATGTTTATATTGCCACTGCCACATCTATTTGGAATGCCTAAAAATTACTCCTTAAAGTGACTTGTTGCTGTCACCAGAAGAGTTGCCCTTCTGATTATTCGAGGGACAGTGTGTTAAATTTGCGTCTGTGCAAGTAGTGAAGGTCAGATGACGAATCGAATCGATATATCTGATGCTGCTCGGTTAGCTAGCTCACTCAGGGTTGTGTGTACCAAGAGGAGGGGAAAACATTTGACATGGAATTAAAATTCAACTCCTTATTGACGAAGATAGTTGCTTTTGATCTAGTATTTAGAGGTTCCAATCCAATCATAGTGGCTGAGATAACGTAAACGGTTAAGATTACTTATGCGGCCATCTAAACGGGACAGGGAAGTAGGAACGCCTAGTCCATATAGTGAAGGTGGCCTGTAAATAATCACACGAAGGGTAAGTATTCTCTTATCCTATGGCTAATAAAAACCTACACCGTAGCCCTTATCTTAATCTAAAGCCTATCTTAAGGAATAACCTCCCAATTAAAACGAACTATAACGTTAGCCCTAACCATAAACCGAAGCCTATTTTCCATAGAATTTAGCGCAAAGACGCCTGTATTGAAAACAACTTCAGTTCCACGCCCTGTGTCATGCTTAACAGCTAAACATGCACGGTATCTGATCAACAGGACTAAATGTGCCCGCAATTGGAGGTAAATCAGCTAGGGAACTGGCTTAAAAATGAAACTTTTGAGAGGTGCAGAAGAGATACAGCCAGTGTACATAGAAGGAGCAGTTAACTCGTTATCGGAGGTTGTCCGTGAGAATGAGTTCGCAAATTGATCAAAAACGTCCATCGAACCAAAGTATTGTCCTAGCGACCATGTCTACCTTTTTGATCACTGATGCTTCATTGAATTCTCCTAATGAGCCTTAAACCTGGTTTCAAGTAGTGTCGGTCAGCTGCACTTGCCAACTTGCCATTCTTTGTAGTAAAACAATGTGTTTGATTTAGCTACACATTCAAATAATCTGTATGGATAGCTTACTGGAGACGGCAATTAGGGAACCGCTCAGTGGGAAAAGCTAGAAAAGGTGACCACACATTATTGATGAAACGCGCCGCCGGAAGGGTTGTTATGGCTTGTGGTCACAAAATATTCGATCGAAATACTGTACAAAACAACGATTATCCCCACCAACATCCCCACGCTTTCCCAAAGGCTGCCAGGGCGGAGGATGTCAATCCGGTAACAAGACATGTCATTTCCCTTTTACAGACAATTCGACGATAAACTGGTCGGACAGACGAACAGCTCTGGTTGCCAGGACAATGTTCTGCTACAAAATGAACGCTGCGACCCTCAGCAAGACCTTAAGGTCAGGATCGCTAACTTGGTCCACCTCCTCAGCCGGACAGGGAGGTAAGCGCGGCCCTTACCCCAAAATATAGGGGAGCATTTGATAAATCCCCAGACGGATAAATAGGTCCATGTCGTAACTCAAACCCTACCCATAACCTTAATCTTAAGCCGAACACTGCCCTCAACCTCAGCCTTGGGATCGTGCTATTTATATGGTTGAAATTATGGCCAGGGTTGGGTTAAGGGGAAGGTTGAAGTGTAGGTTTATAGTAGGGGTAAGACACGATAATCATTACTTTTCCTGAAATTTATCGTTAAGCCATTTATTTTAGGTGGTCGTGTGGTCCTTTTCTCGTGTACTGTTTAGGAGGCCACAGGGTGCATTCTTACGCCACGTTTCTATGATAGTCTCCTGGCCGGGTAGTCCTTTGTACGGGACATTTAGAGCTAAAAGGCCACCAATATTACGGACGACTACCGTCTGCGGGTCCTGTCAAGAAGTGACATAAAAGATCCCTATGGAAGTGGGTGCCGGATAAACCCTCGGAAGCGCACGTCCTAAGGTAGACGACGACAAAACGTTGGATTCGAATCAGGAACGACGTAATGAGGTGGCTGCCTCGCTTGCCACGACCACGAGACCGCCATGCCGCGGGAACAAATTCACCGCCGTTGTCAGTGCTTATGTTCCCTCCTCATCCCCCGCAGCAAATGCTGCGGAGATCAGCATACTCTCCTGTCGACCGTGTAAAAAGATTCGACTGCTCTGGCGACTTCGAAGCCCACATCGGCACAGACCACGCTACTTGGACGGAATCACTATTGATTTGATTCAAAGGTGTGGCCGGCTGATGTGCTAGTGACCAAGAAGCCTTTGGCTGCAGGACAGATTGCTGATAAAGCTTGGCTACAGCTGCGACCCCCCAAAACGTACATTTACCATTGCATTCCTTGATAGGTCTTGTCGGCAATTGAATCGTGCCGCGTACATAAAGGCTCATGCCAGTGTCGAGACGTGGTGGAGTGGACTTCGAGACCAACGCTATGGAAACCCTAGGTTCCGCACATCCACATCCACAGCACCAGTTAGGTGAGGGTGACGATGAAATACACGATACGCGTCGCTAATATGCACATACGAACAGGAACCGCTCATAAAGCCGATGTTTGATTCCAGATGTACTAGGGTTAGGTTTGTAGTTATACTTAGTGGCAGGGCGAAGATTAGGCTTGCCGCTATGGCTCGGGTTACACTTTGTGTTAGCGTTAGCATGCGGGAATATTTAATCTCCCTGGCATTAAGCGCAAAACCAGTCTTGCGGGGGAGGGAGGTGGTTCCTATTCCCGTGTCGTGCTACGGGGGGGGGCAAATAAGCGATTCTGACCAAACGCACGATCTCCTCTCCGATAAACACAGTCTACACACCTTAATATGGATGGAGATTTGCCGTGATGAAGGTCAGGGCTACAGAGGCTTCCAAATACTGCTCAACACCCTTAAACTAAACGCAGTGCCGAAAGAACCCGAGACCGGCATGTGCGGCCCACTGTTCGCGGATGACTGTATGCTAAACATCAGCGGAGTGTTGACTTCCTTGTCTACGACTGCTCTCACTTCGAATTTACTATCCGCACAGAGAAGACCATGAAAATGCAACAACTGGCTGCAAATTTGGACGTCACCGAGCGCCGTATCAACGTCAGTGGAGCTCGCCACACACAAATTAACCAATTCACGTATATGGGGACACAATTTCAGGTGAAATTGAGATCGAATATAAAATGGTAGGCCGAAAAGGCAGACCCAGTCAGACCGCAAACCTGCTATTGCACTTCGAATGAACGGTCTGATATCTCAAAAACGCCCTTGTATGAAGTGGATACGCAGCCTGTCAAGGAGGGCAACAAGAAAATTCAACAACTGTTGCCTCAGCTGCCACTGAAGAATATTGAAAGCGAAAAAGGTTCCCGATAATGGGGTCCTGGAAAAAACCACAGACCTCAGTCTCCACACCAGGAAACAGCCACTTCGTGCGGATGGATACTCAGTGCCTGTCAACGACAGCGTGGCTACGGAGGCTCGCAGACGTGGCGGACAAATGCGTTGCTATAAAGACACCTTGGAGACCTTCTTCAATCACCTCTAGTTTAACCCTGAGAATCTCGCTCAAGATATGTGGGCGTGACTCAATATTTCAACTGTTGCCTCCGACGATATCCACCGCATGCATCAGCAGGTTGAAGGTAAACGTGATAACTTGTGCGTGAATTAGTTTTAAGCGATAGCAAACTGGCACTACAGTTAGCGCACTCTATCGCCCTCCCCCGTATTGGTCCGGTGTCATGACTAGGTTAAGAAGACCGCTCACATATGTAAGTGTTTCACAGAGGACGCTAGGAATAGCCATTGCAGTCTGACTCTCAGTCCACCAGTTTGTCAATTTATACAAACACACCCTGGACTGACCGCGCTGTCAGCGTTATCCCGTCAGTTGACAACCTTCCAAGTCATGGTTCTTGGCGCACCGTGACAGATTCAAGGGCGTCAAGTTGTTTATAGCTGGGAGAATGCGCTGAGCCGTCAACCTTTCTCTCTAGGCCCTAGCCATCGTCCAACCCAGTCTTTGGACGTACATGATCTGGTCCCTTAAACAAAAGAGCCATTATTTCGCATAAAGGGGGCTGATCAGCTAACACTTCCCACGTGTGAACCTGTCATACACGACGCACGGCCGTGCAGACTGGATCAGCAAGCTCAGAATTAAGTACAGTGCCAACGCAACCCACCTGCAGTTCAGCTCAAAAAATATTACCACTGCCACCACCACTGGCATTAACAATGAGGAGACTCCTGATCATCGTTAGGCCTTTCAACAACAATCTCGGTTTTAGTCCAGACTGTTGCTCTTACGATCACACCTTCGAATCACGCATTGGCCTGTTAGCACACTTGCGGATCCTTTCCACTGAGGCCGGTAAACCAGTTCTCGGAGCCCCAACATAGACCTGTCTCCACACTGTCTAAACACATTCGACCGTATGCACCTTATGATACTTTTCAGCAAAGCAAAATAGTTGAGGCTTCACTTTAACACTTCACCCTTCTTACATAAACGCATGTCTAGGCAATACCTGAGCTTCTCCGCGGCACATACAAATATAGCACCTACCCGTAACATACATGGCCCTATTTTGCAGCAAACAAGCGGACCATTTCGTTTACGTCCGTTTGGCGTTGGGGCGTGGCATATCACAACGCGCACATCTCATGTAAGAGGGAAGAATTTTCATTGTTGTAGTCTGGTACATCTGGAGTGGGCATAAGATAGTATGTGGCACGCGTAAATAGTCTGTTTTGTCAGTTAGGGCATTCAATTTCGTTAACAGTTCGTCGAAGGCTCGGAGTATCGTCTGCTTCACGGGAAAGGTTATAGTGCTGGGAGGTCGACAGAAAAATCCGCCTATCTTAGTTTCTGTTTTTTTTTCTTTATACGCCAGATATCCTGCCAAAAACCATGATACGTACAGCTTTTATGCCCAATTAAGAAAGGAAATGTGTTTGTTATACAGTAAAAGGGAATGAGATGGAAAACCGCATCTAGAATTCGATCAACCGGTTATGCAAATGTCACGAATCGAGCACAAAGATGTAAGGAGAACCTCATTTATTTGACCAACTTTTGCAAAAACGCGGCGGCTCAATTACTTAGAGCTTTGGTTGTACTAGAGCATGCTTCTTGTTGGCGTGGATTCGAATCTCGCCACGGGTCAAATTAATTATTTAACTCTACCGAAACCGGTCATGCTCAATAAGCAACACAGACGGCACGCGAAGGGAGTACATCTTTAAAATGAGCATAATCATCTCAAGCGAAGTAATAATAAATAACTATAGGGCAGTAAAGAATGAGAATAAGAGTGCAGGAATCTATAATTTGCCAGATTAAGGGTTAAGGGGTAGGATCAAAACAAAGGCGTCAAGTTTAATAAACTTATTGTGGAGTTAATTGAAAAATATTGCTATTTGATGATTGATTGTGAAACTGGAGGACAGAATAACTCCCAGGTATCAGTGACGAGATACTTGATCGGAAGGAATGTCACAGGGTTCACGAAGAGTGGGTGCTCGCAGTCAAAACACACAATGAAATGATTTCTGATTAGTAACTGGGAAATAATTTTCCAAAGACGATACGGGAACATGATCAAAATCTACCTTTAGAAAGTACAACATGAGCCTACTTTACAACAGGTTAGTCATCAACCACATCCTCAGCTATCGTAACACATAGGCGGGTAAATCGCCCCAAGTATGATTAAATTCACAGCTTTCGGTGTGCCTTCATAACTCAATTGGTAGAGCTTTGGTTGTACTAAAGCCTTCCCTGCTGGTGGGGGTTCAAATTTTATCGATGCAATGGGTGTTTCACAATTGAGTAAATTGAATTATTTAAATCTGTCAAACGACTTCTAATATAGGCATAGACTAGATCATAAGTACGAAATTAAGAGGTGAAGGGTAAGACAAAATTTCGAAGAACTCCGCAGTTATTAGATTTCCCACTGGACAAACTGAGAACGGAAGACTGGGTAATCTGCAAGTTTGGAAGTAAACCAGTCGAAGAAGCCGCACTCAGGCCTTTTTCCGTATGGAGGAGGTGATACAGAATACGATTTAAGGCAAAAAGGCAATAAAGAAACGTGCATGTCTACGTACCGCAGTCCTTGTTTAGTAAGTATGTAAGATACTGATACGGGCCTTATATGTAAAGCGCAGAGGGACCGAGGAAGTAAAAATGGTGGCATAATGGTAGCTAAAGCAAGTCATTTAGTAAGCTGCAGAAGTACGGATGAGCATGTAATTGAACGACAGGAGTTTAGGCTAAAATCATTAGATTTTGTGAGGCTGGCGATGAATCTGACAGCAACCGAGTAGCAGGCACCTTTTTCCCCACATTGGTCCGTTCTCTTTGAAAATAGATGATAAAGCAGCCGCAGATTATGCAGGTCATCTGAGTTTGCAGGCCTGGTCGATAAACCAAAAGGAATGAGATAACAAACGTTATAAATTGCGAGAACATTCAGTTGTCCGTTCATGTCAAGACTTCCACGCAGGCCGTTTGGCGCACTCGCTCCCCCCAGCGCTATCGCTTTGATTCTAACACCCTCGTCTTATCTGAACACTTTTACCCACGTGGCACGCTTAGCCCTGGAGCCGAACTCACTGATCTGCACTCACACGGACAAATATCGATTGTCCAGTAACAAGGCCTGCGCGCAGGTACGAGTTGGAAGGCTCCGAGGAAGGCTGACAGGAGGGCTGAAGGCAAAGCAAAAGGAGGCGCAGATGCCCTGGATTCCCCGTCTCCCGAACACCTGGGATCAATAGAACGTGAGTGCAATTAATGCGGTTGCATATTCATAAGGAATTGACTCGAATTATAAAAGTGCCTTTCTTAAGACTATGCAATCAGCGCAGGAGATCTTCGCTAAGCATTTCCCCCGAAAAGCTTTTGTTTAGGGAATGCATTTCGCATGCTTAGGCCTAGGGAGTTTAGTTTCGGAATTCGCCAGTAATTGTGTTTAACTTTGGAATGTTGCAGCATTCACGACCTTGTTGTTTAAATTTGACAAGGGCAATGGCGTAAATGTGAACGCACCTTCAGGATGAGGACGAATTAAAGGAAGAAAAAAAAAGAACTGACATAGCTGGACATCGAATGTCCTCGTAGCTGTTGGGGCTTCGTGCTTTTTGTGCTTCCTAGCATAGGAAAAATGGGACGGAAAAGGCCTTTCTTCTAGAGAATCGCTACTTTCAGTAAAACTTCCTTGACTTTGAAGCCAAGCTGTGGGATAAAGTAAGCAAAGTAAGATTTAGATCCTGACTGTCGGTAGAACAAGCTACAGGAAGCCAACAACGTCATGAATTCAGCATATAGTTTACTTTGTCGTGTTAGACAACAGTGGGTGGTCAAGCAACTGACTTATTCAAATGAATTGGCGGCCTGAACTCGAGGAACCATTTATTACAATGCAATCGGTACGCCCTGCAGCAAATCCCATAGGAAAAATAAGCAAGATAGGCGCATAATTGTATAGGAGAATAACCTTATCCCTCAAATTATTTTGGCATTTTTCAATGCATCATGTGTGTTGCTTCATTCCTGTGTCAAATGATCACTGCCATTTATAGAAAAGGCGTAGTTTGACAATACAGACAATAGCTGAAGGTCTAGGTAGGTCCCCCGCGAGCCTTAGAGTTTTACTTGAAACAGCCGCCACGGAATTCTGTTTGCCAATTAATTAACCAGCGCTAAAAATTTAGTTTAAATTGGATACTCCAATGTTTCACTAAAAAGGGAGAAAATGGGGTCAGCAAACACTATTTGAACTAGGGTAAGGCTCTCAGGATATAGTACAGCCCATACTATCAGCTGCTATGGCTGTCAGGGCCTCTGTCGAGACCCCAGGCGGGGTGGGCCGGATGAGTTCCCTTAGCGGTCGGTTAAACGTTCATAAATGAGTATCAGTATCCGTCGACCTGATCCGACAAGACAAACAGCTCGTGGCTCAATGGTTAGGGTGTTTGACACTGATCAGATTGCACGAGTTCGAGGCTCGGGTTGGACGCCAATTGGGTTGGGTATGGCTGGCTGACGATGGTCAATAAGCCCGAAAAAGCCATTCCAGTCTCCCTAGTCTTTGCCGGCAATACTTTCTGCCTAAAGATTTATGACGCTCGTTCAGTACTTTTATAGAAACATTCGGGAAGAATTCAGTTAACTTCTGCAGAATAACCAAACCAAGATTGCCAATAGAGGAGAATATACGAGTTTCAGGCAGCAGTTCAGAAGCAGAAGATGCGATCACAAGAACAAGGACTTTATTTTCCTGACCTTATCTGCGCATGTTTCAGACTGTTCTTCGATAACCTGTGATTAAGGATTCCTGAGGGAATCCGAAACGTCAGGAAAATAAAGTCCTTGTTCCAGTGATCGCATCTTCTTCTTCCGAGCTAAGATTTTTTTCTAAATCGAGTAACCTAATGATTTACGCGTAGTTAGTTTTTGAACCGTACTACCGAAAGAGTAGACTTCGATTATTAACCGCAGTTTTACGGGGAATTAGCTTTCAACTATAATAGGACGCACTGGCGAGGAGAAGACAGTTGGGTTGGTATTCGGCAGCTGTAGACAGAGGCGTAAAAATGTATACGGCCGGAACCTGTGCGGGAGGGAATTATAGGGAGATAGTGTTCGACACACAGTTTGCGCTACTCTGACTTCAGTAGCCGTAGACACCCCACTTGATCCTGAAAGTGGTGTTTTTCACGCCGATCGTTTAGGCAGCAGTTAAGACTATCCCTGACAGGTCACCAAATACCTACCAACACGCAAAGGTGACATGAGCTCTTGAAAAACAACTGCAGATTTTAACCTCCTAGTCACCAGGTAAAAGAATTCTGATACTATGATAAGCAAGACGGTTAGAGCTGGTTCTTAGAGGGGCCAGTTATGGTTACGCGAAATTTAACGTAGGTAGGCGGAATTGTTTAGGGAGGACCTCTTAAAATATGATCTTCTTACTCGCAAATTACTGTCTAAACTAAGAAAGAGTAGGGGATGGAGGCAATGAGAAATGCAGAGGTGTGCCTAAATCAAACAACTCAGTCAATAAAGAAACGTAAGTACTGACCAGGGAGTCTGCGTTGGGAAGTTCTCACTTGTAACCCTTCTTGAGGGAAGAGGGTAGAATTTGATGCCAAAACTGACTAACCATGTTCCAATTCACGACTCCTAAAAACCCCATTTGAAATCATTTCGCGGAGCAGGTGCAGTGGCTGGCCTTAAACCGTGATTGCTCGATTTTAATGACATGGACGGAAAGTACAATTTCAGGCTTAAGTGTCATCATCATCCCCGTGATGCCACAATTCCAGGCTGAACACCCATGATCAGAATAGAGTTCGTTGATTACTGAGCAGAATTTTCCTTACCATACTGACGGACTCACTACGTGGGTCGGCCAAGGTCGAGAGTGTTTAGGTGAAGGAGAAGGCTACAAATATCGCAGGTGGGCGCATGAATGCGTTCCCATAAGATCAAGATATCAGCAGCCGGTGACGTCAATAAAGCATAAACTAGTTCTCTCAGTTTCTCTGCCTGTGTCAACCCAACTTTTGTATTATTAATTAGTAGCGCCACGCGACCGTCTGCAAGGACAGTAGAACCTCAGCTACAGTGTGGGCCGCAAGGGCTCATTTCTGTCTTGAAATAAGGACAGATCGGTGCATGCCGTTTTCATGTGAATCAAATCCGATAGCTTGCTCACATTTTACCGTAAGTATTTCATATTGAAGCATGATATGGTACCTTTTCCAACTACCTTTAGTGCTGGATTATCCATAGCATCATGTACTTGACCATTTGCGTCTGAAGGTAATGAATACAAATGCATTTAATCTGTCTGAACCGGCCGCACCCAATGGTTACACAAGCAGGCAGAAGTGACTCTGTCCATTCCAGCAGGAGACTACATGTTTTCATTTCCGGGCTGTCAAGGGCATGTCCTGTAGGTAAAACCTTGCTGCCTTATCCAGTTAAAAGCTAAAAATATGGGCAAGTTTTGTCTAGATGTTCGTTAGTTGTAGTACGTAACTGTGAGGAGAGTAGGCTGACCCATTGGCCTGCCCTCTGTACTACTAATGTGGTTTTTGCTATTACTTCAATTTTCAAGTAGAAATCGTTTAGAGTTGTCTCGAGTTTCATTGTTTCAATGACATGCATGTGTCCACCACTGCCAGACTTTTGTTCGGGGCAACAGGAGAAGATAATAACTGGTCTTAGCATATCGTCCCACCCCACTTCAACTAGACTCGTTTCAAAATACAGTACATATATTCTAAATCAGCGAACGGGCGAACCGAAATGCATGCCGCATTTCATAAGCATTGGTTAATAGGCCCAAAACCCGGAATACTTGTAATGCAAGCTAAAAAAGGCGTGGATGAAAATGTTTGAACCGTCAACAAGGTGAATCTCCTTTCCCTCGCGCGCAGGCAGAGTGACTAAATTCTGTTTTGAAAGTATTGAGCTCCACCGATCTGGTCTTGGGACGAATGTTCTCGTTCTGCTTGCATTGGAGGTTAGAAACTGGAATTCTGGCCTTCTCCGGTTTTCTCGATATCCACTATAGTCTGATTGTTATTGATCATATGCCCAGGGTTCAATTTGTCCGGGCACTACTACCGCCGGGAGTCCTAAGAGGTGCCCAACAGACACCCATGCGCATGAAATGAATATATCTGGGCGAAGAACCAGGCCTATGCTGGTGTACCAAACGAATGGTGACTCTGCACTTAACCCTGCTGGTCTACCGTTACAATTCATGTTCGGTACTGCGTCCCTTCAGACACTAGTTGCTCTGACGCAAACACCCATAGCATTGAGTCAGTGGTAACAGTATGATCTAACAGTTTGCCCAGGATAAAGACGGAGAATCCTGCAAAAACTTAGCAGTAGATGATAGTCGGAAGTAGGCGCATCGGTCTTCTTGTTACAAGGTTAGGTCACCTGCCAGACGGAGAATCGATTACATCTGAACAATTTACTATAATCTCAAGGCATGAGGCGGCTCCCACCGATGAAAGTGAGTTGGGAGGGGAGTTGCTTGCAAACGCTGTAACAACAATAGCATAGTAACGCTGGGCCATGGATGCGTCCTTGTGGCGGACTTTCACCTTCCTTGAATAGGTTCCTAAAGAGAACATAATAAAAGCTGCCAATAGAAGTGAATATGCGAGTTCCAAGAAGCAGTTCAGAAGAAGAAGATACGACCACTGGAACAAGGGTTTTATTTTCCTGACGTTTCGGATTCCCCGATGGAAAGGTAAAGTCAAAACGACCGGATGCGAGTGTGGACGCGGTGGTTGATACAAAAGTAAACATCCCGTCTACACGCGCTACACGCTGTCCCGTTTGAGCAATGCCTGTGACAGACTGCACTAGGCCAGACGAACTTCACCCATGGATAGGAATGCAATTTTGGGTGCATTAAAAAGTACGATTATAGCCTAACCCTCAGTACTTGGAGAACGAAGTTATTGAATCAATTGGCAACCCATCAAACCTCAACTCTAAGATCCCAATGATAGGTTCAAACGTGTCTGATTTATCCTAATGAGGATGGATTCTGGAATGTTGACACCACTCCTTATTTGCCCTCCCATGCAGCGGTCAACTGCAGGGACCTAGAAGTCAGCTTGTGGTGCGTTTGGGCGCAGTCGTTGACGCGGCATGAAGCTCGATTTAGAAAATACGTCCAGCAAAAAAGGGAGACCAAGATGGTCATTTCCGACTCATAAGCCATCGAAAACAAGTCGTACCCAAACCTTACTTGATGCTCTAACTATTCCGATAAACTCAACGCTAAAAAAGCGTCCAAGGCGCATGTGTGGTAGTAGTTAAGGTCTTACAGGGACTAAGTGTAGCCGGATTAAAGTCTGCAGGGAGCCTGACTGACTTCGTTCTGGTTCAGCTTACCTACAAAACAGTCCATTTTAGGGACCCAATGATACCGTGCTCATTCTAAGACCTCTAACATGCTTTATTTCAGGCAATTATGAAGAAGATTGGGTGAGCGTGAACATTGACTTTTTAACGACGAAAAGGGTTAACTTGAGTTTTGTGTTTGTAGGTACCGACATCGATCATTTTAGATGCCAAAATTAGTGAGTTATTGAGTTAGCTGTGTTCACGAGGAATAGCGGCTTATAATATTTCGATCAAGGGGGGATGTGGTAGTTTCAGCTTAATACGGCTTTATATATAAGGAAGAATTTGTTTACCATATTTGAACTATAAGTTTTCTTATTAGAAAGGCTCTGTCACCGTCAAAGCCTTTATCGGCAGCAAACAGAACATCTTTATGAAACTGGAACAAAGTATTATTCTCTTATCTTAAGGCAGGAAACAACATAAAACCATCATTGCTAAGCCGACGTAAATTGGAATAACATCTGAAGAGCTCCTCCTTACAAATTATCAATCAGTACAACCGTGCTACGCAGTAAGCAGTGACTAAAGCTGATGAAATTGCTTCAGGAAAGCACGCTGTAATCCGAAGGGTATAAGTCATCGAACTCCCCGGCCAAACTGTCATGTGAAAAGGCAAAGATAAAATAGTAAATGATGAATAATAGCTGTACTTAACCTGGCATACGTTTTTTCAGCATAACTTAAAGTTTCTTCTGGTGTCGAGTGACTCATAGCTCGTCATTATAACGAAGCTTTCAATCTGAATGCATAATGAACGGCAGTGTGCCTATCACCTAAAGATTTTTAAATCTGAATGTATAACAGGCATAATCAAATTTAAAATCATCTTTACTCTCACTAATATTCATCCTTATCACTTTATTCGATTTGACTCTACTTGCAAAGCAAGGTAAATGAGGCTGTCAATGAGCTTATCGGATGACAAGAACGCCCTTAGCTTTTTAAAGGTTATTGCAATTGCAACCCATGATTAATTCGCTTTTATCGTAATTAATAGTGCAAACTAAAATACGTAAACTGCGTGTCCTGGTGGCATGACTGACAATGAACGAATGTTATTCCTGAGTTCGGCTTGAAAAACTTCGCAGACGATGGCGCAGAGACTAGCGAGGGATGATAAAAAATATGCCTCTGGAAGACGAAAAAGCTGGTTTATAGGGTTTATGGTAACCAAAAAGCTTCCTACGCTACTATCGGCAACCTTGCATGATTTTAAAAACAAGAAGTGGGTCTTTTCTTGCACGATGGTATTCAATAAAAAGTATTTTGCCAGCCCAAGGCCCGGCTAAATTAGGCCAGCTGCCTTCGAAATCGGTACATAAAAGGCAGACGCTAGTCGACCCAACTATGACCTCAAATACGCAGAGTTCCCGTGGGAGATCATCGCGTATGGACGGGCGCACCATATTTTTATTAAAATTACCTTTTGTAATTCAAGGAATTGTCGTATTTGGGACAGTCTCCGAATTGTACTATGCTACTCGAATTTGCATAGCCCTTTATGCAAGTTAAAGTAGTGAGGCCGAAAAGAATTACGAGTTTTTTTCATAAAAACTGAGTTTCAGATGATATTTTGCATACGCTCCAGTTGTTGCTTTATTTCGTTCTATCAACAGGAATCCCTTTCAAATAGAGCAATGACTCGAGGCTTCTCATGTTGTTCGACAGCAAGGCTTTTCTTTCAAAGAAACTCACATTTTCAGACCTCTTAGATTACTCGATAAACAAAATGCTGTCTCATTAGATAGTTAAATGAAATCAAATCGTTCCGTCGATTTTGTTTCAGAAGAAATTACTAAACCACACTCATATAACGTACGGCTCATAATTTTTTTGGACATTAAAAACCCTTATTGCTTTCACATCAAAATATTCTCCGAATTTAAAATTCGTGTTTATACACTATGACGTTTCTAAAATGAACGGCTTCGTACGAGGCAAGGTATTCGGTGACACCTTGATTACCTACCTTTCGAGTTAACTATAAAAACGTGACCGTTTTGTTTTCAGACGGAAGCATATGTCGGTTAGAAGTGATTTTTGTGAAGTTCAGCTATCACACTGGACTCACAAAATGACCTCAGTTAGTTTTATCGCCAAATTAATGAATTTTTTGAGCCCCAAAACGAACTAATTTGGACCCCCAAAAAGCTCCAGTTGTTAAGTGATTGCTTAAAAATGTGGGCATTGCAACCTAGATCTTTCAGATGCTTCTGCCTCCTGACAACCAGTGAGGCAGACTGTAAGAATTCGATAGCATGCTGCGCTTTCGGGTTGCGTAAACTGCTGATTCCCCGTAGTCCGTTTTAGAAAACCTGTGATTACAAATGCCGGGCTATATAGTGTTCCTCTCACCTAACTTTACTTTGAAACACCTCATATGCGTCATAGTTTACATAAAAATAATAGGCGTTCTGCTATGGGACAACAAAAGGCGAGAACTGCCGCAATGGGTCTCAAAGCTGTCGCGAACTCGCGTGCTATTGGGCACGCAATGTAGACCAAGTGCAAACCTTGCGGGACTGCTATTGGTCGCCAGTGATGTGTCCGTCCGCGTTCAGTAGGCCATAGTTGGGCGACCACTAGGCGCCCTCCCATTGGTCAGTAGGCACGATTCCCAATCGATTAGCCGGAGCTCATTCAAAGTGTAATATATACTCCAAAGCACTCCGGCGACAACCTCACTACAGTTGCGATTCTCCGGGTTTCGCTCTCCCACGCTTCGCGTTCAAGTGTTGCCAGACGGAAGATGGTAAGTGTCTACTTTCATCTAACTTTTTCTATGGTTTGCATTCATGCTGATGGCCTATCTTTTTTTATCGAAATAAGTCTATTTCATAGTTGTGTTTGACTTTCTACTAGATTGCAGCAAACCTTTTGGTTACAGTAGGTTTTAACAATAGCAACTTTTAGGCCACATTGTGTTAGGACGCGTGATTGCATTATCGAGGCTTTTTCGTGTGTCCCATTCGCCTTTGGAGAAACCTGACAATCCGGTTTTTGATGGTCTTTTGAAAATGGGCAGCCGACCTAGCTCTTTGAAACTTAAGCGACTAGACCAGTCTGTTCCGACAGAAAACTGCAGTTTCCCAGGACCTGACGACGATTCTTAAATTATTCAACCCAAAAACCAAGGCGTCCCTGCTTATATCACTTAACGGGCATTAAGAAACCTTGCTTAGCAGATTTTTTGGTAAACCTAACTCTTGCTGGTTGTCCACAAAAACGGCTCGGGAAGCTGTGCTCTTAGCTCTTTACATGTATGAAACTATGAAGAGCTTTAAGTTGTAAAGTTAGTTTGTCTGACGTACTGGAGTCCATGGGTAAGGAGGAAGGTCGAGCACCGGAGCGATTGGTTTATCATCCTTAACTTTGTGAAAAGCAGAGCAGGCTCAGGTCGCTAGTACCATGTCAACTTCCCAAACAAATCGATCCGGTGCTCGACCATCTCTTTTCCTTCTCCATGCAAATACCTAGAACGCGAACATTTTCCTTCTTTCGTACTGGAGTCCATTTTACTCTACGTAGCTAGTCCTTTTTGACACAATCTTTTTTGCTGCTCCAACCTATTTTTTACACGAAGGATGCATTTTGGTAGTTCTTTTTTATTTCTTAAACTTGCGGGGAACTGGAATTCCGAACAAATGAATCGTAGCAGGAAGTACTGATATTAGTATCGCACCCAGTTAAACAAACTAGAAATAAACATGGATTTCCTTTAACATGATCTGATTCAGGGCGGAGCCAACATAATTGACTACGCTAAAGCTCTAGTAGCTGATTGTCAGTAACTGTTCCCTTCTGTAGCTGGATTAAAATTTAACGTGCTGTTTCAGCTTATCATTCTGTGGTTGCATGATGAACAGACATGTGTACGATTTATCCGTTCGAATCCACGGTGACTATCCGTTCTTTTTTCGCATAACACATTTAAATGTGCTGTTTTAAACTTCGAACCAGGCTTCTATCGACCCTTACTATGATCCTTGACAAGTACTTGTTAGCCCGTATTTTTTGGGCGAAATGCCTTTTTAATTTACAGAATATTATGTTAGAAGGTTAGAAGTACATACGTAATTACATTCGTCAATTTTTCGTTTGATAGCCTCGTGGTGAACTAGAGCTTGTGTATTTCCTGTGATTTCGTTAACACGGGTTGGGGTATAATAAGAGAAGCGTTGTCTTGTGCACCACAGTGCAAGGACTGGAGCTCCGCCTTTATACGCTATTTATTTAAAGGTCTCTTCTTATTTGATGTCCAACTCGCTACGCAGTTGTTCATACAGACGTAGGCTAACCCGCCAGCGCCAGATCAATAATTTACCCTTCAGAAAATTCCCTCAATGAAAGGAAAAGTGTTTTGCTTACGATGAGTAGGATGATAAAAGGACTAAGAAAACTAATTCTTTAGATTGCCCGTGAATATAAGTTATTGTAGAAGTCATTGGATTCCTGTAGGGTACTTTAAGCTAGCGAACGGCCCCTAACTCTTGTGATTGAAATTGGAATAGGTTACTCTTGGGTTTCTATTAGGGCATAAAAAGCATATAATCGATATTTTAGGGGCGCTCAGTAACGCCGACCTTTGAGTTGGCTGAATTCCAAAAGAGACTTTAGCACTGCTGCATTTTGCTCGTATTTCTCTGAACTCACTGGAGCCTTTTTTACAAGTTTTGTGTCAGAACAGACTCCTTCTTGACACCTACAAATGCCTCTTAGTTGCTCGTAAATGTAATTCACCCAAGCGAAAATTGTCTTAGAATGAATGGAATAGAAAAAAACAAGAATTGTTAGTCTGCTTTAACCCATTCAAGTACATCAGCTCACCTTATGGCACTCATTGCTCGTCCACGTTTAAAAAACTGAACCTCTAGACTTAAGTATGTTTCACACACTATACACTCAGTGTGCCTCTTCTAGGCTGCAGAAAATAACTATTAATCATTTTTAATTACGACCAACAATTTAATCCATAATTATTTAAAACCATCAGTAGTCAGTGTGCAATGCCTGAACCAGACAAGTTCGTGGTGCCGTGATGAACAAAACTTGGGGCTAATAAACTGGCATACTACTGGATGATTTTGCGAAGTTTCTTGGCGGGCCGACTTTTAACCAGATTTTTACGGATCTCAGTAGGCGCTGGTCAACGTGCTTCTTAGTTATTACTGTGGTCATTAATCGAGAAACCTATTTCATCTGCCATCTGCGATGACTATTTTACTAGTGTATGGATGGGTATAAGGTTAGTTAACCTTCTTGTACCGATAACAAATTCTCTCCTTAAGTGTCTTTGTCACAAAATTATTTTGTCAAAATTTAGACGAGCCTCCACGTTCAAGCCGGGGATCACACTGCTCGATGCCTAGAGGCAGATGGTACACTGGTCTCTCCTGCCGGTCAAGCTCTTCTCGGCGGCTCCTCCAATGCCCCGAAGTTTGGCACCCTCATTCCAAACCGGATTTTTGTTGGAGGAATACCCTCAAACGTAAGAATGCAGTTGTCTCCCACACCCCTCTCTATAGACTACGGAGCAAGAATTGAAGACTTATTTCTCCAGTTTCGGTCAGGTGAAGGACGTAAAAATCATAAATGATAGACTTGGAGTAGCGAAGGGGTAAGTTGGATTTGCATGAAATCTAACTGTTTTGCAGGAGTTATGGTTTTGTTACCTTCGAAAGTCAGGAGATGGCGGAAAAAATTATAAAAAATGAGGTAAATTTAGATCTATTAGCCCTTATCATCTATTATAGTCCGAGACTTTGATCTTTAAAGATCGCAAACTCAACATTGGACACGCTATCCGTAAACAGGTAAGAAGTGTGGGCAGTGTCTTTGTAACTTTGCATGCACTCTTCGTTCCGTATGCAGCATCTCGTTCTCTATTGTTTTGGTTTGCAGCAACTGTTTCCCCGACCAGGTATGTTTGGGAATTTGACATGGCACTAGCGACCTGGCCTGTTCTGCTTTTCACAACGCTTGCCAGCCTTGTTAACCCCTCTCCCCCCTAATAATTTGCTTCCTTCACCAGCAAGTTTCTTCCTTACAGCTGATGTCCCAACTGCTCTGTTCTTCACTGGAGGTGCTATTCCGTGCGGCTTCCAGAACGGCATGACCGTTTTCCCCTTAGCTGGCCAAGACTACTCGCTTCTTGCTCAGGTACGTTCCAATACGCAGTCCCACTTGCTGTAAAGTTAACGATCTTTTCGACCTCAGTGGTAATCACCTGTTTCTTTCATCAACAGCCCGGTTCACCATACCAGTCGATGTTGCTCCAGCAGGCAAACGGAGCAGTCTACCTTTCACCTCAGGCGGGTCCCACAGCTGCCCAATATTCAGCACTCCATTCTCAGTTGACTCACCAGGGTACCTTTGCGGCTTTACAACAGCAGCAGTATCAACAGGCTTCTCTACAAAGTACGTTTGTACTTCTTTTTGAAGTCTGGATCAGGCCGTATTTATTTAGATCGCTGGTAACAACGGTAGTTTCCCAGGAAGCAGCATAGGCCATAGTCATGTCTCTCTCCTATCTTTTGCTGAAATTTAGACTCTGTCGTAATAGGGCTACTGCAATTACTTACTGCACGACTGAACTGCTACATATTGAACTTCGGAAAGGAATGAGTTACGAACTAAATGTATGCCACATTGTCATTTAGGTCTGCTTGAAGCCTTTGTCAATAGTATGTAGCCGATAATGAAATGAACTTCGGTCAAACATATTCAGCTTATGATCTGAGCTTTTGCACTTCAACACATCTCGAAGTCATAGATTAGGTAGCACGGGCTCTCACTGATGCAGTTTTTACTATCCTTCCTTGCCACGGCGATATCGTACCGTCTCGGGAGCGGGCAGAATCGTTGGTAGACGGATTTAACTTTCACTTAATTTGCATGCGCAATTTGTAGGTGCACCGCAATTGAGTGCAGTAAGTAACCAGGTATCTAGTTCCATGTCTCCGACAAGTGATGCGATCAAGCATCAAGGGTAAAAGATAGGTAGTCAGAGGGCGTCATGCACTTATTTTCCAACGACAGTGGTCCATTGCATGATTTAGTGGGGTTAGTATATCAAAACGGTAGCTAGGTGGCCAGGGCAAAATGGAAGGAACTGTCAATTACTTATTTTTACTTGTTGCGGCTGCGATCATGACTGATCTAGCCGGTGCTCCTCCACGTGCGATAATCCGTGACCGTATGTCTGGACAGTTCAAGCCATTGTCTTCCCCAGCGCCGGAGACTGAATACCGATGGTCCAAGAACTATTTCCATGTCCTGACGGTCTGTGTCAAGCCAAATTTTGAGCTGACTTCCACTTTGAAGTTTCCAACTAGGTAACGGTTTTGGGTTGAGGGCAGTAACATTGAGCTCGTAAGGTTGATGGCCAACAGCGTCCAAACCACCTCTGGCGCCTTTCTTGGATTACTTGGGATATTCTTGCGACTGTCTCATTTGAGGCGAAGTCGGTGTACTTCACTTGAATGACGCTCCTCAGACAGTAGTGGTCAAAGACCTCCAGTTTCTGGTCATCCTCCAAGCGCATAGCCCAACATTCGCATCCGTGTAAGAGAACAGAACGCACAGATGCACTGTACACGCGGATCTTTGTTGAGAGGGAAATATCGCATCGAGTCCATAAGCACTTCCAAAGGCTGGCGAACACTCGTGCTGCGTCAATTCGGGAGACAATGTCATCCTTACTCTGTCCATTCGGCAGCAACTTTGCTCCCAAGTATTTAAAACTATCGACTTCTTCAAGTTAACAACCACTAATTTCGAGAGGTGCCTTCTCTTCGACAGGGATGCAACATGAAATACTTTGGTCTACCCAGCTTTAATGGACAAATCGACCGGTTTCGCGACGTCGTTCACTCGTGACACCATAGACTGGAGATTGCTAAAGGTTGATGCTAGTAAAGCGATATCACCAGCATAGTCGTGGTCAGTCAACCGGCGTCCGGGTGCAAGCTCAATACCGTCATTTTCCTGTAGGGCCTTCCCGAGAACCCAGTCAATGGCGTAGTTGAAGGGAATGGGTGACATGACACAACCTGCCGGACGCCTGACCGAATAACGAAGGGTTCTGAGTGGTTGTTGTGGACTGAAACCCGCGCAGTGTTGGAGCGGTAGTATGACTTGATCATGGCGATTATTTTTTGTAGTAAACCATCAAATGCCATTATGAGCGGTAGGGAGTCACCATGGACGGAGTCGAACGCAGCGGCGAAGTCAACAAAGCAGACGGCCGTTAGTTGTTAGTAGTTATGGCGGAATTCAAGGATCCGTCTTAGCGTGAATATCTAATTCACACATCCACGCCTAGCGCGATATCAGGCTTGATTGTGTCGCGTCCTGGAGTCGCGCACAGACTGTAATAACCTGAGAACGGCGAAGATCTTCGCAGCAACGTCGACGAGGCTTATGCTGAGGTAGTTCTCACATCTTGTCTTATCTCCATTGTGGACAGGCACGCGGAGGCCTGAGCCCCAATCATTAGGAACGGCCTCGTCTCTCCGTGCTTTTCCAGTCACCTCATGGAGTCAAAGTGCCAGAGTATCGACACAACACCTATAGATTTCAGCGGGTATACCGTGCTCCCCAGGTGCCTTATTGTTTCGCATGACAAAATTGAGGAGGTCTTCGAAGTGCTCACGCCAGCGCTCGACATTTGGTCGCGTTGTCAGCAATAAAGTCGCCCTTCACATGACGAACTGAGTCACTCAGTGACGACAGCTTACCACTAGCCCGGCGAATAAAGTGGAAGAATTTTCGAGCATTACCAACGTTCGAGGCCTGCTCGATAGACCTTCAGAAGATTCGATATCTGGAGATTAAGCACCTTTGTTTCTACCTTATACTATAGACCTGACAAATAAAAGTGGGCCTAATCACCAACATCCCTGAGGATGGTTACTGGGCATGTCTATTGCAGCCATAAGAGGTCGCACCCCTAGGTTGTGATCCTTGTTCAAGGGTATCGCCGTCATTCTTAGATATTTCAGCTGTTATGGGGGCCTAGTTTTATTCAGGTTACTAACGGCTGCTCTTATTTTGAGTATGGACCGCACAATAAGTAGTACGAGACAGAACAGCCATAACCAAACGGACGAACAGAAAAGAAGGCGGCGTTGACGTCGGTGAGTGCGGTGGAGTTGCAAAATATTAGGGTATGCGTCATGTATCGGCAAGCTGGACGATTTTCTGCCTTCAAGATGGAAAAATTGCCAACTCTTGTCCTCCGGAGCGGATTTAGCCACTAATTGTAAAGTTAGCGAACGTCATAACCGGCCTATTTTTAGTGACCGCTTTCTTAATGGTGACCTTTCCTGAGCTTCTATATACGGGCGACAACTACTGAAACATAAGAATGGAGAACCTAGATTCCTTAGAGAATCGTGCCCATCGATAATTCTGATGCTCATCTGACCGCTTAATTTAATTGTCAAAACCTTTCAACTAGTCAACAGGTGTGGTTTCTGATTGCAGCTGTCGGTACCCCTTAATGTAACAGTCTAAGACTAGGGGCTGGCTCAGGAACCAAAAAACAGAAGAAAAAAACTAAGTCCATAATTCGTAGCTACGTCCATCTATTTACGACTTGCAATTATACCCATTTTACCATCCGTTTAGTATTGGAACATATGCATAAGTGATAGGCGTAAGCTTGTTACGTCTCCTTTCTCTTTGGCATATCATCTATGAATTATGTTTCCAATATTATTCACTTTCCTTTCAGATCCTCTCGCAGCAGGAAACCCTGTTGCACAAAACCAAGCTGCTGTAGTGGCTGCAGCGGCTGCTGCGGTTGCTGCAGCTTCACAGTGGCCAAACTCAGTAACTTCAACCTCACAGTCGGCCCAACAGCTTTCTGGCGCAACACATTTGACCAGTCCAAATCCGATAGGTAGCCAGACTTCGCCTGCACTTGGCAGTCTCGATTCGCAACCACAAATGGCAGCGTTGGCCGCTGCGGTAGCAGCCCAACAACAGCTGGCTGCCGCTGCCTGGCGCTGGCCTACGGCTCAGCCTACCGGTCCTGCCGCTAATCCCGTCACGAACACTGTACTCGCTTCTTCGCCGATCGTTTCAACCAACTCCTCCGCACAGGCCGCGACCAGCCCAACGACCACGAACGCGGTCATTTCAAGCGCTAATCAACAACAGGTGAGTAACTCACTCATTGAGGGTCTGCAACAGTTAATTCGAGCACAACAGGCACAAGCATCCCAACAGCAGCTACTGGCAACTGCGGCCCTTCTGTCGGGCTCTCCAAGTCAACAGCCGATTACTCAGATGGTTCCTCAGCCCTTCCTAGCTGGTGTGGATCCTACCACTGCAGCAGCTTTGGTTGCTATGGCTGCTCCCACAATGACGCCGGCACCTGCCACCGTAAAATGTGAGACGCCTGCTAGTCCCTCAAGGTCTGCAAAAAGACCCCGTTTGAAAACTGATGGAGATCGCCCCAGTTCTTCTTCAAGCTAACTGCTTTGCATTGGCCTCACGTGCGAGTGACGTGACCCTGTAAAGATGCTTGCCTTTCGAAAGGCATCATTCTTGCTATCGCCCCGAAGGAAAGCTTGTATCCCCTCCCCTAACACCGTGTAAGGAGCTCCAGTTCCACCCAATAACGCCAAAAACAGTTTGAAAAGATTAATATTTTACTTGCTGTGAATATATGTTATAACAACGCATCTGACATGGTTTCCGTTTTCTCTTTGCCTTATCCCTGGGCCGCACCATCTAGAGTCCGCTTCCTCCAACTCTTGGCCCGTCTGCCTATCTCTACAGCCCTGCCGCGGGCACAGGCCAAGAATTAATGCTTATTCAGCAGACAAACTCACCATTTACTCCAAACTCTACGAGCGATTACAGTACTGATAATAGCGCCCACTCATCTGGCTTTTTGGAGTCCATGGAGGTACGCAACTCTTAGTTGCAAATAGAGACAGTACAGTTCTCGCAGTTTGTTTCCATTGCATTGTTTGATAGGTTTATATGAGCGACTTCGGTTCGGTTACGAATTTCGCTTGAGGCTGTGTTTTACACCAAGGCAGCAGCTTTCCGTGTCTTGTTCTGTTTTACCTTGACGAAAATTCTGATCGGTTTCGTTTATTTTCCGGCATCGCTCTTCGGTTCTTCACTGAGAGAACCCGCTCATGCAAGCATTTTGCAGAAGTGTTTCATTGCACGTCCTTACTGGGTCTGCGGTTGCGTGCGTAGGGTATTCTCGTTGTTTAAGCGTCCTAGGATTTCGTCCCTCTTTGTGTTTGCCTACTGCGCTCTTGGCTTCCAGCTAGGCATTGCAGTCTCGTTCGTTTGCGAGTTCCAGTCGGCTGGGTTTTCATCACTTTTTGATCACTTTCGAGGTAACATTCCCATGTCCTGTTTGTGACTTTGTAGCCAGGTAGTTTTCAGTGTGATGTATCACCCTCCGGTCGACAATCTCAGTCTTATGGATCTGGTCCGAACTATACGGCTCCCTTGGAACTGACTTATACCACCATCCCGGCAGTGTTTGACGCAATTTCCACCCCCAGTGCCACCGTGGGTCTTTCGCTGACAACGCAGCCGCACATGCATCGACAGGCCTCACAAGCACCAGGAATTCTGTCGATGCCGACGGGCCAGCCACTACTTACGCTAGCAAACCCCCAGTCTTCCTTGCTTGCATCCTCTCAACAGCACAAGCTGTTTGCCACGTTACCACCTAGTGCTGTCGGTCATGGCACGACAAACCAAAACTGTCAACTTGGCAACGCTCTGTATGGCGCGCCTCAGGTAACTACTTTTTTGAAATGCCAGTACCCCTTTAAGTCTTTCGAGCAGATTCCAAGTTTACCTAGTACTGCTAACAGAAACGTAGGACCTGAGGCACGTCTTTAAAGTTAGGACCCCTGCGCTGGCTTTATTCTTGGGAATTCTAGACGAGTCTGTCCTAGGTGGCCATAGCTAATACAAAAGCGGTCGTTGCAATCAGCCTTCAGGGTGAATGTGTGCGTTTTGGCTGTCCTTCCCATTTTAGTCGTTATGAGATATTCAGGACTCTTGTCTGGCAGACAGATGGTAAACCACCTTGCCGTTACTTGGTCTGCTACAGCCTGAGATATATCTCATATTGCATAGGGAGAATCTCCTACATTTGCAGAGTAGCTGAAAAAAATATTTTTTTGTTTCAGCCGATAATTCTGGATGTCTTTCCGAGCGGTTTCCCTCTAACGCAGATGAAACAGGGACCGGTTTTTTCTGACAACACATTTGGCCATTCAATGGACGCTCTCGGAGGGCCGTTAAAATCTACTTCTCAAATTCTCGGCTGTTGTGGGATTCCAAATCACAATGTCTGCTTACCAACTCAACAGAATGGCAACCGCGTTAGTAGTCCGACAAAAGCTGCTCAAACACCAACGATAAATGTTGGCAAGGCCATCAACGGCTCTAACAGGGGCATCCTGGAAAATATGAACAATTCAAACTCTTCTACGCGTGCCATGTAAACCTGTTTGATATCTCACGCCCTTGCCTTATAATACGCTTTAAGTTTCGCAGTCTTTATTTCCCGCTCTATTGAAGATATTTTCACCCCTGCCATTAAGGCAGTTTCATCATTCCGCCGTCTGCTTTGGAAGACGTAGTACGCCATTCCCACTCATGGTTTGCATTTTGGCAAGCATGCCAATCGAAGTAACTTCATCATTGTGAATATTTATAGTGTGAATATGTGTCTTTTTAAAATGATAGTCTTTATACTGCTCACGTCTTTTGCACACAGTGTGTCAAAACTGCTTCCCTATCTTTTCGTAATGTCATTTTCTCTTCTTCCCTTTCATCGCCACGAATGGCGTTGAATATCTGAACTTTTCTATAGTACCCGCGCTGGTCTGCCTCGCGACTTCTTACTTCTTCCTCTCTTTTTAATGAAGACTGCTTTATTACAGTGAATTTTTAGTCGGCCCGTGATAAATATACGCATAGTAAACGCTCTGTTGGACGATGGACGAATTTACCTACATCCCTGCTATGTACAGCTAACATTGAGCTTTTACTACGCCAACTAAGAAATTCATACGAACAAAGCTTCACTTCTCTGATGTTTGTTTTTTCCGACTTTGTGGGTTGCAGTCGCCGTAACACAAGCTGTTGCGCTTGCATTGTAGTCCTCAAGCTTTAAAGGGGTGGTGCGACCTTTGATAAATGTAAACGTCTGCATATTCGCTGAGACCCCGCTGTTTTATGTCTTATCAGCTATTGTTAAGGCATGCACAACTTTCGATCGATTTTTCCCTCATTGTCTTGGTCGCACCATCTCGCCGCACCGTGTGAACCTTTCTCGTGCCCACGCCATTACGGCTGTAGCGAATGAGTCAGCGTAACAAAGAAAGCTCTACCTCGTGCTCACGTTCGGAGGCGATGGGCTTGGCCTTCTTGCTAGGCTGTATCTGTATGACTATTAGCAGCGCGATAGCGCTATCAACACGTCACGAGTCTGCCGTCGTTGCATAATAATGAAACTCGGATGAATGGCATGAATTCGAGCGATTATACCGATAAAGTATCAATTTGAAACTCCACCTGGGACTTTGCTCGAAAGAATTCATATCTGCATCGTTAACAACTGGGCCATCGGATTGAGCCATCTCGCTTAGCGTTCAAAGAGACATTCTATGAAATGTGGACAATTTCATTTCGTGGTCTTCATTACTCCCACTAAGTCTGGGTACATAGGAATTTTAATCTTTTATTTATTTATGTTATTTTTGTTGGGGTGGCAGAGTCCCATGATTAGTCAACAATGCTTAGGCTCTCAGCGCAGCTTCAGCGCAAAGTCCCACGCCGTGGCTTGACAACGCGTCATTAATTATCGATTTTCCGTCCTATCTGATTGGATCGTGAACGCATTATCAATCAGTGTGCTGAAATTTACGGCAAGGTATACCTATTTAATCGAGTTTACCAGAATTTAGCAAGGTGCATCGAATTATGCCTTGCAAATGATGGAAATCTTATTGAAAATATAATTTCTTTACATGATAATTCAATAAATTCTTTTTGTTCTAAAGATATATATTTATCCCCTATGTATCCAGACTTCGTGGACACCCTGTAGTTGGCAGTAGCCTTTATGGACACTCGTTGATGTACGTTCATCGACAGCTAACGAACGTACTTGTTCTGTTCTGCCTTAGACCCCATTTTTTAGGCTCTGTCAACGGCCTTAGCAGCTAGTTATCTTAGGCAGATAATATTGTCGGCAAACAGTCTGCCTTGTCTTTGCCAGCAATACTATCTGCCAGTAGCCTATATGAACTACACTTTTACAGTATTCATAGCAAACGCTTTATCTAGTGTTCTCGCACATCGAGGTGGTAGACGCAGATATATACAGGCAGAGGAGTCCGTTCATTCTTCAATCCGATTTGTAGGATAATGTAGTGTCGTTAGTGGCGACGGTGGGCTTTGTTCGATGGATAGTCTCGGTTATGTACCGTTGGACATTTGGGCGCAACATGGCACTGGTGTTCAGTAAGGGCAGGTGGTGATGTGCTTGTGTTTTAGCGGTGTAGTTCAGACTAGGGCCCATATAGTTCTGGTCATTATGGATGCGAAGTTGCCCGGCTTGACTGCTCATTAGTTCTGAGTACCCGAGCATGGACACTGATTTATTTTCGTATCTACATATTCCGTTCTCACCCATTATCCCCTAATTGCACAAATTAGCTTAACTTGGAGAGTGGAAGCTGTCGTTTGCATGAAAGGCATTGTTTAGCGATCTTTCGGTGTAGGTTTCCATGTGTTTTGATCCACTTCAAGACACTTAAGTCACGTTTTCACAGTTTTATTCCACTATTCTGTCCTCCTAGCCTTCTGGAAGGTACATCGTCGTCAGCGTCTACTAGAAGTCTTATCGAGCACTGGTTCATTGTCCTTTTGAGGTCAGTTCGTTGATTTTGCCGCAGCGTTGCAGAAAACGAGGCAAGTCCAAAAACTGGATGTCAGAGGTGCATACTGAAGTGTGTTTGAGTAACCTTGTGTGGTACCGGTAGGAAGCCCATTTTTTCTGTTCAACGGAGGAGCATGGTTTCTGCGACGACCTGCATAATCAGCCTCATGCTGGGAAGGGTGTCACAGAAGTTCTGTGCGAATACTTGGGTCTTGCCAACAGCTCACTCAGTCTGGATATCGATTTCTTCGTAGGTCTTCTTTAATAAAGAAGTTGGTTCACAATGCGTAGGCGATACTGATTGACGGTCACTCTCAGCTCCAAAAGCGAAGGAACGCGTACCACGCTGCCTTCATACTGCTGTGTTTACGACAAACTCCCAGTTGCCTCAGAATGGAGCATCGTGTATATTTCGCAAAGTAACTTGCAGTAGCATGCATTTCTTGAACAATAACGATAAGCTTGCCCATCCTTGACGCACGAGGGGAGGGAAGGTTCGTGTAGGGCTTGCCCCTCCTGTCTTGAGGCCCCTCATTCGTGGGACGCAGGTGCTAACGATTGATAAATTTCCTCCCGTGGGAAGTGACCCATGTGATGATGGCTTTCTTTTTACGTCCAGTTATCTATCATTGGCGTCTCTAATAGTAGATGTACCGCCGACCTCGGCTGTTAGTGACTTTAAATGCCTCAGTTTCATTGCACTGCTCTGCTGCAAAATAAAGACCTTATTAAGATCGACGATTACCACTTTGTTTCGAAGGAATTGACGGGCAACCGGAGTTGTCCTTTATGCTTTGTCTGCTGTCCGGATGTCAACAAGACAGCGGATGTCACTGCAAACCTTATAAGGTTGCGGATTGTACGAATTTGTTGTATTTTAACCACGGGTAATCCCATGGTTAATTAAGTGGAAGAATTGGTGTAGGCTGGCAGTTAATGGGCTCCTTTTCTAGCCCTATCAGTCGCGTGGGGCAGAAGCCACTTTTTTCCTTAACAATTATCGCTAGGTGTTCCGACGACAGATTACCACTGTTGCTTACTATATCAAACGGACGAAAATCCTAGGTAGCCAGAGCCATTTGTTTAACTTCCCAAGAGTAAAAGAACGTGGACATTGAAGTATGAGGTGCGTCAAACTGAGAAAAAATGTAGACTCAGCAGTGTCTCTATTCGCACATTCATCGTGCCTCAGTAGACGAACTAGAATATGGTGACTAGGGATGAGGCAAGATGATTTCTAACACACCCGAAAAATACTGACTCCTTACTACTGGCAGGACCGGATTACATATAACTGTATCTTGTGGGAAGACACTTCGGCTAGCTCTCGTTTAGTTTGGCAATCAATTGAGGCACTTAATGGAAAGGGGTCGCTGTATTTAGTGGACATCCGTCCTGCCGCAGATAACAGCTAATTTGTAAAAGGGGAGAAAGGGTGTGGGCAATTTCCCACCGCTCAACCGTGATAAAACTATTAGCTCAGCACACAAAAACTACCGGTCCATTACCACACCAAACACCTTTATTAGAATCCAGCCAATGACGGAGAATGGGTGCTGTTATTTACATTTTGCATGAGGGATCTTGGGGATGTTGATTACAGGCGGGTCCCCAACAGCCGCTCAGGTTCTTTGTTCGAGTTTGTCTCCTGTAGCACTTTGGCTCAAGGACCTAACCACAAGGCAATGGTGGCAGGCAAACCTATTTAATGGCGGTTCACGTTCGCCATGTCACAGTGCCGTCATTTTATAAGGCAGTCGGCGCGCCAGATCTCAGCCTTGTGCGCCCTGGTAACACTGTCGCTGCCGTGTCCGCTACTGCTTATTCAGCAGACCCCAAAACCTGCTTATTTCGCAGCTAACATTCGCTGAAGGCCGTGCCACTATCCGCCACCTGTGGACGCGCCGGGTAGCTAGCAGCTAGGCTTAAGGGTAACCCATCTTTTCTGGGTAACTTGGCTCGACACCGTTCGTCAAGACACGGAAGAAGTTCTTGAACCTTCTATCTTCGGTCTCCGTCGCTGGAGAAGAGACTGGGTGGAGCTCCCCAGAGCCGCTGCCGCCAATCGTCACACATGGGGCGGTACCGTCTGTGACATAATTTAGGTCGACCATATCAGGCATGATCACATCGGTAACAGGTACAAGTACTGGGTAGTGTCTACTCGTTTTGAGTTATCTGGAGTGGTAACTGCAAGTTTATGTACGAACCTTACACGAGCAGGCCTTTGTTACTGTAGCAGTCTTGATCGGCAAACCGAGTTACTTCACTATGCCTCAGTGGCTAAATCTGTAGTGAGGATTTTACAGAAAATTGCTGTCACGTGTTCTTAACGGAAGCTAATTCGTGGGATGCTGGGGACGGGGGGTAAGCAGTTGATGATCAGATTCGCAGTTTTATAGGGTTTCGTACGTGATGAAATAGCCTCAGAAGTGCAATGACAACGACTACAACACTACAACCGATGCATGGGTACTTTTGTTCGGGCTTACAGATGCCCCCGCTTAGTCATTATTTCCCTCAGATTCAAACACCGATCCTCGTATGTAATATCGCAGGAGGTTAAGTAAGTTAAACCCTAGCAGCTGCGATCTTCAGACCATGGTTACTAAGTAGAGAAGAAGTCGTGGAAAGGCCAGAGTGTTAGGAACAGTATATTGTGTACATATAGTAACGGAGAATCTGGCTTGGAAACACTCGGAATGCCATAAATCCAGGTCCTCACTCCTAGTTGAGATCGCGGGAACACGTGTCCAGCGCTGACTAACCAGTTAGTAATAGTACCAGCACTACTATTATCCAGCCAAGCTGTTAGCTTTTAGTAGTAAAAGTAGGAGTAGCCCCATCCGTCTCGGCCTCATTGAGCCTCTCTTCACACCTACTGAAGGTGACTGACAGTAAATAGTGCGGCAGTACCCGCGCAATGTCTACTGTCAGTTAAGATTAAGTGAAGCGGTGCTTTCAGTGTTACATTGGAGAAAGCAGCCAACGCCGGATCCAATCTGGTCTTCTCGGCCCACGGTGAAGATGAAGAGTGCGGTTTGCGCTAACTACGTCTGCTTTCACTCTAAACTATCCCCTATGACCAGTCACCATCACTGTACCAACCCCTATATGGTGGACTTAACCGAAATCGATGGCCAAACAATTAGTGAATCGCATAGTCATCGCAGGCAAGGACGAGAAAGTCCTAAGTGAGGGATGACGCGGTGAAGCATGGTTTTGGCCTAGGGAAATGGCCAGCCGCGGAAAAGCACACCCGGCGAACGAAACTGCGCGTGCGCTCACCGGGTGACAGGGAATTGTCGTGCGACCATCGCATAAAATGCGGCAATCTGGACGGGTCGCCTGCCTGACAGGCGGGCGGGTGCAGCAGGTGATGGCCCTAAATGTCAGATCTTTTTGCGCAAAGACGCACCCTTTTGCTGATAGCCTGTTCGAGTGTGTGGCTGCGAAGCCTGTATGTTTGTTTACTTTGGAGGAGCCCCTGGTCCTGTTTGGGAAGACATGTAGTGAGCCAAATCCGAATGCGCATACACAGTCACGTCTGCTAGTAAGGCTATGCAGGGGTAACCCTAACGGCTGCGATATTCCAGGCCAGGTCCCTTTGGAGATGAGAGGGAGAGAAGTATTGGGACAATTTACTGTGGACACAAGAGTTAGGAGGAAGTTACCATTCGGTCTGGCATGGTGTTCGACCATGAGGGCTGTGTGAGAGCGTGTAGTGGCCTTTTGCAGCCACTCGGAACCCAAGACCAGTCGCTGACGCCTTTAGCCTGCCTGCGCGCCTACCGCCTAGGCGCTAACTGTCCTTGACCGACGCGCATGTACGCCTCAGCGTGACCACGCGCCCACGCTAGCCAGTCACAGTCCTTCTCAAGGTCGCGTGCCCACGCTAGTCTAGACAGCATCCGCCTCATTGGCCGCCGGAACAAAGCATGCACCGGCGACGCCCGATGTCCTCATCACTCCGGAGCCGACCCGAATAGGGAAAGGACGCACTACTCCGCGAGTCAACATTCTCTCCATTTAACTTTCCGTTCCATTGTGTACACAATAAACTCTTCCTCCTACTCTGGCCTTCCCAAGACTTCTCCCATCTCCTAAGGAACCGGGCCTCGAGGATTGTAGGTGTTAGGGTCAATCGTCTTAGCCTTAACTCTTATAAGCGCGGAGTCGTCGCGTCCGTCCCTCTCGGGACGGAATCCAAAGTGTCGTCTAGCCAGCAGCCACCTCCTTGAGGTCTTGTGTGAGTCGGCCTGTGCTTGGTTGGTCCGAGCCAGATTGAGTAACGGTGTGGGTGCAGCCAAGACAGGGCGTTTTTGTAGGTCTTGCAGGGCACTGAGCGAGAGACGGACAGGGTGCCGGTAGTTAGCGTAACTGCAGCGTTGGAGTGACGAGTCAACGATCACGGGTTCCAACAGTGGCGCTTACGCTCACTACAGCCTACCCTGGGCTGGCCAATTACCTTCAAGGCTGACTCATATGACGACCACTGCACTGAAACACTTCGGGTGCGGCCTCTCTCTCGCGGCAAGACGCAGCCTCATTTGACAGTTTTCTTTCTCCGATCCATTCTCCACTACCTCTGTACAGAATACACTATTCATCCCAACTGGCATCTCGCTTCTTTCAGAGAACGGGACCTGAAGATCGCGGTGGCGGAGGGTTGCCCCGGCAACTTAACCCACTGTGATAAACCGTTTGTGGATCATCCAGCAGTGGGATATGCAACTAAACAACAGGTTGAAAGTAATAAGCACTTGAGAAAGATCTTATTTTGCCTAAAACGTTGGAAAAATAGCATTCGAAAGCACGATTTATAGAACCTTGGGAAGGTGATGTAAACTAGTTAAGAGCTCTGAAGCTGTACCAGATAGGTCACAGATGAGCAGCGATTTTTCTAATCGGTTAGCTACAAAAATGCAAGCCAACACTACATTGAAACGTCTAAATCTGATCAAAAGGTGGCGAGCTCGAGGCTCTGGTGGGACACGACTTAGGTCTGGATATGACTGGCTGACGAAGCCTAATAAGGCAAAAAAGGCCTTTCTAGTGTCCCATGCCTTTGTTGGTAATGCCCTTCTGCCTATATCCTAGTCTTCCCGCGGTGGAGGCTCGAGAGAGAGCTCTGATGGTAATATGGACGGACAAGTGGGTCCTCTGACAGATCGGTGTACGCATATATGCCACTGTATATCCCCGATCTAATACAGTAGTCGCTGGTTTTTAAGGCCACGGTTAATAGGCTCAGTCGCCTATCAAGTCCAAATCAGCCTGGGATGGAATTTCAAAAGTAAAATCCGCCGGCTAATAAACCCAGTCGCCGGCTACAAAGCCCAGTTTGCCAACAGCATAGAGTGAGATTCTCATCTCTCTGCGAGCGCAACTGGCTACATAATTTTGTTTGTTTTTGTTATTACGTAAAATACAGACAAAAAACACAGTCTGTTCTTGTACACAACCAAGCTCTACACATAATACAGTACGTATGTAATGTATACTGCCTATCCTACGTTTGCTAATGAAGAACTAGGAATCTCCGCTTAATGCACCCGCCGCTTATTAAGCCCAATTTGGTCTGGGCCCGAGGTGGGCTTAATAGCCGGCGACTAATGTACCGGCAAGACCATGAGCTCGTAGCTCAATTGTTAGGACGTTCACCCTGAGAGATCACGAGTTCAAATCTCGGTGTGGCAGCAATTTCAGCGGCCACACTGAGGTTGGGTATCATTAGCCGATAACGCCTAATAAGGCAGAAAAGGCCTTCCTAGTGTCCCATGTCTTCGCTGGTAATGTCCTTCAGTCTCTCTTGTGTTTGCCCATAATGCTTTCTGTTTACTACTAGCTATTACAGCTGTCAGAGCCTCCATCGAGCACCAAGGCAGAGCGGGACAGATCCGTTCCGTAAGTGATAGGTGAAAGTTCATCAACGAGTGTCAATATCCCCCGATATAAACTGTCAAGCCAACGAGCTCGTGGATCAATGGCTAGAGCGTTAGACTGTTGAGCAAAGAGAACCACAGCAGACCCGTCTACGAATCGCGTTCTCACCAAACCTCTCGGCGGCCAAGGCCTGCTACACCCATCTCCCTACGTTGGATCAACTCTCCCCTCTGCCCAATCCGTGTTTTTGATGACGGAACAGCCCCTCCCGGCCACGCTGCTCCAACTCCTCCTCCTCGCCGCCGGAATCGAGGCCAACCCTGGACCTCTCTGGTACTGCTCGTTCTGCCGAGTTCGTCTGGGCCGCCGCGACTGGTCTGTACGTTGCGGCTCCTGCAATGGCTGGTGCCATCTCCGCTGCAGTGGCCTCGCCACAGCTGCCGATTGGTCGCCCGCCTTCACGTGTCCCAGCTGTCCCGTGCCCCCACCGATCTCCATGCCTCCAGCCGGTCCAGTCTTGAACCCAAATCCTCTGGTCTCCGACCTTGCCTCACCACCTGGTCTTAAGATCTTACAATTCAAGGCCAACGGCCTCCTTGGGAAGGTTGACCAGCTCCTGGCCTTCATGCGCTCGCACAGCATAGCTGTGGCGGCTATCCAAGAAACAAAGTGGTCGAACTCCACTAAGGTCCCTTCCTGTGCCGATAACACGATTTTCCGTCGCGACCGCGGCCGCAAC
This sequence comes from Ligula intestinalis, assembly GCA_036362985.1. Classification (NCBI taxonomy): domain Eukaryota; kingdom Metazoa; phylum Platyhelminthes; class Cestoda; order Diphyllobothriidea; family Diphyllobothriidae; genus Ligula; species Ligula intestinalis. Next base: position 3,506,487 of record JAYGXS010000008.1, on the reverse strand, counting down.
AAAGGCGGAGGTTTGGCCTTCCTGGTGGACAAATCCATTGCCCATTACCAGCTTCCCCTGCTTCGAGCCGATCCCACGGAAGTACTGGCGATTTCCCTTGACATTGGCCCGGCGCCGCTAACCGTCGGGAACGTGTACATCCCTCCAACTTCCAGTTGTTCTCCCGGTTTCACCGCCTCTATCGCTCCCTACTTACCTTCTGGAGACAGTCTGGTGCTAGGTGACTTCAACGCTCACCATGACCTATGGTGCTCTAACTTGGCAGCCGACTCCCGAGGAGAAGCTCTGGCTGATGAAATAGAACACGCCCCCTTTGCCGTTCTCAACGAGAACAGCCAAACGCGGCTCCCGACCAACGGCACCTCCAGCTCGCCCGATGTTTCCTTGCCAGTCTCAGTCTGGTAGCCTCCACCATGTGGAACACGGAAATCAGCCTGGGTAGCGACCACCTCCCTATTGTGCTCGAATTGGCCACCGCCACCGAGCGTATCAAGGCCCCCAACCGGCACTTAATTAATTTCAAGAAAGCCCATTGGGCGGCGTTCACGACCGAATGCGAAGCCGAGATCGATGGCCTACCGCCTCCCACCTGTGTCCACGTGGCGGAGCGAGCCCTTCGTCGACTACTCCTGGCAGCAGCAAGTCACCACATCCCTAACGGCCGCATTCCCCTTCTCTGTCCTAACTATCCACCCGAAGCCTCCCACCTGGAACGAGCGAGAGACGAAATACGAGTGCGTGATGCCAGTGACCCGCGCGTTGGCGAACTAAATGGCTTAATCACTAAGACTGTCAACGATGGCAAACGCCAACGTTGGCATGAACTAGTTTCAGATGGTAATTTTAGTGGCAACTCAGCTGCCACTTGGAAGCTTTTACGCAACCTGACCAAACCCCGGGCTGATACATCAAACCAGTCTATTAGCTTCGGGGACGGCAAGTTCATTTCCAACAACGGTAAGATCGCCGCGAAGATGAACAAGCTGTTCTCGCCCCGCTCGGCGCCCAGTCCCAAAAGCCAGCGCCTTCTTCTTCGCCTCCTCCATAAAGCCCCGCCCCCAGACATTTCCTTTTTGGCTGATGCCATCCTCACCGCCGTCAAGAAAATGAGAGCTTCGAAAGCCTTAGGACCAGATGGTCTGGCACCTATCCAGGTGCGCCACATCGGCTCGAAGGTGGCTGCCTACCTTGCCACCCTCTTCAACCTTTCATCGGGAACTTCAATCATCCCTGATTGCTGGCGCCAGTCGATTATTATCCCGCTGGTTAAGGCGGGTAAGGACCCCTGCCTAGCGCCCTCTTATCGTCCAATTGCCCTCCTCAGTCCATTGGCGAAGATCCTGGAATGGCTCATCCACCCAATTCTGACGTCTGTGGCGGAACTATCTTGCCACCAACATGGTTTCCGATCGGGTCGTGGGACTGCAACGGCGCTTTTAGAGCTCAGCGACGCTATCCTCGAGGGTTTCAATCAACAGAAGCCCGCTTTGCGGACCGTGGCAGTCTCAATTGACCTGTCACGAGCCTTTGACTGCGTCCGCCACGATCAGCTCCTGCAGGACTTGGTCTCGCTGAACGTCCCGACTGGCCTGGTCCGATGGTTGGCGGCTTACATCCATGGCCGTCACGATCGTGTCCTCTTCCGGGGCGCTCTCTCTAAGCTCCGTAAGCAGGCCTGTAGCGTCCCTCAAGACTCTGTGCTCAGCCCGACGCTCTTTAACATCTACATGCGAGAGCTCCCACTCCCCCGGGCACCTGTGCAAGTGGTATCCTATGCGGACGATGTTACGTTCTTTTGCCGGCACCATGACATCGATCAGGCTGCACTGTTCCTCACGGAGTTCATGCCTGCTGTCAAAAACTTCCTCACCCAGCGCGGAATGAAGATCTCGGCAGCCAAGTCGTCCGTAACTGTTTTTACGCTTGATCCGAAGGAGTTTAATCTTCACCCGGTCATCACCGTCAATGGGGCGTCCTTACCGCTCGTCCGCAAGCCCAAACTCGTTGGTATGCATTTTGATCCGCTCTTCACGTTCGCAGACCATGCCAGGGAGACCGCCAGCAAAGTAAGCCGCAGCACCAGGGTCCTCAAGGCTCTAGCAGGCACATCCTGGGGCTGCTTTCAAGGCGCTGGCCAAGCCGCACCTCACTTATGCGGCACAAATCTGGTATCTCACGATGAGCTCTTCCAGCCTCCAGTCAGCCCAAAACGCTGCCCTCCGCACGATCACGGGTTGCTATAAAATGTCGGCTATAGATCATCTTTATGCGGAGGCTTCTGTTCTACCGTTCGCCCATCACAACACTCGCCTTAGCCAGCAGTTCTGGTGGAGTTGTTTGCAACCCGGCCATCCCAATCATCACCGTTGCACCGCTCCCGAGCCCTGCCACAACGTCCGGCCGTCTATTCGAGCACTTCACCAGGAAGCTGTTACCTCGTCTCTCGCGGTTCTACCTGTTGATAGCTCTGCCACCAAGACAGGCTTCCAGCGTCTCCACCAGAGAGTCGTTGTCGAGGAGAAACGAGGTTACCGTCCCCCGATCCTTTTGGGTGGCTATCCACCTCCGATTGCGGCCTCGGAACGACATCTCCCGAGGGTCACTCGCTGTACCCTGGTGCAGCTACGCAGTGGCTACTGCATGCTCCTTCGCCAGTACCAGCACCGGCTCGACTCATCCATACCCGACTGCTGTCCCGACTGGGGCGTCTCGGCGCATGACTGACGTCATCTGTTCGCTTGCAGTTCTCGGCGAGGCACCCATCTCACTCCCGCGGACCTGTGGCTCAAGCCGGTCGAGGTCGCGGCTTTTCTCCGTCTCCCAAATACTCCCAGTTTTGATTCCGGCGGGGATTACTGATCCAACTATGGGCTACGACACACACACTGTTGAGCAAAATGGTCGGGAGTTCGAGGCTTGGGTGGGACACCACTTGGGTCTTGATATGACTGGCCGGCGACGGCTAATAAGCCAGAAATGGCCATTCCAGTTTCCCTTGTCTTTTCCGGTAATACTATCTCCCTACACTACTAGCTGATATGGCTGCTGTCAAGTCCCGAGAAACGAGGCACAAGGCAGGCCAGAGCGGACAAGTGAGTTCCGTTAGCGGTCAGTGAACGTTCGTTAACGAGTGTCAATAGCTCCCGATCTAAACCGGCAAGACAACGAGCTCGCAGCTCAATGGTCAGGGTCCTGTCAGTAGCCGTAGCGGCTAGTAGTATTGGGCAGATAGTATTCTGGGTAAGACAAAGGATACAAAAATGACTATTTCTGGCTTATTAGCTGTCGTCAGCCAGTCCTATCCAACTCCAAGTGGAGCACCACTTGAGGCCATTTTAGGCTCCCTTGTCTTTGCCGGTAATGCTATCTGCTTAAGACTATTATCATTACTATTACCACTGCTACTTGTTTATCGTTTGGCGAGCTCAACAAAAGAGCTTGTAAAGACTAGCTCGCGTCGAAGTGAACTCTGCTAGGATATCACGACTGCGGTTCTCGATGTCTGCGAACAGCCAATCACGGATGCCCCATCGGTGGTCATTAGCACGGCGACGAATAGCAAGCTCGCATGCGTGAATTGCGCTCACTGGCCTGACTGATGTCAAACCGGTGCTTGTACCCGGCTGGCCGTGTGTTCCCAAGTCAAATTTCTTCCATCTATTCTTGGTTCCTCTGTGTACACAATATACTGTTCCTAATACTCTGGCCTCAACCGACTTCTCCTCTAATAAGGAACCATGGGCTGAAGATCTCAGTTGCTAGGGTTTAACTTACTTAACCCCTGCGTATGTGACGATAAGCCTATAGAGTCAAGAAACACCAAGCTTGTTGCCTACGAAGACTGAGTTGACCATTTCTAACACAGGTTTCACCAGGCACCGGCTATATCTAATCCCGAATCAACAGAACCCAGTGAAGCAAACAAAACCGATCGCCAATCTGACACCTAGACAGCATTTTGTGATAGAGAGTCAGCTGCAGAGAGTGGAACTAGTCTTTATAACCCTCCGATGTCATTGTATACGTAAAAGCGAGACGGAGAAAACACAAATTCACATAACTGGGAGCAAAGAGGACCGCGCCTTCATCGTCATCTCCCTGAGAGTCAGTCTATTTAAACACCGAAGAACGCAGACCTCCCATCAGAACGCCACCAATAGCTTTTCCTTACAGTACATTTGTTTACCTCAGGTGGACGCATGAGGGAACTTATTCTAAAACACCACCCCTATGGCCTTGTCCACTCACCGAGACCAGAACGATTACAAACCCAACAGATGGACATCAGGTAACAGCTGATCATCACCAGATGATGTATTGCGCCTCCCAAAATGCTGCAGAGGGCAAGATGTCACGTTGGGATAGAGAGGTTCCTGTCAAGGATATTATATGTAAAGACAGAGCTCAGAGGTGAAGTTTCAGCTCGTCAAACTTCGATAACCTGCTCAGCGCAGTGCTGTACGTGAAATGACATTTCCCTGTCCTAATTTCCCTAGAATTTAGCAAAACTCCACCTGCATTTTAGGGTGTTTCTATCCTGATATTAGCTATCTACCCAGATTGTTGGTGTGACCGATATAACGTTCGAAGACCACGTAGTGCTGGTACCTTTGGGAGTGGAAGTAGGGCATGTTTCGTTTTTACCCTGGAGCTCAAGTTAAAGCCCTCAAAGGCAGTCGTATAGCGACTCGTAGAGGTATAATGAAGTGTAGCCGATAAGGACAAGGGATACCGGAATGGCCATTTCTGGCTAAGCAGCCGTCATCAGCCAGCCATACCCAATCTAAGGCGTGGATCATCAGAGACGCAGGAGTTGCTGAATATGCGTCGGACAAGCTGATTATAAACCCAACGGATGGGCATCAGCTAACAGCTGTTAATCACCCGATGATATACTGCGCCCTCCAAAATGCCGCAGGTCTTGAATCTAGAATACTGCGCCGTAGGGCAGGATGTCGTGTTGGGACAAACAGGTTTCTGTTAAAGATATTATAGGTGAAGATTTATCGCGGGGGTGGATCTTCAGCTCGTCAAACTAAGATGATCTGCTCTGCGCAGTGGTGGAGATGAAATGAAGTTTCCCTATCCTAATTGGTACCCTACTTTTCTCGGAATTTAGCACACATCCAACTGCATTCTAGGGTTTTCCTATCCTGATGGGGAGGGAGATGGCACATCAACTATCTCTATCTACCCGCTAACTAACTAACTAACAAGATTGTTGGTTTGACTGAAATAACTTTCGATGACTAAGTATTGTTAGTACCGTTGGGAGTCGAAGTAGGGCGCTCACTGATCTGGTAAAGGAACATGCATGTTCCCTTTTTGGTCAGGAGGCAGGCAGTCAGGTCAGGTTTATTAAGAGCAATGTAAGTAAATTTCTTTTAACTTCCTATTGGCACATAGCAGCTGTGAAATGCATTGGTTTAGTAGAGCATTGTAAAGAGATGCGATGTCAGTACAGTAGTCGCCGGGTAATAGGCCCATCCAGCCCAAATCGGCTTCGGACGGAATTTTACACAGCAAAGTTGGCTGGAGAAGCTGCTGAAGCCAATCTTCCTGCTGTCACCAATTTCATCACGATATTACGTAAAATACAGACAAACAGCATTCTTTTCTTGTACATAACCAAGCTCTGCACATAATGCAGTACGTATGTGATGTAAAGTGCCTATCCTACGTTTGCTAATGAAGAACTAGGAATCTCCGGTTAGTGCACCCGCCGCTTATTAAGCCCAATTTGGTCTGGGTCCGAGGTGGGCTTAATAACCGGTGACTACTGTAAATGGAACTGGGTAAAAAGAGCAGACAGTGAAAAACTCCTTAGGCATTGTTCGGAAATTCTAGAAGTTTGAATGCCATTTGAGGAAGTTAAAGGAGGAAGGGGGAAGAGTGTATGCAAAATCGGGTGGCCTGCTACTGAGTGTTTGAAGCATAGCGACTCGTAGAGTATGGTCAAGTTGAATCGAAAAAGACACAGGAGACGGGGATGGCCATTTCTGACTTAGTAGCCGTCATCAGCCAGTCATACACAATCTCAGGTGTGGATCACCCGAGATGCGGGAGTAGCTGAATATGCGTATGGCAAGCTAGTCGCCTAAATGATGCTTAACAGGTGGCGCAAATAACCCACTCGCCGGTAGAGTGAAATCACTGCCCTCAAGCGCTACTTCCTGCTACAAGAAACCATATCACCGTCATTAGTACCACGCGAGTAGACCACTAGAGTCCATGCTCTTGATTGGATCTTTTGAGGGCTAAAGCAACCAATTCCCTTCAAGGTCAGCGTTTACTCTATCGGCAGAAGAGCATTTCAAGCGTAGACTGGGGAGATTGGAATGGCCTTTTCTGGCTCCTTAACCATCGCAAGCCAACCATACCCAATCCAAGGTGGTGCACCACCCGAGGCTCGAACCGACGACCTGTCGACTAGAAGTACAACGCCCTATCCACTGCGCCATGAGCTCACTGCCTTGCCGGTTGCCTCTCAACTGTGTGGGTTGCTATTCTGACGAAATGTGAGGGTCTTTATGACCGGTGTCGTCGCATCATAGCGCTGACTTAATCTAGAATATGGAACTTCTTCGCCGATCCTCAAGGGGTTACCGTCTGGAATCGGTCACTGACACAGTCAGTCCACGCGAGTGGGACTTGTCCTGACGCTTTTTGGTCTACCACAGCTGGTCAACCAATGAGGGGGCATTTTCTGTCAACGCAGACCTCGAGAGAAGATTGACACCCGACGCGCTTGGTTTTTGCGAATACGGCTTCCCGAGTGCCTAACTAATGATCCAAAATGGGTTAAAGAGGATCTTTTAATATGCGCAAAGATTCGAGGTCCAGATATAATATTGCCTTCAGCACCATCGGAAGAGAATACATGAGCATTAACAGGCGACCAACCGCAGGATAAGGTGCCTATGGTCTATGACCACGTGCAGCAGAAGAACCGCATGTTCGCCTTTGAGAAAGCAAGGTAAGTAGGCCGAGCCAATGACAAGATGGCCAGATTGCTGCGAGAAAGTTGTACTTAAATTGGCACACTTAAGAGAACCATAGACCTTCATCCGGCCTACCAAGCGCTCCACACAAGGCTAACATCTGCTCAGAACGGAACAATAGGCCGGGCGAAGGAAGAAACGCAGGGCCAAAAACCGGCAGCCGCGAGCGAAGGAGGTGGAAACGCTCAGAAGGCACATGAACGACGTGACACATCGCATGGAGGCGCCCACGAAGGTGAGAACAATTCAAACAGCCACTAGCAATCGATCGACGTTCGAGCATCAGGTACAGTTAAAACACGCGTCTAGCGGTCAGACGCACTCACCTGACGCCAGCAGAACAGACTAAGCCCTAACGAAGAAAGCGAGAATGTTTTCGAAACGTCAGCTTAAATACAACTTGGTCTCAGAACTTTCCCCTTTTTCCTCTTCTGAGGATGATAAAAGCAAGAGGACCTTTTGTTTCAAAGGCCGTAGGAACGGCCAGGTGCGTCACACTGATATTCGGTGCAAATATACGCACGCAGGACTTCGTTGCACTTATTACCCCAAAAGGTGGATACCTGGAAAAGAAATTAGTCCATCGTTGGAGTTCCTTCATGCGCTTTTTTTAGGGGGGGGGGCAATAGGGATAGTACTTGAGAGATAAAGCTAAAGTAGAGCTGTAACTGATGCCGCTAGCTGCAGGGACTCAAATATAATCCCACGCTTCAGCGGCCTTTGGTTCGAAGAGGCATTCAACAAGTTTTGAAAGATTGGTGCTACTTATGCAACTTTATGCCTTGTTTACCGTAGCAAGTATGCCGGTAAGACTGAGGAAACTAGTACCGAATCAGAGAGCCAACAGTATGGGGTAATCGGTCAAGCACCAGCCTGAACAATGAAGAAAATTCCTCTTGCTAAACGGTTCCAACGTTATTTCATACGTTACAGGGTTAAATCAAGCTCCTAAAACTGCTTAACCTCCTCGGTTGTACCTTTTAAATTCTAGAAAAAAACTATCGTTTGGTTTTTGCAGTAACTGTATGGTGCAGAGGTCTAAAAGTAATCTGGTCCGCAAAAATGCCAAGGGATAAGACATAAAGGAAGGAAAAGACACAAGTGACTGCAAAAGTACACACAAGTAGGTCGCTTAAAGGACGAACTGTTAGACATACACGTACACACATAAAGACTGACTGAAAAGATACAGAATATATCACAGCCAACAAGATGGGCGATTGAGGACACAACAAGGAATGAGTATTAGATACATAGGTAAGCAAACAGATTGGCCAGCTTTACGGGCAAGATCAGCTTAGGGGGCCCTCCGATCCTACCATAGGCGAGTGTGTTTGTTGTGAGTTCTAACTGCAGACTGGTAGGAGTAGTTTCGGGGGTGGGTTGAAAGCTGACAGAGCGTTTGAAGGTCTTTCAAAGACAACGGCGTATTACCGTTTTCTACGGCAGACCTACAAAAACGTAAAAATATTGTACAACACAAACACGCCTACTAAAACACTGCAGTAGATATTTTATACAAGCTGAAACCAGAGGCACCAACCTAACGGAGTTCGAAGAAGACTGGTCAGAGCCTGATAGCTTGTTGGATTCACGTTTGGATACCCCTGGGGGCGGCATTTTCTCCATCGCATCGTTTCCAACTTTGACCGAGGGGAGAAACCTCGTTGGGGTGGGATCCTCAACTGGGGGCTTTGTGGAATCCGTTTTCGATAGACTGTTGGGAGTACGTTCAATAGCACCAGGCAGCTGGATATTCGTAACTTGCGGAGTAACCTGAACTGCCGAATCCGTGGAATAGACGGCAGGTTTAACCGGGAGCTCGCGCATTGTTAAGCTCCCTTGACTCAGTCTGGCTGGAGGAGGAGACCGAGCGCAGGGCGTGGTTGAACGCATTTTTCGGGGTTTCACGAATTTCTCGACATGCGCAAAAAACAACGGAAAGACCACAAAGTTATTGGACTGCCAAATGGGTGCCTCTGAGCAGTAGTGTTTACGCATGAAGTTGAGCATATTCTCTGAAGGCGTGTCAATAGGCAGATCCGTGGCAACGAGATTTTCCTCCTGAATGAAAAAGAAAAAACGATGCATTTTTCAAAATTCCTTTCAAAACTTCGTGACTCAATGAATTCCAGCTGGAGCTTGTGGTCGCAGCCGGTACAAAAAGGACCCTAAGACATATGCAGTAACTACGAAAATACATTTGCTTGTCTTCATTCAGCAAACGTTGACCATTAGGAACATGCGCCGCGTGGGCGCAATCAGTGCTATCGGTAAAGATAAAGTTGAAAGGGTAGCAAAAAGGAACGCCAAACATATTTCATTGAAAGGTCAACACTATATTGGCACTTTACCGGTAGTGGTCACTGCTGTCAGACGCAAACTGATGCGCGAGCGAACGCACGAACCGTTTCTCCCTTATTCTGGCCTCAACCCACAGTATCGTGACCTAAATCCGTATAAACAAACCTCAAGGCCGTGGCTACCGCCAGACGCACTGACGCGCGACCTACTAATGCGCCCACGCGTGCTCCAACCAATGACCTTCAAGGCTGCAGTCAATGGTGGCCGCTCGAATGTCTGCTCCCAGACACTACTCCGGATCTAGCTCGCTTCGTCAAATATTTCACAACCTTTTCTTCTATCCTTCTGCAGAATAAACTACTCCTAACAATGTGGCCTTCCCAGCGTCTTCTCTCTTCACCTCAAGGAACCATGGGCCTGGAAGATCGCAGCTATTAGGGTTTACCTTCTTAGTCTTAACTCTAGCGAAATACCTGCGAAAATATTTCCTAACAAGCTTTCAGTACATTTGTCAGACATCCTCTGTTGCCTCAGCTTCCGTACCGTTTAGATGATTAAAACCGCGACGAGTAAAGAGGCCAGTCCTTGAATAAGACGAACTGGAAAATTTGTATTATACAGTTGTTATCGCAGCAACAACATCCCTCAGAGGTATTTAAACGCGAATCTATCCGTGTGTCTAGCGCTGACCACTCTTCTTTGTAGTCCACTAGGTTTGTGTGTATAGTTTAAACTGAAAAAACTCTACTTAATTGTTTTTAGTAGGCACTTGAGTATCTAAAATCTCGTTGGCCAACAGGCCGCCGCATACGTAATTGACCACGAGACTTCTGCTCTTACTAAATGGATTCTGTAGTTCCACACAAGCTGACTGATTGTACAGTCAGGCAAGTAAGCCACCACGTAATTCCGTCTAGACGGGTTCGCAACTGGGTGGCCTACAAGTTCAAGGCAAACGCCCTTACTCCCAACCGAAGTCGGGTTAGATCGAAGGCGAAGGCCACCTTTCACGAGGCAGGGTTCTAAAAGCCAGCTGAAACGACTCTATTCTGCCCCGAAAGTCAGCTAGCACTATTTCCCTGCGGTTTATTTGGCTCTCTTCCCTTTCACACACGAGTGTATCAGACTGACGAGCGTGTTTGGTTGCTAAGCAACGCCCAAAATAAATGAGTCCGACAACTGAAAGTCTGTGCCTACTCACGTTTGGTAGACCGGGTTTCGGGAGATATCAACCACACACGAATGCCCTATAAGAGGTGCTGGTTTGGTACGACCGCCAAGGATCTCCAGAATACGCTCAGAGGGGATGATGCTAGTTATGGCTGAAAACCGACACAAGCCCATATAGGTTAATTTTGACCAGCCGTTTACCTACATTGACAGATCTTTCAGAGACAAACTGCACTAGCTTTAGTAGATATGATCCTGTTGACTCCCTTAAAGTGCGCTGGCTAAATACCTTAACAGGGAGAGTCAACGTTATCGGACAGCCATCTGCTACCAACAGGAATCAGAATCAATTTACAAGGTCGCAAAGGAATGACGCGCATTGACCAAAGTAATGAATTCCGCCTTGGCTTCGAACTGACAGTCTATAACCCATGCGGACCGTCACACATATTCTCATCTGCCCTGCTAATTCATTATTAATCAGCTACTGACACAGCTATAGGATATAGTGAAGTTAGCTGAGTATGGAGCAGATTTCTCTCCTGGTAGAGAGGAGACGTCCCCTAAACCTCAAGAGGGAGGTAGATACTACAAAAAGTTAACATTTAACCTAATAACGGCAAATGGCAAAATAATTGCCGATAAAGGCTGCGGCTGCATACTAGGTTCCGACTTGCTGCATGCACGTGTAGACCGCTTTGTAGCATAATAAATACTGGTATTATCAATGCGATTACTAGAATTAGCACTCCTAGCATTGGCAGAATTCCTCAAACAGTAGTATCCTAGTCCTAGTAGTCCTAAATGTGCGTCGTCTATTGAAAGCTACACCTAGTGACCACAAAAGATGATTTTCTCATGGCCTGGACAGACAAACCTCTAGAAGCCATGTCAGGTTATCGCGATTTCTCGGCAATAAGTTTAGTCGCCGAATACTGCTAGGCATTAGGCAGGCCGTCCCTACTGTCATCCTTATCGGGAGCCGACTCCCAACGTGCATAGTTATATGCTCGTTAGATCAAATGTGGTAACAATTGTCTATGCACTATACGGACTAAAGTGGCTAGTATCACCAAGATTACTAATATAGGACTTCCTGCAGCAATGTTCCGTCATGCTGTTGTCCTCTAGTCCCGTACTTGTGGCGCACCTAGTAAGAAATATCTGTAAAATCTAAGCTATGTACTGCAGAAAGTCAAAAGTAGCCTATAAAACGGCACAGACCACTCTGCTACGACCAAATGCATGGTAGATTCTCGGCTATTATGAAATACACGTCTATTTAGCCTTCAGCTTGCTAAAAATCCCCATATAGGTTACGACTGTATACATGCCACATGCCACTTAATGGTATTAGCAAGTGTGATTACTATAACTAGCACTTCTAGCATAGACATAACACTTCTAACCGTAGTATCCCAACCTTAGCAGTGTAAACTTTAGGAGGCAAGTAGTACAGGCACTGATGTACTCCGAGCTTCAAAAACCTACTCTACTGGGAATAGCAAAATTCCAGGTCCCCACCCCTATGTGAGATCAAGGGAACACGGGCCCAGACCTGACTCCAATCAGTGTCATTTCTGACCAAAATTTAGCACTACAATCACTCATATACACCGCTAGAAAGAGCAGTACGAACAGTAGTTGCAGTAGTAGAAATACGAGACACGGGCTCCTCTAATCTTCCTGGGCACCTGCTATGAGTGGGTAAGGGTAGATAGCGCAGTAGTACCGGCGCAAAAGGCTACTGTCACTTAAGACTAAGGTAGACGGTTTTCTGGGTGCATCTGGAGAAAACGGCTTACGCCCGACTCCTGCTGGGTTGTCTCGACTTTGGCTTGTCAGCAGTTCAATCGGAAAAGGGTTTAGAGTGGGGTAGATAGCGGCGCGTCTACTTTCACAAGACCTGACCGCAGTCACCGTCCCTACTCTCGGAGGCATAGGAATGAGGCACATTGACCACGGTAATCAATTCCGCGTTGGCTTCGAATTAACAGTCTATAATCCATGCAGGCGGTCAGGCGTAGGTGGCGGAATGGACGCAGCAAGGTCGCATCAAGCCACAACAAGCGTGCCGGCTGAATATTTTCAGCTCACAGTGGATCGTACAGATAATTAAATGAGAAGATCAAAATTTGGGTGAGGAATTTAACACGCATTGGAGGTTGTCAGTTATGTTAATTGAGTCTACTTGAGGCGCAAAATGCTGTTAACTACAGGGTGCCCCACGAAAAACCCCTAAATTTATGACAATGTTTATACTGATATAAAAATAAAAATTATTGATTACAATTATAACTAACAACTTTATTTTGTAATTAACAAACTGTAACCTAATAACAAGTTACAGATACCGCTCAAAATGCTGTCCATTAACTGCAGAACAGCGACGTAAGCGATCCATCCAGCTCTGAGCTGCTCGACGAATGACATCAAGAGGGATGTTGTTCCATGTGTCCATCAACACATGTTTTATTGACTCAATATCAGTGACACCTATTCTTCGTCTCTGAACCTCCTGTAAGAGTACACTCCAAATGCAAAAGTCCATTACATTCAGGTCAGGGCTCTTGGATGGCCATTGCTGGGGTGTGATGAAATCTGGAGTGTTAACTCGGAGCCAGGCGACAGTGTCATTGGCAGTGTGTGGCTTTGCACCATCTTGCTGCCACGTCCAGGGTTCTCCCTGCATTACTTGATCAATATCTGTAAACATCTGCGGGCACATCTCCTCTCTGTAAACAACATGATTTACAGTTTTTTTCGTTCTCTGACTCGGTGCAACACCTTCCTGCCCAGCCGCATCTCCTTCAATAAAATAGATGTCTGTTTTGCCTTGCCAGGAAACAGCACCATAGCACATGATAGATTTTTGCTGCTTGTCTATCTCCACCAGCAAATCTTCATCAGGAATATCAGTTTTGACTTCCACTGCACGATATATGCGTTCATTTGGCCTATTCAGTGGTGCAGACAAGCAGAATGATGATTCATCTGAGAACCACACTTGTTTCCATTTTTCTCCTTCACCGAAGCGCTGAAGCATGGCATCACACTTTGTCTTTCGAGCTTGCTGGTGTGCTTCAGTTAAAACATTTTAAATTGGATTTTGCAATTGTTCTGTGCACATACCTTTTTGACAATCCCAGTTCTTTACAAATTTCACGTTGACTTGAATGTCTTCTGTGATGATCTGGTGGAGTAACGGCAAGTTCCAAGACTGCTCGCCTTGTTGGGGAATCGTGCCTGCAAGAAGTGCCACTACCAGGCTTACGCACCTTTGCTACAGGTGATCCACCTTGTTTGAATGCAGCCGCGACACCTCTAAACTGGTCAGTTGTAATGGCACCAAAAAATTTAGGCAAAATGTTCCAAAATTTCTGCAACACCCATGTTGGATGTTCTTTCCGGAATAGGATGATGACCTCGCGCTGGAAATTGCTTAGCTGTGGCATGGGTCTAAACGTCTTTCCCGAATATTCCTGGCATATGGTGCGCAGGTGGGCATTTTAGAACCTTCTCCTCTGCGACCACCACCCACGTTGCGTGGGTGCTCCTCACCACTGAGCGGAACATGGCGTGGGCGACATGAATGCGGGTGCGAGCCAACGGGCGCGGCTTCATTTCGGATGTGGCCCAGGTGTTGTGTTTTCTCCGCCATCGATCTTGACGGCATGGGCGGTCCGGCCGCCGTAACAATCACAAACTTAGGGTTTTTTTGTGGGGCACCCTGTAGAATAGAGTTCAGATCAGTATACTGCGGGCAAAGAGGGTCGGAATTGGGCCAAATCCAACGTTTGTTGATATCCAAGGAATTTCTTACGCTATTTAACGCTGGGAAAAAAACATGGTTGCGCGTGTTGTACTATTGAAGAACATTAATTAAGACCAGAAACTTAAAAATGATATATGTTCTCAGAACGGACAACTTTGTTGTGCCTTAATTAAATTGAAGTAGGTGCAATTGCGTGAAGTCGTTTGCAAAAGATGTCCAAATATTTTCTATCTATAGAGCAGAATCAATTAATAGAAAAACTTGAAACAGAACGAGCGGGAGATAATTATATTTCTAAAATTTGTCATTGATATTCTGCCATGCTGCTTTGATTTTGTTATTTTAGAACTGAGTCTAGAAGACAAAAAAATATACAAAAAATTAGTTCTTTCCTTTCAAGCAGAAGATGTATCCCTACGGTTTAGGGAAGCCATAAAAACTAGTCAAAATTTTCCATTATGATATTGACCTTATCTTAAAAAAATAACGTAAACAGACATTCGACGCTGACATATATAACTAGAGCGCTTTTTCAAGAGGTAACTTGCTACAGAAATTTTTTAAATCAATCTTGGGCACACTCATTCCCGAAGCAGAAAAAAGTGAGATGGGTGTTTGCTCCAAGTACTTTATAAAAAAGGGCTTGCTGCTGCTATGGGGGCAACGAGGACGCTTGGGCGTTGCAGAGGACTGTGACCAGAAGAGCTAGTGGGTACTTCACCTTTAGCGTGCGCAAGTTATTCTCCTCTCCAGAGAAGGCAGCTGTCATTGCATAGCCGCGCCGTTCACTACGGCTTAAGGGAAACTGTCATACGTGTAGCACCCGCCATATTCCCTTTTGTGTGCCTTGGATACGGAGAAAAACAACAATTACGACTGCGTCACTGTGTGATTTGCCCCGGTCTCTAGAGCTAGTGGTTCTCAAAACGTGCAGTCTGCCACATAAATCCGGAGTGGGGAGAGGCTAGGAGGGGACACGGTAAAAAGTTCTGTATTGAGATAGGTTTGAAACTCGAGCGGGACATCAATGTTTGGGGCAACATTTGAGTTAGGTATGACCAGCTGAAAACGGATAATAAAACAGAAATGGCCATCCTAGTCCTTCTTGCGTTTGTGGGCAATGTCCTTCTGACCATAGCATTAGTCACCTTGCGTGTTGAAGGTTCGATAAATCGATAAGTCCCAATATGCCCTATTCTGAAGAACGATCATAACTTTATTGCTGTAAGACTTCGGGGGCCGCAGCTTGGGCTGCGTTTGCGTAGAAGGGCGTTCTTTGGAAAAATCCTTGAATTTCATGACTTAGACCACATACTGTATTTTGGTAGTTGTACTGTATGACCCTCCAGAAAACTGCCTCGCTTTTACGATGCACAGAATCAGAAACAAGAGAGATGGGCGTTTCCTCCAAGTACTTGGTTGAGGCTTCATGAAAAAAAGCCAGAGGACGCTTGGGCGTTGCAGAGGACTGCGACCAGAAGAGCTCGTGGCTACTTCACCTCTAGCGTGTGCAAGTTATTCTCCTCTCCAGAAAAAGCGGCTACCATTGCATAGCCAAGCCTCAGGGAAACTAACACACATGTAGCAGTCACCAAATCCTCTTTTGTAGGCCTTGGATACGGTGAAAAACAAACATACAACTGCATCTCTGTGTTATATGCTCCGGTCTCTAGAGTTGGTGGCTCTCAAAACCCGTGGCCTGCCACATAAATGCGGAAAAGGGAGGTTAAGAGGGAACACGGTTTAAAGGCACTTATGGATTCGAAACTCGAGCGGGGCACCAATTGCTGGGCCAACACTCGAGTTGGGTATGACTAGCTGACGACGGCTAATAAGCCAGAAATGGCCCTCTTAGTTCCCCTTGCCGTTGTCGACAATGTCCTTAGCCGTCTTGCAGCGTAGGCTTGAGCGTGAGCTCCAAAGGCACCAGGAGGACACGAGGGTGTCCTCTAACTGATCTGTGTACGCCTATGTGCTACTTCTATAAATGTAAAGCACCCTTTTGAAGGGGAGTCACTGTTGGACTTATTTGTGAAAAAATGTAGTCATATGCTGACCATTAGGAAAGCTTAGTCGGCTTTCCATTGCCAAAACGTTAACTGCAGTTAATCGGACAGAACCACAAGTTGCATTAACTGTGACGATTACAGTGCTCTCACGCTTCGGAAAGAGACCCTTCAGAAGGTGGTTGTGTTGTCGTCCGACTGTCAAGTGCCTACAACCTAGTCTTCACTTCCTCTGTACAGAATATACAATTCTTTCCACCTGGCGTCTCACTTCGTCTCTTTCCGCACGGAACCGAGCCTGAACATCGCAGTTGCAAGGGATTTCCCCCATTAACTAAAGCCACTGCTATAAGGACGGCCTAGTCATAACTTGGGTCGTACTGAGAACACGAAAACAAAGAACTCGAACAGACTACTGCTGCATGTAAAGCGGGCAAAGAGAGTGACCTTCAAGGGACGACAGGCGAGCACGAAAGGACAACCACGGCCGGAGTCTGCCACCCGTGAGGTCATGCCTGGCCAGGGGCAAAGCAGGCGCGCCAAGTGTCACGATGAGAACATGGTGGCTGAAGCACGATGATTCCTCGCATGGGCCACTAGCGGAGGAGCCAATAGGGAACAAAGGCTGCCGGTCCTTAAATACGACGCCACGTACAGGATGCGCACTCTGTTGCTGGAGACGCGCTACCGACGACCCGAGCTTCTATTGTTGGAGACACGGAATGCTGTTGGCCGAGACGACGACAGAACACAAGCTGCTGACGGACACAGAAGACAAGCCATTGCACACAGGAAACAGAACTGATGTAATAGTAGGACTGACAGTAAAGTACTATCTGCTATCCTGTTCTGCCTTCTCTTCCTAACACGTACCTGGGGAAATAACCAGTGTTCACACAGGAACACACAAGGTTATAACAGTGGCGACGCAGGTGATCACTGCAGGCGCAAGAATATAACGACTGCAATATCCCTTCATTGTCCCCAGAGGTGAACACCCGCACGGGTCTGGATGTTCGAACTATCGTAAATTATATTCATGTTTTTTTTTTGTGATCGTTCATTAGCAGGGGTATCACAATTTTAAAACTGTCTGTTTGAAGCATTTTGAGGGATTTCGACGGAGCTTTGGAAATATTGCAGGAAATATGGGCCAGTCCGCCCTAGAACAACAGCTTCTCGCTGAAATCGTAGGTTCCGCCTCTGAGTAAGCGGTACTTACGCGTCAAAAGTGTTCAGGAGATGAATCGCCTCCCCAAATCCGCTAGGACCCACTCGGCAGGACAGAGGGGTGGGTATCGTGTGTAGCCCCCACCTAGTCGTCGTTGTAGAACTTACCTACTCGTAATACTTAAGTAGCTATTCATTGGACCTAATTAGGAAAAATTGGGCGGTCTCAGTTGGACTCGAACCCGTACAGCCAACGCTCCAGCCAAGTGAACTACAAGGTCCCACGGGGAGCCATGAATTTTAATCACACTTGGGGCACGTTACCCATCCAGCTACTGCAACGTCTGGAATCAATCGATTCTGGCACGGTAAGCTAATTGCCCAGGCAGGATTTCCTACGCAATAAATCTAGAACTCACCAGATGACTACCAGGCACACTTACTTAGTAGGTAGAGTTTGACAGATAGGATTTAGTAATTCGATCCAATTGTATAAATATCTGCGGCCTCGGTGAGTTCAAATGAATTATTTAAATCTTTCGACCTCCCTATTAAGCAGAGAGCTATGTTACGTTGACATTAGCACAATTGCAACGGTGATATTACCAGTTAAGGCTAGGGCTCGCATTACCTAATTTCTTGTAGATGCTTCTGTTGGGAATGCGCCCATTCCCATGATTATTCATCTCACAGAAAGGCCCGCGAGCTCATTTTACGCAGCTGTCATGTTAGCGCGACGTGACTATCGATTTTCCCCCTATTTGATTGGCCCATTCACTCACCTATGTCTCTCGCGTTCCCCCTTAAGTACATTCAGCCTTTGTGTGAGAATGACTTGCACTGATTTGCTGTAACGTGTTTGTTTGGGTAAACGTACGCTTCTTCTCTCTGTCTTTCTCTTACGGGCTCTTGGGAACTGGTTAGTTCTGATTAAAAGTACCAGGCACGGTTCATAACAGCTTCCAAGATTAAGATTAGAGGGAAAAATAAGCTACCTTCCAATTAATTAAGCAAACCACCTGGCGATGACAACAAGCAATATTTTGATGGTCAAACTGGATAACTGTCCAGAAAACTACCTCATTTGTAGGACTAAATAAGCAAAAAATTGGATTACAAGTACTTTTTGAGGCTTTATGAAAAGGGCTTGCTGCTCTCGTGTGTCGGAAACTTAACAACGCCCGCGCGCTTCAGGTATAATGTAGGCATTCCTCTCCAAACAGGGCGGTCGCCATTGGCTAACTTAGCTCTCCACCACTGTCTAGGGGAGAAATCATGCACATTACGGCCGCCAAATGCCCCTTTTGCGCATCTCGGATACGGGGAGAAACAAACATACAACTGCGTGTCTGCGTGATATGCTCCAGTCTCTAGAGTTGGTGGCTCTCAAAACGTACGGTCTGCCACATAAATTTGGGGTACGGGGAGGAGCTAGGAGGGGACACAGTATTAAGGCACTTATAGAGCTAGGTTCTAAACTCAAGGGGGCACGAATTGTTGGGGCAACAATTGAGTCAGGTATGACCAGCTGACGATAGGCTACTGGTTTTTTCCCATAACCAGATCTGTTGAAATAAAAATCGGATTTGTTGAAATAAAAACCGGATCGGAATTGGGCCTGTTACGGAGACGCAAGCACCGAGGCCCGCACGGCCAACGGCGAAAAGCGCACGCCAACTGAGTCAGGCGCGCGCATGTGACGATGGCGCGCAGATCCGTTGCAAATGCTCTAGAAAGTTCTCCCAGGGTCGCAGCTCTGGAACTGACGAATCAGCGTGCAGAGCAGAGCTCCCCTCTCACGCTATTGGCCACTCTTTGTCTTCTTCTGCCTATTAGTCGGGTCACAACAGTGTGATGATACAAATGCCTACAAAATTATATCATTCTGAGCACATTAGAGCCCAAGTTTGTCAACTTCCCAACTTGTTGGGGAAAATAACTTGAAAAGTTATTTTCAACATTCAGGGAAATTTTTTGGACAATGTTTCTTACTATCTGATGTCCATCGAGACTTATTTGATTAAATATTAGACGCTATGTATTCGAAATATTCATAACAATTGTTTTTTTACTAATAAGGTAAATTAAATAGAGGAAATAGTTCTTATATACTAGAAGTAATAATCCGGTTTTAACGCCTACAGATCCGTTTTTGGAGGAAAAAACGGTGATAAGTCAGAAACGGCCATTCTAGTCTACCCTGTCTTTGCCGGTAATGTCCTTCCGTCTATATCATTAGCCGCCTTTCGGCGTAGGCTCGAGTGTGAGCTCCAACGGCACAATGGCGGGAAGAGTGTGTCCACTAAATGATCGGTGTGCTTATCAACGTCCATCAGCGAGTGTCAATATCCCCTGACCTAAACTGTCGACACGACGAGTTGGTGGCTCAATTGTTATGGCGTTTGACACTGATCGAAATGTTTGCGAGTTTGAGGCTCGAGTGGAACACCAGTGGAGTCTGGATATGGCTGGCTGACGACAGCTTATAAGTCAGAAATGGCCATTTCAGTCCCCCTTGTCTTTGTCTGCAATACTATCTGCTTAAAACTAGCTGTTACAACTGTCAGGACCTTTGTCGAGGACCAAGGCAGAGCGGAATATATGAGTTTCGTTAGCGGTCAGGTGAAATTTCATCAAAGTCGTCACAGAAGAAGGCCTGCTAAAAAGCGTGGCCCAATCGCTCCGCGCTGGTCTGGCCTAAGTGTCAGCCTTGGTGATACCTTTTTCTAGGCCACACGAAGGAAAATTGGACCTGAGGGATTGTGAGTGAATCCGCATATACCAGAGTAGTCCGTGGCTCGGTTGTAGCCAAGAAAAAAGCTTTTCCACAAGAAGCTGTCCTAAAAGCGCACCACCAAGAGGCCGGCTGCGTTGAAATTTTGCTTGGCACCCAGGATTTTCCTCGTACATAGATGCGGTTGTTTCTAGAAGACCATATGGGCCAACTTGGCTTGATCTTAGGTGTTTTCGCCAAGGTTCAACATCTGCAACAAAAAGACGGTCATACCAGCAGAAAACCTGTAGCACTCGTGCGCAGACCACTGCAGTTTACTCTGACGCATCCAACCTGCCGCAGAACGACTGAGTGCCGGCAACTGACGGGCGACCGCCTTTTGCGCTCATCTGTTTTCCAGCAAATGTGCGTGACATTGGCGATATGCACGCAGTCTTTGCTGGTAAAAAGGAACATATTGCCTTGCTCTTAGGATGGCAAATCTCAAAAAATAAACAATAATAATTAACAGAAAAAACTGGATAAAGGGAAAACAAAAAGGCGAAAGAGTTTCGAAGGAGAGTGACAGTGGCCTCATAGGAAGCGAACTTTGTGACAAAAACCAGATGCCTAGGCTGTTTTAGGCGGGGGGTCTACTAAGAGCTTATTCAAGCCTAAAGACTACCAATGGCGAAACCTCGAAACCGAAGTCTCCAAACATTCTTTCACGAGAAAAAAACGATATTGCGTGAATAGGACTACAGTAAGTGCGGCCTGTAGGAGAGACAGTCTAACGAGGGAGACTGGAATGGGCATCCTGACATATTGACCGTTATCAGCCACCTTATCCCAAGGAGGCATATCCACTACCTATCAGTAAACCACCCGTACATATTCGCTAGAGAAGGCATTTGCACTTCGCAAACGCTGGTAAAACTAACGACCGGACTAACGTGCAAATAGCGCATTCATTCGTGAAAAATTTTACATTTTGACCATTAAACATTTAGGGAAAAGAGACACATATGAGAAAGAAAAAAAGACCTGAAAAACTAAATAGTTATCTGATTGACCAAAAAAGAAGGAATCATTTAGCCGTATCGATTCCGCACCCCTTCTTGTCATTTTAGGGCTCCCAGGTTATAGTAAATTTCGTGCCCGGTCAACAGATTTCAGTTAATTCGGGCTGTTCGGTAATTTCAGCGATTTCGGGTACGGGAGTTGACCGACTAACCCAAATATTCAAGCACACGCTAAATTCAGTTCAGCGGACTACATCCAACTTTAACAGAACGAAGCTCCAAAAGACAGTTTTTCTTAGTCCAAAATGCTAGTCTGTGGTGGTGTTCTACAGAGCACAAAGATTATTTATTTTGATCACCGGTTAGTGCTGCCACCTCATTGATGCCGTCATCGTCTTACACTTGACAGAGAACCGTTTTTCTACTCTACAGGACCTTCTTGCGAATGCTTGGTAGATAAACAACTGTGCATTACATTTTTGGTTGTTTTAACAGAGATTTTATGATGCACCGGCTGGAGATACGCAGCTTTCGTGGACCTAGAAATAACCACCCACAAACATGGTATGTTTGGCACATGCCTTAGGATCCATGCAAAATGAAAATAACAAGCATTGCTATTATTCTTGGCTATGAAGAAGAAATATTTCATATCCCACGTATGCTTTTTGTTTAATTTTCTGCATGGTATGAATTTCGTGGTACCAGTTCTGTGAAGCACGGTTCCAATCATACTTAACAGAAAACCACCAACGTTACCTTTTTTCGTCCTGCTTTACTATTATGAGCATGCGCAAAAGGTAAAACAGTGTATGTGCGCAATTGATCAATTGTACTTGAAATATACTCCTAAGTGTTTGTCCGTTCAAAACGGCTTAGGCATCGCATGATTACTGTATAAACACCGGCTGCAATGTTAGCGACATCGTGAACTCTGCAGATATCAGTGTTGTTAGTCTTTATTGAATGACATATTTTAATGAAAGCATTTTTTAATGTTATTCCCTATCATTTTTAAAGCCTCCCAAAAGCCTCCACTATTTGAAAACAGTTGCAATCGTAGGAGAATGCAACGAAAACTGAATTCTCAAAATAGCATTGCGAAGATAAGACGGCTCAGCCTAACATCGTGGGATCTCGGAACGAATTTTACCCCACAGCAAGAGTTTATTATAGCAATATGTAAAAAATGTGCATAAACAGTAGACTGCAAACACGAGCCCCGCAAAGCCCCTCTTGCCGCACAACGTAGAAGGCCTAGTTTAATTCAATAATACGTTTCTGCCAGTAATGTTATTTGCAGTCTAAAAACCGTCTTTTATTAGTTCAGCCTGTTCAAATGATAGGTCTCGACTTCCTATAACTTCACGATTCAAAAGAAATTTGAATTTAGTTCCACAGGTTTAACGTTTCCCATCAGTTGGCAACAGTATATCCGTGCAAAGCTACAGGTGTGTTATATTATATACGAAATTAAGACATCAGTGAATGAAATTATTCGACTTCAAAAACACAAGGAAATGACACTTACCCTCAGCATCCCTTCAAAAAGCCTCCTACCGTACCCTTTTCTTCTGAAAGCCCCTGCCACATAAAAATCCAAAACGCAAGTTGGTTCCACTTCATTACACTCCCCAAAGCTATCAAAAAGAAACAAACTCTTTTTTCCGACTCTTATAAATCCTAAAGGCAGCCCATCACTTGGCGTATAAAAATAATTCGAAAACTTTACCTTTTAGAGTCTCGCAAAAAATATAAGTGGTGGTTACTATGTTTAAATTTATCGTACGTTGTGACGACTTGCGGGAGCCCCTGGGCCTTCAAAGGTTACTGAAAAACTGAACTTAACTAGTGCGGACGCTTGGCCGAGCTTGTTAATTATTTCACGTAAAATGGCCCGTTGCCTCTCTTGATGACTTATAAAGTAAATTTTTGATAAGAACCTACGCATTAAGCTTTTTGTCATGATTTAAAAGAATGTGACGAGAAGTCAGTTTGGTTAATTCAGCAGGAAAAATTTCCGTAATTATATTGCCTTCATTACTTTCACTTGTGCAGCGTTCCATACTCGAAACGAGCGGTCGATTTAAGGGCGGTGTATACAACGGAACTAAAATATCGAGACTCAAGGTTACAGTTGCTGCCGTTTTTGGGAGACTTGTTTAGTCAGCCTCCTAAATAATTTGTTATTCTTCTCGCAAAATATATTCATGGATGTCCCGAGCTTTGAGGAGCATTCCGAAAGTTTGTCTTGATCGCATCCTGCAGCCTGCATACATACATAAGTAAACAAACATCTATTTCTTGCAATAAGCTTCAGAGATGTTTTGATATCCCTATAGAATAACACTTGCTCTCGGAAATGCATCGATTAATATAAGCTGGTGAAGACTTCAGTGGCTTCATCAAATGTGTAATTATGCATATGTATTCAACGGTAGAGTATTAAATCGGTGCTATGTGTGAGATCATGCACAGCTGGCTGAAAAATATTAGATTAACATCTTCTTTCGCCAAAGACATAATGGAGATTCAAGAGGTGCATGACAGAATGATGAACGTGTTATCCAAGCCACACAATAGATGTTGTCTCAGCTACCCTAGATTTTGTACCATACTGCCTAGGTAGCACTTGACTCTGTCCCAATATATATTATAAACTGGGATCGAGGGGGCCATGGTTAGACCAGAATGGGTCCTCAACTCGATTTTTCCAAAATGATTTATCATATAAAGATGTGTTTATCGCATAGATATCGTAAGACACTTCCTGTTATAATAGTTTCACAAGCCTAGATGCCACCGTCCAATTATGCTTTGGACAAATCCCCAAGGGAGAACACAACAACAAGAGCTCGAGAATCGAAGTCTCGGTAGAAATAAATAGTGAGGCCGCCCAATTCTGGTAGGAATTTTGAACAGTGTATTTGTTCTACAGGTTTGGGCTGTTTTCTTCGTCCAAGTGTAACGAACCACCCCGGAACATGGTTGTTTGAACATACCAAGGTCACTTATGGCGCGGGGTGGATGCGGATGGGTTGAACATCTGTTGGCGAAGATACCGGTGTTCCTTCGCATTCCCTTCGCTGACACCATCCCCCCTCTTCACTTGTCGTACCGTATCGCCGTCTCCTTATCGTCAAAATCCCCATGGACCTCACCCGCAGTTGCCCACAGCGCTGCACTCCCCAAAGATATCTAGCAAATGTTCTGTGGCCACCACTGACTTCAAATGGATCAATTGTACAAGCCCTTGGTAACTTTTCGTATCGTATTCGCTCCTTTCTTACTGTTAACTAACTCACGAATGCGAGAGAATACTCGTATTCCAGGAAAAAATAAATTTTGCTCCAGTGCTCGACCATATGTCTCCTTTACCAATGTTAACTAACTCTTACCGTAACATATACTGTTGGTAGCTACCTCGTTCTACTTCTTTCTCCCTATGGGCTTGTGTGTTGTGGCGATTAAAAATCCAGTTGGGCGTTACATCCGGAGACCTGAACTAGCAATATACTTCTTTAGCTGTTTGCCAACCTCGGCCTCCTCGGTTCGTTACCATAGGTTTCATTTGGTGACCAATATGATGTTTTCTTGGTTCTCTTTGTTCTTTTCGTGTGCTTTTCGCCAATATTTTTAATTCAGTAAAACAGTTACAAGCAAGTTGACTTCATTTCCTACTGCACTCTTATCATGCACTAAACACGCATTACCTGCTTATCTAATCAAGAAAACCATGAGTTCCCTCACACGCTTCGGCTGGAAAACTTTTACCATTAGGCGGCCCTACCACTTATTTCTATCTAAATCTCCCGGCCAGCGACAGGGCATTTAAAGGAAGCAGAGCATGTAAAAACACACGGTATCGGACTTATCAGGTTTTTGCCTTCATCAGTAATATGCCGACTGGATTTCTGGCTCATCCGTATGATAGGACGAAGCTCTGATCCCGGCCAGCGACTTTTGCGATCATATCACGCGCGCGGCCTGTGCCGATCAATAGTGCACCATAGGACCAGTTATCAGGATAGTGTGATAATGAAATTGTTATGCCTGCTTCTAACACTTACTTATAGATAAGGCTGCTTGACTATGTGCACAAGCAGAATATTTCCCATTACTTGTTTTTGGGGACTGGGGTGGACTGGGTCACTTGCTAAATGCCTCCTGGTTTGCTTCGCTATATTAATGACGGTGAATGACTGCGAGTTAAGCAGGCCATCTAATCCATCCTACTTACCAAAAAATAACTGGACTTTTTAAATCTAGCAGAAATTCCCTTTGTTAGCTGGGAATACCATTTAGGATACCACGCAATTATGGAATTATTTTATGTACCAATATGGCCCAAGGATTTCTGTGTGGCGCGTTTAGCTGCCTTTAGATATTGTAAAAATTGTTAAAGCGAGAAGTTTATTAGAACCCCGTGGTTCTTCTCTTCGTCAACCTTTGAAAGGGCATGCACATCGAGAAGATATTCAAAGGAATATACCTCCCATTGGTCCTCCTGGTACGGAGCCTTAAAACCCACACGCTTATTAATGTTGAAATGTAAAAATCAACGAGCTGACTTGCTGCTTAATCGATTGAAACTCTCTTGAAAAGTTTGCCTATTAGCGTCAGACATGATGGCTGTCCAGAGTTTGACATCTTCATCAACAAGAACCAAGGTCGTCCAAACAGTCTTTGATATAGACTAGGAGGAGCAATGGCCCTAAGACGAAGCCTTGGGAGATACCACTTAAAACGTAGGTAGGGGTACGGGAGCACACAATTTTATGACCCCTGCCAGCAGGTTTCCTCGTTTTCTAATTTGAGATGATTTTTACATCAGACGATTATGTGTGCTGCTGACAAACACTTCCTCGAACTCAGTATAAATGACGTCAACCTTGCCATCTTCATCTAGTGCACGAGTCCACTGCTTGGTCGGGAACATAACAGTGGTTATGTTTGAAGCCGTTGCATAGCCCTAAGAGTAAGTTGGTCGCCACTAGGAACTTCACTGTCGCCATATTTATTATAAGTTCCGTTACTTTACAGCAAATGCAAGTTAGGCTGATGGGCCAACAACGTTGACGTTCGTTCGAGCCCCAACATTGTATATCGGGTATACATTTGACGTCTTACATTCGGATTGCAGGCTCCCTTATTCAAATGACGAACAGGAGATATGCGTTAAGGGGTTTTCAGGGTTCTCTTGCCAATTCTTTCAAAAACGTGGCCGTTATATTATCTGGCCCGGAGAACTTTTTTCACTGGGCTGTTATAGCTCTCTTTCCCTATAGATTTCGGAAAAGATAGGGATTCAAGCGCTGAACCGGCGTCTACATCACAACTGTTAACAAAGTGAAAATGAATCCTGGTTGTCCTGACGAATACCGAGGCAAAAAGTCGGCCATAGTACTCGGCTTTTTCATAATTTTCAACGACGTCTACGCCATTATCATCCTTAAGTACTGCAACTGAGTAGATGCAGTAAGAACATATTCGCGCGCTAACAACGAGAGCTGACAAAATAAAAAAATACATTCATATTTTGAAGAGCTTGTACAAAATAATAGTTGGAGTACGCAGGGTTAACGAATTAGCTGTTAAGTACGACTTCAATAATAAAATTTTTGTTCACGGCGTACCTGAGAAGTTAAGACTCCTCAGTATTTCCTTCCTCAAACAGACAGGACTCTTCTATCAAGGGTTCTTTCTATGGGGATTCGTGCAATGCGCATTTTTCTCGGATGGAATAATCAATCAATTAGCTATGTTAATACAATTTTTTCTTGCATGGTAGACAGTTCTGTGGGTCTCTGTGAGTATTTTTAAAGATTTTATTCTTTTCGGAACAGGGTATCATAATGTTGCGTACGTAATCTGCCAAACCAGATTCGGTAGGGATTTACTGGCAACACTAGCAGGAATTGCATGATTCTGTTCTGAATTGAAGTTAATACTTAATTACTATGTCCAAATGCAAAAGTATTTACAAATACTTCTTTTTGTTTCTAAACATAATCGTTGCAAAATGTGTGGAAATTCGAAATAAAAATTAATGAAATAGAACAAATATAGGAAGTTGGCGGGGTTTTTTGAGAAAATCGCAACGTTCACAGAGTTAAACACATCACTGATACACAATTAATTGCGCTCAGCTTAAAGCTTGGTGCGTACATGAGTCTACGAATTCAGAAATACAAACGAATGAGTTCGTCTTATATATTTAAGGATAACCAATGTTGCGCTTGAAGATCCTAGGATTGTAATCTCGATCGCAACCCGTATCATATCCTTATCGTCACTATGTGATGGCCTGCTAGAGCTCTTAGTGTGAGCGCCAGGGCAAATTGGAACTTAACTGCTAAAATAATATAAAATAATATGTTTATTATGCCAGTTTACATGCAATTGTAAAGAGTTGGTAATGCACCCCTTGGGCACCTTTTAACACCTCGAAGACAGGAAAAAACCTAAAACAAACTCCCTATGTTGCAGCCAGTTTTGGTTTTGTTTCAGGTTTTGTGTTTCGTCAATACTCAGCGAGATTTGGAGTTTGTTTCAAGTGAAAAAATACCTGCATTCAAAGGTATGATACAAACGAAATAAATGTACAGTTGTAAGCTGAGTTGACTCATCAGCAGGAGAAATGTTGCATATCGTTTAAGGACATAAGTTCGAGACGGAGAGGGTTGGCACAAGAAGACAGTGTTCTCAGTCTTCCTTTAATGGTTTTCGGCAAAAGTTGCGCGCTATCGGCTGAAGGGTTAGCAGACTGCGGGCTGCTGCTTCAGCAGCATTATCTTCAGCATGAAGCCTGGTGGGGTTCAAAGTCCACGAACGCCATCAGAGTGAAAGAGAGATTCCACCGAGTCAGCACCCAAAATTCGTGAAAGTTGTCCTGATCCCACATGCCGGTATCTACTGCCTCAAGTAAGTTGTCGAACTTTGAAGGACCGGATGGTGGAAACCATTGCACGTCAGGAAGGTTAAAATCACTCGCAATCAAGCAATACTTAAAATTCAAGTCAGCTGTGGCATGAAACGCCTGCGAGAGAAAAAAGATCGTAGTCCGCATTGGCATTAGATGGGCGATAAACACAGCCAACAAGTAAGGAGTATTTGTTTTTTAGAACAACTCGTAGCCAGCAGCTCTCCTCCACCGCTGTGAATTGTGGATAGTCCAACAGTAGAAATGCAAGTGACTGCTTTATATAGATGCAGAATCCACCGCCACGGCCATTGTTTCGATCGTTCCGAACGCATGCATAGCCTAGAACAGAGAGTTCAGAGTCAGCTACACAGGCCGATGCCCATGTCTCAGTTACCATAACAATGTCTGAGCGGTTGACGAAAATCATAGTCTGGAGCAGAGGCATTTTATTAATCAGTGATCTGGCATTTAAACGACCAATTTAAGAGGGCATGTCTGAGGTTTCGGTGGCGGGACAGCTAGGCCGTCACTGTTACCGGCTTCGACCAGAGAAATATCCTTTTGACTTGAACTATTTGTCCCTCTCTTATTTTGAGATTTGTCTCGCCATTGGTTCTCCGTTTCTCCAGCTCTTTTATTAGCTTTATCATCTTTCTCCGCTCTTTCAACTCGTAATCCGGCTGAAAAAAAACTTGCAAATGCAGACTCCGTAAGGATGGTTTGCGC
Source organism: Ligula intestinalis (assembly GCA_036362985.1). Classification (NCBI taxonomy): domain Eukaryota; kingdom Metazoa; phylum Platyhelminthes; class Cestoda; order Diphyllobothriidea; family Diphyllobothriidae; genus Ligula; species Ligula intestinalis. The sequence goes on along the minus strand of JAYGXS010000008.1, from coordinate 3,477,675 downwards.
TCTAGCAAGAGTTTCGCCTGTGCTTCAGTTTTTTAAAATTACTTTTAGAGGTCGTGGCCGAGAAATTGATTCTGGAGCTGGTGGAGCCTTCCCTATTCGAAATGCCTTAAGAATGCGGAAAGACTCGCCTGGTTTTAGCAACGGTTTGGCATTAACTCGCATAAGACCCACGTCATGGTCAATTCGTTCTTGTGCAATTGACGACTCTGACTCTGGGGCCCTCTCTCCTAAATCAGCGAAGCACAGATATTCATCATATTCCCGATCTCAACCAACAAAGCAACGAGCCCGTGGTGCCATGGTAGGGTGCTAAACTCAATGACCAAAGGTCCCGTGTTCGAATCTCGGGGGTAAAGACCCTTGAGATCGGGCATGACTGGCTGATGATGGCTGACAAACCATAAATGGCCATTCCGGTCTCCCTTTGCTTTGTTGGATCCATTTCATCATACTGCTAATTAAACATAGTCTTTTGTGTCTATCAAGTATCTCGGATTCGTCTCTACCATTATTTTTCGTACCTCATTACCGGAAAATGTACGTACCATCCACCGATTATCTACAACCAAGCATATATTGCAACTTTATTTGCTCCTTGCCTTAATGACTTGACTTCTGGCATTGCCACATGACTTACGGAGATGCTCAACCGTATGCTGCAGGAGGAGGCCCCCATGCAATATTGTAAATTTAGCCAAAACCGAAATGCCCCCGTCTAATTACGCCTTATGTGAGTCCCCAAGAGAAAGAACGCAAGAACAGAAGTCTCTTAGCGTAATAAATACAACATATTTAAGGTAACAAACGAGTGTAAAGCTGTGTCTGACGGGTCAATCAGACACTAGTCTGCATGAGTAGCGACACGATTGGCTTGTGCCTCAAAGGCTGGCTTCTAAGGGTCTTAGCGTGGGCGCAGCTTTAAATGTTAAATTATTTATTAATTAATTGCCAGTCTCCGGTTGCCGTGTGTAGGCCGATCTATAGCCTGCAGGGAGCGTGGCTCTCTGCCTACATGCTGACTTCCTACTCAGAGACCTCCGCCTCTGAAAAAAACCATTGCCAATCTAAAATCTATGCTGGTTTTTGGTCTGGTGCTCACACCCTGTGACCCAACACTGCCAATCGTCGTTTGTGTAGAAGCTTCCAGACACATAGATGGAGTTGTCGTCCCGCATTATTTTCCCGACTGCCCTGAAAGAGCAATAATGGATGCTGTGAGAAGAACTTTGGCCCAATCAAGAAAGTTACACCTACTTAATATTGTTTGGTCATATTTAACTGTTGTTGAAATACCACACACCCCTAATGCTTGGCTCAGGTTTGAAGAAGGGTATTTCGCTCAATTCAGCCAGCCAACTTAAACGATGAAAACTGGCACTTTTAAATGCGATTTTTGCATCTATCACTGACGGACGAATGACCTTGGCTGCGCTTATGTCCCTCCTCCTCTTATGTGCAATCAGCAGGAACTTGAGAAGTACACCGACACTGCTGCGATGTTGATAAAATATGATGTGGGCCGTCAGCTTTCAGATGCTTTACGAAGCATAACTCTCACTGCCACTGACGCATAACGCGCTATCGAACAAGATCCCATCCACCTTCAAGCCACCGCCTTCGCGTCGACCAAGTAGCTAACTATTGTCCTCATTGATGATCCTTACCAGCTTTTTCTCTGCCGAGCATTGCTGTCGCAGACAATATGATGATCATAAATTTATATTGACATGTTATAATAAGAGTATTTCATGCTTCTCAATATAGTATCAGCTGAAGGAAACCTAGTTATTCCTATTAACCGGGTATCGACAGCAAAATAGAAAACCTAGATGAACGCACTTTCTGACGTTGGAGAGCTGCTGAGATCCCATTTCGGAAGCTGCAACTTTCACGACAAACAGCAGAGAGGCCTTAGTCATGTGTGCAGATCGATCTTACTGGCCCCCTACCAACTCTTCATACACAATTTGGTTGATGCCTACTCAAAGAGACACGAGATTGCTCCATTGAATCCAGCAACCGCATATGCCACTGTTGCATTACTGACGCAACTTTTGAGGGCATGATCTACCTGAAGTCCTGATTCCACGTGATATTTCCCCGTTAGCTTCAGCCGCAAACGCAGTCACAGACACTTATATTCATTGCCTTAACAACATCAGTCTTACGGTCAAACAAAGTATGTTGCATACACATCCGAGAGAACCCTGTTGGTAACTCATGAGAAGGTAACGACGAAAGACTTTGGCAGTTACGGGAAGACTTTATCCGTCCTGAAAGATATTAAGCCTACAATGCATTTTCGGAAATTTAATTAGGCTCACTTTGTTCATGTCCAACATTATCAATGACAGAGGCCAAGGAGCCGAAGGCGGAGCGTCCATGTCAATTCTACAATTTTTCTCAGTCATATTTATACAGTCTTGCCGGTTGAAGTAGTAAAAAAAGGAAACCATAATTTTGATTGTTTGGGAGACATTTTAGAAATAAAATGCAGCCAATCCGGTTGGCGAACCAATATTCTAAAAAATATCTATTTATAATGCGTTATTCAGTTTGTTTTTTTTAAAAATAAAAGTAAATAAAAACAAATCGGATACGACGTTTATACATATCATGCGTACTGGTTACGAATAGTCATTCCAAAAACAGTCATGTTCCCCTAAAATAAATAATCATGTAATAAATATAATATAACACTGACGGTAGGGATTTGTAGAGGCTATATCACGACAAATATGCAAAATGTTTTAGCAAAAACGCAATGGAAAACTTTCTAGTGTAAGCTTACCTCTAGTGAGTAATTTAATAATAATAAAATGTTTATTATGCCAGTTTACATGCAATTGTACAGAGTTGGTAATGCACCCCTTGGGCACCTTTTAACACCTCGAAGACAGGAAAAAACCTAAAACAAACTCCCTATGTTGCAGCCAGTTTTGGTTTTGTTTCAGGTTTTGTGTTTCGTCAATACTCAGCGAGATTGGGAGTTTGTTTCAAGTGAAAAAATACCTGCATTCAAAGGTATGATACAAACGGAATAAATTTACAGTTGTAAGCTGAGTTGACTCATCAGCAGGAGAAATGTTGCATATCGTTTAAGGACATAAGTTCGAGACGGAGAGGGTTGGCACAAGAAGACAGTGTTCTCAGTCTTCCTTTAATGGTTTTCGGCAAAAGTTGCGCGCTATCAGCTGAAGGGTTAGCAGACTGCGGGCTGCTGCTTCAGCAGCATTATCTTCAGCATGAAGCCTGGTGGGGTTCAAAGTCCACGAACGCCATCAGAGTGAAAGAGAGATTCCACCCAGTCAGCACCCAAAATTCGTGAAAGTTGTCCTGAATGTAGAAAAGTAGTTATAGCTCTCTCAAACATAGGGTAGTTTTGCTGGGTTTAAATGCTTTTGGTCAGCTTATTCCAGATTGATATGGCATTTACTGAAAAGAATTGCCGGTAATTAACTGTACGTGCCATAGGAAGAAATAAAAATACGTCTCGATGACTGGCGCGTCGAGAGTGCTCAAGCTCCCTTATTGTACTAAGGGGATTAAAGGTTTTACCATTCAAAAGTTTAAACTGTAAAAATAGACCCTTCTGCAATCGACGAAGCCATAGGAGATCCAGCTTTATAATTTCGCACCTTTGTTGGTAGGTAAAGTTACGGTATTCTGTAGTGAAAACTCTTCTAGTGAAGAAGTGCTGCACCGATTCTATTTTCTTCCGTTCACTAGTGCGCAGAAGACTGAATAAGGGCGAGCAGTATTCAAGACTAGGTCTCACGTACATATTATAAAGGCTAGTTCTAATCTTGATAGTTTTAAATTTTCTAAGGATAAATCCGGTGGTTCGGCGTGCTTTCGAGACTATCAGGGCACAGTGCTCTGACAAATTGAGACTATTAGAGTAGGATATGCCCAAATCCTTGATAACTCCTGGGACATTTAGTTCGTGGCCATCAATGCTTACTTCCGGTTGATGATCGTCGCCAACAACCATAACGGAACATTTGTGCCATGAAAGGGTGAGGCGCCATGTGCAACACCACTGGGCGAAGGCCTGAAGATCCTTTTTAGCAGTTCGAGCACGATGTTGTGATCTGCCGGTTTATATCGATAAGCGACTTTTAAATCATCAGCGTACATGAAGGGTCTGCCATACTGAAAACAATCTTAAACGTCGTTGACAAACAGGCAAAATAGGAGCGGACCCAGTTTATCCTAGCAGAAAAAGCGTGAAAACGGTATGCAACGATAACAATGAAGATTAGATCCTTCACGATCCTTGTCAGCAATAGCCAAGAAGTTGACTTGCTACAGGATGACTTCGTGAAGACCGGGATCCAAGTTCATGGGTCGCAATCGCGAGATTTGAGAGAAGTCTCGTTTATAAATTGTTGTAGGGTTCTTCCGAGCCCGGGAATGATAACCAGAGAAAGGTGTCGTTGAAGGGCGAAAGAAACAGCGGCAGGTAAGGAGAAAAATTGAGCTGTGGAAAGTTGTTAGCAAGAAAGTTGCTAGCGAAGAGCACGTGGTCAGACCGGAAAGTGCTGTATTTCGAGTTCACTCAAAATTTGAAAATTGATAACTTTAAACAACGCACAAGTTGAGCTAAGAGCCCACATAACTCCTCCACCAGAGCGTTGGTGGGTTACAAACCCTCGAAAAAAAAGGACTTACAAAAAGGTTAAACAACAAAGTCTCGCAAGTTGGTAGGAAAACGAACATGTCTACCAGAACGAGTGGAAGAGGGGAAAGGAGTGGGAGGGGGATGAGGGGGATGGGGATAGGTTCGGGTGGGGAGGGCAGCGGTGGGATGGGAGCAGCAGGTGGAGTGCAGGGTGAAGGTGCCGTGGAAGTGGACGGACCAGGTGATGGTGGAGTGCATTCAACGTAGGCCGGCTTCAGTCTGTCGATGGAGACCGTATCAGTAGCATCAGCCCTTTGAATTACGAAATATTTGTCGTTCCGTTCAAGCACTTTAAAGGGACCGTCGTATGGTGGGCAAAAGGGCCTGCGAACTGCATCGTGCCAGACAAACACGAATGGGGTTGTGTGCAAGTCGTCGTGCACGAAAACGCGTCGAGGTGTCGCGCGTGTGAGGGTTGGGTGCAGTGCTGCCATGCGTTGCTACAGCTGTTGCACGAAGTTGTTCGTGGCGTCAGAGGCGACGAAGGAAAACTGCACGAGCTCACCAGGTAAATGGAGGGAGGTGCCGTAAACGAGATCGGCGGCAGTGCATTGAATGTCTTCCTTAACAGGCGAGCGAATGCCGAGGAGGACGAACGGCAGTTTGTCGCTCCAGTTGTGCGAGGCAGGTTGAGATATCAGCGCGGACTTCAACTGACGGTGAAAGCGTTCCACGAGGCCGTTTGATGCTGAATGATAGGCAGTGGTGGTGATATGCGAGCACCCGAGCAGTTTGGTGAACTCACGGAGGAGTGCAGATGTAAACTGACTTCCGCGGTCAGTGGTGAGGGTAGCTGGAACACCGAAGTTGGCTATCCAGTGCGTGAGGAAATCCATTGCAATATTCTCTGCCGAGGTATCCGAGATGGGAACAGCGATGGGCCATCGTGTGAAACGATCAACAGCGGTCAGAATGTGCATGAAACCGCGAGATGGGGTAACGGTCCGACTAAGTCCATGTGGACGTGTTAAAAACGGGACCTTATTCTTTCGGCAGGCTTAGCACTGCCTGGTCCAAGTCGCAATGTCGGTGTTCATCTTTGACAAGACGAAACGGGCTGCGATGAGTTTGCGACCGGCACGGACACCAGGGTGGGATAACGTATGGAAGTGGTCGAAAACGACCTTCCCATAGGATTGGGGTACTACAGGACGAGGGGTACCTATAGAAAAATAACTCATGATAGAGCCTGGTGCCGCGGGGAGGGGAGCCTCACGCAGCTAAAGCACAGAAGGCGCAAGCATTTCAATGATGGAGCCATCAAGTGCCTGCGCTTCAGCAAGCTTCGCGAGGTCTAACGTGGTGATAAGAGCGTTGACCTCTGGACGAGACAAGGCATCAGCAACGAAATTCTCATCACCATGGACATAGCGTATGCCTGAGGTGAATTGAGAAATGTAGTCAAGGTGACGTACTTCACGCAGCGAATATCGATCGGGCTTAGCTTTAAAGGCCTAAGTGAGAGGTTTGTTATCCGTGTGGACCTGAAAATCTCTCCCCTCGAGCAGGTGGCAAAATGTCGGATGGCCAGGTGAATGGCGAGAAGTTCACGCGAGAAAGTACTATAGCGAGTCTGCGCCGGCTGAAGTTTCTGGGAGAAGAAAGCTAGCGGGTGCAACTGTCCGTGGACCTGTTGCTGCAGAACTACGCCGACGGCAATGCTTGAGGCATCATTGGTCAGAATTAGCTGTGTATCAGCATCGGTGCTCCGATGATTAAGCAGGGTGACATCCACGAGTGCTTTCTTGGCTGCCTCGAATGCTTCAAGAGCATTGGGTGAATGTTGAAGCGACTTGGCCTTTGACTTCAAAAGATTCGTCAAAGGTGCTAGGGTGGCAGCACAATTTGGTATGAAACGCCGGGAGTAGTTGATTAGGCCGATGAAACGGTGGAGCTGAGTTATTGACTTCGGGGCTGGAAAAGACAACACGCTTTGCACCTTCTCTGGGAGGGGTGTGATCCCATGTTGGTCAAGATGATAGCCAAGAAAATCCAGAGAAGTGACGCCAAAAAGACACTTTTCGACGTTTAGCCGTAGACCATTTTGTTAAAAACGATCGAAAACTTGGCGTAAGTGTTCAACGTGTTCCTCGGGTGACGAGCTTGCGACAAGGATGTCGTCGATGTACACGAAAGTGAAGGAGAGACCGCGCAAAATGTCATCGACATAACGTTGAAACGTTTGGGCCGCGTTCCGCAAACCGAAAGACATGCGATGGAATTCAAACAGGTCGAATGGGGTCGTGATGGCGGTTTTAGGGATGTCCTCCTCCGCGACCGGTATTTGGTGATATGCTCGCACGAGGTCAATCTTGGAAAAAATCGTCTTTCCAGCCAACATGTGGGAAAAGTCATGAATATGGGGAATCGGGTACCGGTCCGGGACTTTAGCTCAATTGAGAGCGCGATAATCACCACATGGCCGCCAATCATCGGATGACTTTTTGGGAACCATGGACTGAACGAATGACGGATAATCCCCAAATTCAACATGTGCTTGAATTCGTTCTTCGCGATTTGCAGCTTCTCAGGATGAAGCCTACGCGGATAAGCATGGATTGGTCTGCCGGTGGTAGTGATATGGTGGCGAATGGTGTGTTGAACCTGCTCCGTAAACTGATAGGGCTTAGAGAAGGAAGGATAATCCCTCAAGATGTCTGAAAATGGCGGGCTTGGCATGGCCAAGTGGATGGCAGCGAAAGGCTCACGCGAAAGTACCCTGACAATGAACAGCTGAGTGGTAGGATCTAGCAACTTCTGATGTTTGAGGTCAACTGTGAGGCCGATGTGTGACAGGAAATCCGCTCCAATGATAGGCGACTGGACGTCGGCCTGGATGAAAACCCATTGGAAGCGGCGACGAAGCCCTAGGTCTTAATTTAGGGACCGTTGACCGAACGTGGCGATAGAATTGTTGTTCGCAGCCTGCAGTGTAAACTGCGATGGCTGGAGATGATGACGAAGAGAGAATGGTAAAACGCTCACCTCGGCACCTGTATCGGTCAAGAAACGGACCCCTGTGGACTTGTCGGTCACGTAAAACAGGCGACTGTGTTGCGAATGGCCAGCACCAGTCGTCGCCATTACTGGCTGGCGGCGCCGTTTCCCGAACGTGAACGTCGAGCTTAAGAACAAGGTGGGACGCATTTAATAGCATCCGGGCCGAATGTTTGGTGGTACCAGCAGACTTTGTCGTCTGCACGCTCTTTTGAGTTAGAGCGGTTGCGGCTTGCAGAGGGACAACCGGTTTGAAGCCGGTTGAGTGTGGAACACATCGTGCTCACTTGAGAGCACAATAACCTGAAAGTATCTTTAAGATCCTGCAGGTCGTCATCTCTGTTGTCTGTTACGTCTCGAATCGGTTGAGAGGGTGAAGTAGACCACGAAGATGAGGTACCAAGCGATTTAGTGGACTTTCGCTGTGTACGGCTGTCAGGTTTACGGTCGGATCGTGAGGCCGAAACCTGGGAGACGGCATGCTGAGGTACTGAGGTCGAGGCTTGGTTTACAGCGTACGAACTAGTACCTGGGTAAAATTGTTGAATGCGTGAAATTGGTGGTATCCGTCACCCATGTTGAAAAACGTATGAACGGCTGAGTCAAACGGAAAAAACAGGTGAATGGAATAAATAATAAGGCGTGGATAACAATAGAAACGGGGTCACCAAAATTTGTAGAGGCTATATCCCTGCAAATAAACAAAACGTCTTAGCAAAGTCGCAATGGAAAAATTTCTAGTGTAAGCTTACCTCTAATGAGTAATTCACCAGGCTATCCTAGCAGAAAAAGCGTGAAAACGGTATACAACGATAACAATGAAGATTAGATCCTTCACGATCCTTGCCAGCAATAGCCAAGAAGTTGACTTGCTAAAGGATGACTTCGTGAAAACCGGGATCCAAGTTCGTGGGTCGCAATCGCGAGATTTGAGAGAAGTCTCGTTTATAAATTGTTGTAGGGTTCTTCCGAGCCCGGGAATGATAACCAGAGAAAGGTGTCGTTGAAGGGCGAAAGAAACAGCAGCAGGTTAGAAGAGAAATTGAGCTGTGGAAAGTTGTTAGCAAGAAAGTTGCTAGCGAAGAGCACGTGGTCAGACCGGAAAGTGTTGCATTTCGAGTTCGCACAAAATTCGAAAATTGATAACTTTAAACAACGCACAAGTTGAGCTATGAGCCCAGAGATTTATCATATGGCTGCGAACTGGCAAAAGTGTCCTAGTCCTGCAAGGCTTCCCGGACCCATTATCTTCCAAAATAGTCCACTGTTAGAAAGATCTACGATAAAGGATTTGGGCCTTACTTACACGAATAAGCTTGCATTATCACCTCATGTAGATCGAATTTCTGCCAAGGCCGCGCAGATATGTGGCTTTATATCGCATAACTTTTTCCTTCCAGAAATGAAGTTAAAACTATACCGCATGTTTGTTCTTCCTACACTAGAATACTGCTGCCCGCTTTTTGGCCTCATGACCCAGCATGACCGTAGTAAGATTGAAAAGGTTCAGCGAGTTTCCACTCGTAAAATATTTTCTGTTTCTGGGTCTGGTATGTGTTATACAGATAGATGTCAATTAGCAAACATTAAATTTCTTTGGATAAGAAGACTCGAAGCTGGTCTATGCTTTCTGTTTCGCGTTAACAATAGTCCTTATCTCCCACAAATTAACGCTCTCCTTCCAGTAGACCGACCTTAGCCATTCGAAACTCTTCCATAATAATTTTACCACCTCGTAGCTCCACATCTAACCGTTCTCGCTTTTTTACCTCCAAATATGCTTTTATTTGGAACAACCTTCCTGTGGATATTAGACTGTCTTCTACACTGTCGATTTTAAAGGCAAATGATATAAGCATTTAAATTTAGAGGAAATAAAGTCGTTACTGTCTGTTTCCTTTCCAAACACGCAAGTTTTAGATTTTGAAAAGGGTCCTCCTGGCATTTGAAGCTCTTCCCATGATGCTAAAATAGTTTCTAAATATGTTAGCATTTCCCTCTGCAGAGTCAAGCATCACTTCCAAGGGCTGCGAATTCTTCTCCGTTTTTGCAACCTTCGCTGTGATCTTCGCGATTGACTCTGGAATCTGGTGGGTCACAACTCGATGATGTTGCCTTGACTTCTACTGCCTTCTCCTGCCTTCCGGATGACCCCTTCCTAACTCAACGATATATTATTTTTTCCCATTACCATAAACGTCCCGAACCCTCAACATCAGGTCCCAAATTAACCACATCAAACCCTTTTACCTATTAAGGCAGTTTTTTCTCCTCAAGTTTTTTTGAACTCGGTGGCCCGCTGAACTCATCCACCGATCTAGGAGTTTTTTTACTGCCGATGACAATTATTTTATAAGAGTTCACTGCTTATCATTAGTATTTTTATTTTCACGATAGCACTAAGTTTGTAATGACAGGGCTCCTTGGGCCTTAAATATACCAATTATCATTATTAAATCGTCCGCATCTCGGGCATGGGTCTTACCTTGAGACGTGGTTGGCTAGTGAGACTAGACTGCCTTAAGAAAGCCAGACAGGAGTGTCCTTGAATGGAGGCCTTGACTATGGTGTCATGCGGACGGGTGGTGGTCACGCCAGACATAACCTAGTCTACGCGGCGTCTGAGGAAAGCATGACTAAGAAAGGGGGTCGCTACAATACTCCCCCTCCCAGGAGAACGGAGTTCAAAAATGTTAATGGGAGGAAAATGTGGGCATGCTAAGGGTAGAGTACAAATTGTTAACGGTCTCAAAAATTCGTACCAAATAGGATCAGTGCAAGAAAATTGAGTATAAATAGTGATATAGGTAAGTTGTGGATATATAGGTGAATAAGAAGGGTTTACTACATAAAAAAAGGATGTTCATCGACAATTTTATGTCAACAATATATGCCAGTGAATCGGCAGGTTGATAGGAGGAGAGTATAGCTCGTCAACGAAAGCCAGTAAGTCAGTGCTTTGTTGGGAGAAAAGAATGTCCTTGAATAATCCCGTCACCCTTCCCAGTGAGTCGGCAAGTAGGTATAAGGGAAGGACATCCATTCAACATATTCCAGTGAGTCGGAACGATGGTAGGAGTGAGTGAGTCTTGGAATTGTTAGCAGGTAAATGGAGTTGAAGGCGCGATGAAGATAATCGTGTCACCATTGAGATAGAGTGTTGAGAACGTCGGAATTGAAAGTGTAGCGATAAGTGGAGTGAATTGAACCTAAGAGTCGTTTTTGTAGTTTGGAGAAACGTCGGAGTCGAGTGTTGAATATAGAAGCGTCGGGGTCAACAATGTGGAATGTGGAGTTAATTGAACGTCGGGGCCAACAGTGTGGAGTACAATGTGGTTCAGCCAGATAATAGGCGAAAGAACGCATCCCAACATGTATAAGCTAGTGGAATAGGATAAGGCGTCAACGGCCATAGTATCAGGGAGAATTTACTAAGATAGGAACAAGCGTAGCATGCAAGCAATAGGAGAAGTGACTTCCAGACGAGTGCAGGCCAGCCATAAATGAGCCGGAGACCAGAGAGTCTGCAACCGAACAGTGAGTCGTCCGCTCTGGAAGTGAACGAGCATAAACAAATCGTCCACATCTCGGGCATGGGTCTAACCCTAAGACGTGGTTGGCTAGTGAGACTAGACTGCCTTTAGAAAGCCAGACATGAGTGTCCTTGAACGGAGGCCTTGACTATGGTGTCATGCAGACGCGTGGTGGTCACGCCAGACATGACCTAGTCCACGCGGCGTCCGAAGAAAGCATGACTAAGAAAGGGGGTCGCTACAACAACCTCCAGAAAGCACTATCTACACAAATCTTGTTTTGAAAAAATATGATGATGTGCGCAGAAAAAATGTGCAAATTTGTAATATTAATAGCAGAAATTGTCCTATTAGAGCAATGCTTGGCGATGTTTTGCAATTAATAAAAGGTTTATTTGTAAAGCACATCTTTGGCGCCGTCTAAAGGACCGTTTAAGAGGACCTTTTAAATTCCCGATGATGCTTTCTCGGAGTCATGGAGGAAGCTGCTCAGAAAAGATGAGAAAATAGACCCTGATCAGTATATAACTGATCTGCTGCCCTTGCCCCCCCCTAAACGGCAAACCCATTCTTAAAATCTAGCTCACACCACCGTAGCGCCAAAGACGTCCGGAAAAACACTGTTGCGATCATGCTGGCATAAATCTTCCTTTATAAGTATAAACGTATTCTCTAAAGTGGACACTACGATGTCTGCATGATTGTTTTTTCCCCTGTCGATGTCACTGTTTCTGGATATTACTCTGCTGGGTGCATTCAATCAGGCTCCATTTAAACATGCTGTTAAATAATATTCGGATTAAAGCTTTTTTCATCGGTGCAGATTATTGTAGGAAAGAAGCAATATGGGTATAAGAGACCTTTATGTTCCAAACAGGTTTTTTTGCAGTGATCTGTCGGTTAACTTGGAACCTTTATTTAAACGGGGAATTATTAGTGTTTTGGCTGTGTTTAGCAAGGATCTCTCAGAGGCTGACGGCCTAGCAGGACAACATTATGAGCACCATTAAACACATCGAAAATGACCAGAGCTTCAGAGAAATTGTAAAGTCTTCGGATTCAGAGAGTCTTATAGTCGTTGACTTTCACGCTACGTGGTGTGGGCCATGCAAAATAATTGCTCCCGTATTTGCTGAACTTAGTAGGAAGTATACTTCAGTAAAATTTTTGAAGGTAGATGTCGACAAATGTGAGGTAAGCATTATCTGTGATCCTGTTTCTCTCAAATTAATTTCTTATTCTGCTTTCCTTCCAATGTATTTTTCACGGTAAATGCGAACATCAGTGTTTACTAATTTTGGTTTCAGCGGATTCACTATATTAGTTTAAAAATCTGTAGTCACAACGATGGTATTTGGAAACGTACGTCGAATTGAAATACAGGCAGCTGTCCGGGTATGTTACTAAATAGTGTCCCTCCACAAAGGTGCAGATTAATGTAGCAGGTTTCTTAGTTAAGCTCTTAGTCTTCGTGTTTAAGTCAATGTCGCTTATGGAGGTGATAATTATAAAGTAGATTGATTCCGTACGGGAAATATTTAATATCCAGAACGACTTCTCTAAATGTAGAAGATTCTTGGGAGCTGTAAGGATGAAAATACACACCTTCTCCAATATTGCACAACTTTTGTTAGTTTCCGATGTTTTGATACACGCCTGTTCAACGGTTGAGAGACCCTAAGGCGTATTGTACCATAGAGTCGAGTCCTTTCGACCAACAAATTGCGGAATTGTCCAGAATGTGAAAGCAGTTGAATGTCCTGCTGTAACATCTACGCATCATATCGTTTCAGTGTACTCCGAAGACAGCTTAGCTGGAAATGTTGTCATTTTGTCGACCTGATTAGGTTAATCGTGTGAGCGTTCCTGGAACACAATACCCTAATCTCTGTATGTTTACCTCCTCTTTGGCGTTCCGCAAATGGTCGCCAGCCAATCATATGCCATGTATTTTAGTCCTGGGCGTTTTTTAGCGTCCTGTACACGGCGAGTGTTGAGTAATATCACACTAATTCGGCAGTTTTTGTTGATATCTAATCGTTCTCGGCTGGCGTCTGTCAGTACTGCGTGCAGGCGCATTTAACTGTGATACTGATTAATTGCGTATAAAGTATTGCATCCGCCCACCCACCCATCTGCCCGTCCATAACCCTGAACCGTTCTCTCTGCCTTCACAAGTCCCTCCCGAATCATAGTATCAAATACCTTTTTTGAGATCCAAAAAGTGGTGTGTAAGCTACCCGTCTGTTCCGGACACTTATTTTGCAGTTGCCGGGTCTCAAAAGAAATTTTAAGGGCGTTTGCCAAATTCTCACTAACTGTCGAGAAGGAGTCCTTGCTGCAGCGGGTCTGGGTTCGAATACCAACAAGGAGCTCCCCGGTGATTGACACCATTTTGCGTATTATGTCCACGGTTGCTCCAGGGAGGAATATTTGCGTCTTTGATACTCTGTAGTTTCTGTCTTTGTCGCTACATCTGGGTCAGTGTGGTAGGCCTGTTCGTGAGTTGAGGACTAACCTATTTGAGAATTTGGGGCTTTCCACTGAACTACTCTGGTTGCCTTCGGCAGGCAGGGCAACGGCCTGTTCATAAGTGCCAGCGTTGGTCTCCACTAGGAAGTCTTTTGGCCACCTCGCATATTGTACATGGCCGATTAGGGACACATCCCATGTTTGATCCAGGCTTTCGGGATCCACTACTTCTTCGTCAGTTTGGTGTGCTCTATCTGAATTTCGCAGGAGCTTAGCCCCGGTGAGCCAGTGACCGTAATAGCCAGTCAGTTACTTTACTTCAGCCTTACGGAAATGCAGCGATGCGGCTTTATTTTATTTGTGCGTTATTGTTAATACAGCTAACGTGTATGCAGGTACATGTTGTGGAGCCAGTGTCGATGTTTGACGTATTCAACCGTAGTTGACATCCTGCTATCTTCGTTAATTCGGTTGTACAAGGTTCGAAGATGGTCAACATTGCTGTTCCTTTTTTTAGAAGATTCATACCTGTGTTCACTCAGGAAGGTTAAAAATTTGGCTTTGCCATTGTGATGACTAGCTGTTGTAATCATGCTTGCTTGATTGAGATGAAGCAATCAGAAAATGTGCCTTAAAATTGGGCACAGAACTAGAATGACAAGTAGAGCACTAGTTAGTAGCGTAGAATTTGGTAAGAGCAGTAGATTAACATGATACCATCCGAAAAAGTTTACAATTTTAAATTGCCAGTCAGTACCCTCCAACATAACAGAAAAGTAAATAATCGATTTAAGTATGCTCGCTGCTGGTGATCGGAGGTGTCTGCTGATTAAGTAATTTTAGTATTCGTATTGTAATGGCATTATGTCTAATGAGGTCGACGCGCCAGCGTAAGGTTTGCTGACAGCTGGAATGCCATAAGAGGCGTTTGATGTTGAACTTGTGGATCGGAGACGGATAGTGGAATGGCCTTCAGTGGGAGTTATCTGCGACGTAACCAGGCTCTTGTGTCTGGCTAATAATCAGTCGCTGATCAGCGGCGGTAGAAGTACGATAACGCGTCAGGTGGATATCTGCCACACCGATTGCCTTAAAACATACTACAAAGCTCTTGGTCCCCTGCTATAGTGATTGCTAATTGCCATAAACCAAGTTTACTTGCCGTCGCTGCATTATGATAAGGTCATTCAGCCAAAGCGTTGGAGGACTTGACGTGGTTGTTGGAGACATGCGTCCACTCAGAGTCCGTAAAATACTTTGCGGACGTTTCTACGTTATTCAGGGAAACTAGATGGCCTATCTCCGCAGTAAAACCAATCACTGTTACATCGCATGGGCTAAAGGGGAATAAAATTCCTTCACAGAAACGGGGAGGATTGCGGGCTGACCACCGAGCTTAAGAAGAGGTCTGACTTTGAAGTCCCAACAGTCGCATCCAATGACGTCCACCGTATGCTCTACAAAATGGTAATGCACGGGTAGGAAATGAAGTTTCTTGGGAGTTTTGTTACAGATGACGTCCCTGGTGTTACCTGCCATTGCCCTCTGTTAGCCGTGGGTATACCCACTTTGCCCGCGAACCACCAGCGGGGAGGCCGAGGGTTGGATTTTGGTTCGGTCAGTATGTGTCTGCGAAACATGGCCACTGAGAAAGGTAGACATCCTATCGCTCGAAGTCTTTAACCGTTGGTGTCTTCGACGCCTCTTGAGAGCTCTCTGGCACGACCGAATTCTCAATGCTGAGCTACATCGCAGATGTTTCCTACTATTTAGTCCAGCATCACACATCCAGCGTCGTCGATTGCAATGGTTTGGTCACGTCCTGCGCAAGCCGCGAATCCTTCTCGTAGTGCAAACTGTAGATACCAACATGACGGTCAAATAAAGACATGGCTCAACGACATCAAGTCTGACGTTGAACGGATAGGTCTCGTAACCGTTTACGGCTTAAGACACTGGAACAAACAGTGAACAACACTTGCGAGGAGCTCGCTTCCGATCGCCACCAATGGGCCACCGCTATCCGTCACATACGTGAAGCCGATTCATCCAACAACAAGAGCTAATCGCATCAAGTTCACGTAATGCAGGGGCGGGTACCTGCGCTAGAATTACTTTTGAGGGATAGTAGACTTGCCCTGCAGCATTTACCACGTTCTCTCTCTCTCTGTTCCTTCACATACCTGTCCCTGGTGTCATGCCAGAATAAAGAAGACGGAAGGCGAGATCGGGCGCAGGCGGCTGATACGACTTGAGCGCAACCCATCTAGCGCCTACAAAGTCATTAGCAGTTAGTGTAGTACGGCTTTCAGGATAGCGGTAAGAACTAATTTAATGCCGAAAAAAGCTCTGATCCTGTGGAGTATTATAGAGTAGCAATTTGCACAGACCGCAACTCGTCGCTGCCCGATAAACTGCGGATCCTGGGCTTTTCGCTCCGCTAAGTCATTTGCACTCGCTTTTTCTTCTGTGCACAGGAAACGGCCGCCTTTTACCAGATAACTGCCATCCCAACCTTCATATTCATCAAAGACGGAAAGACAGTGGACACTGTACGATCTGCCAACGCTACCGAACTCAAAAATAAGTTGGAGCTGCATGCTGGCAAGCCGCGGACCGCTGACGCCAACGCGTCTACCAGTGGCGCTGCGGCTCACGTCTCTGGCAGCGACAAAAATAAAGCTGCGTCAGCAGCACCCGTACCAGGATACGTAAGTCCGTGTGCTCTTTGCAGTAAACCACCACCACCACCACCACCACCACCACCACCACCACCACCACCAC
>JAYGXS010000008.1:3398467-3439393 GCA_036362985.1 Ligula intestinalis | reverse complement strand
GCATTGATTAATTGATAGATTGCGCTTCTATTTGACGTTTACACCAAAACCTTTTAAGTAAGATAGATATAAGGAGCATTTACCGAAAGAAAGTGTGTTTGGATATTAGTTCTTTTAATTATTACCATGTTGCTCATATGTAGAAATGCCTCGAAACAACGAACAATGGCTATGATTGAATATTCGGCTGACGAATTTCAGTTTCAGTTCATTCAGTTTATTAGGTGAGGATAATAGGCAATGCCTTTGAAAACCCTATTGATCACATGCAAAAGCACATATTTAAACGTATTTCTGCTAACATAGCATTTGCAAACAGTGAGTAGCATTGTTTTTTTACAATCTATGTCTGGTTGTTAGAATTCAGACTTGGAGGTAAGAGAGGGGACGCATGTAATTATTAAAGCATTGTGTGTACATCTGAAGGGAAGTGGCCTCCACGACTGACTGTGGAAGGTTGTTCCACTTGCCAATACAAGCGAACATCCGTGTCCCAGGAAGCAATGGAGAAGAAGAAGAAGACTCGATCGCTGGGACAATATGTTTATTCGCCTGACGTTTCGATACCCGTTGCGGCTTCGTCATCAGAGACATGAGTAGCTACTCATGTCTTCTTCTTCTTCTTCTTCTTCTTCTTCTTCTTCTTCTTCTTCTCAGTTGTTCCATTGTTGTATGGCACGCTGCGTGAAGAATTGAGAGCGGAGGTTTATGTAGGGGCATCTTCGTGTGCAGCTTCATTGTGTGCTCACGGAGATAAGGCGAGAGGTGCCACTGAAACACGTCTTCAAAGTGTAATCCTTTCGCAAGACCGTTTATTATCGTGTTAACCAAGATAAAACCGCTTCTTTGTTGCCTGTAATGCAGAGGGAATAAATTTAGGCGTGGCAGTCTGTCTACGTAAGTGTGGTTCTTTAGACCTCTTACTAGCTTTGTTGCCCGACGCTGCACTTTCTCCAGGCATTTTGTGTCCTTTGCTAGCCATGGCCGCCACGCCTGTATGCCATATTCTAGGTGTGGTCGACAATGTACCGTACACTTTGCCAAAGAGATCTTCGTTGAAGGCTAGAAACGCCCTTTTGATTACGTGCAGCACTCCCGTGGCTTTACTTGCAGCTTTGGCACATTGTAATGAGGGCTTCAGATTACTCTGTATCCAAATGCCGATGTCTTTTTGCGTAGATGCTACGAGAATTTGGATGTTTTTCAGGTGATATGTCCTGCTGCTCTGGGGGATAGGATAGTTTTTTGGACGCAGGTAGAGGATGGCACACTTTTGCACATTGAAATCCAGCAGCCATCTCTCGGACCACGTCTGCAGTTTGCAAAGATTATTTTGCAGAGCGTCTCGGTCGCGTTTGCGCTTAATGACCTGCCAGAGCTCAACGTCATCGGCGAACATGATTTTACCGCCACCCAGTTCTTGAAGGCTGTCATTTACATAGAAAATGAAGAGTAGAGGACCGAGAACGGAGTCTTGAGGAACCCCACTAACTAAGTCAACCCAGTCCGATTAATCGGCTCCAATGCAAATGCGTTGTTTCCCCATTTTCACTTTTTTTACTTATTGTGGAATTATTCCACAGCGCAATGCATATTAGTAAACAGTTTGGTTCTGTCATACCTTACAGCATAGAAAATTTGTTCGATAAACACTTTCTCATGATTAAGCCAACATTAGTGCCTATTTCGTTCCATAACGTTGAGGAAGATAGCAGTTTTTCAAACCAAAGACCTTATCATTACTAAATCCCCTCAGTTGATCAAAATAACCTGTCCGGATATATACTTAACTACCCAGTTTAATTTCGTCATAAAAATGTCTGTAGGACTTGCCATACTGAATTTTGCCAGTACATTTATACGGGAAAGGTATATAGGATAAAACCGCTGGCCTGTTCCCATATAAATGTACTGGCTCGAGGAGATGCTACTGTTGGGAGTGTCTCCCTTCCCACCATGAGTCATCTCACAGAAAGGCCCCTGAGTGCAACAACTCGCCGCTGTCATTTCCCGTCATATCTTATTGGGCCATTGTCGCCGATACTTCCTTATCACGTGGACTGAATAAATACGTGCCACCTTTTTGTGAGATGGAATTGCTTTGTGTGAACATCTTTGCCTCGTGGCCAATTTAATTCTCTTGTTTTCCCGTGTGGGTCTTCGGAACAGCAGTCAGGCCACTTACGTGTACCAGGCCTGGGTCCTAACGGCTACGTACATGTAGGCTCGCCACCCGTTCTTCTGGGCGCCTTGATGGGGATTTTGCAAATGTAAACGTTCAGTACTGATATTAATTTGCTACGCTTAAAATACAAGATAATACGTACATTCGTATACAACCATAACTGTTCCATCTTCCTGAAATTATCTGACTCTGTATGCACCAGTCACGCGTATGCTAAGCCCTATAGTAAAAACCATCAAGGCAGTACGGTAATATTAAACAAATAGCAAAGGATAAATGAAGTAAAAACCTCAACAATAGTTATACAGAGTCGAGAACAAAAGGAGTGGGCCAATAGTTCAACAACAACGTCCCCCAGGGCAAACCTACCCTTGGGAAAGCGTGTGTATGTAAGTGGGAGAAGGGGCGCGGCTATGCTTTTACGAGGCAATTCATGTGACATCGGGACTGGTCTGAAACACCAGCGCGAAAAGGTGGGGGATTCCTGAACAAAAACAATATGAAAGTGAGAAGAAGATTTGATCGCTGGGACAATATGTTTATTCACCTGACGTTTCGACATCCGTCGCAGATTCATCATCAGGGACATGAGTAGAAAAACAGTAGCAGAAACGGTTAATGCATGCACAGAAGTTTGCAGTTTTTATAGGACACAGTCATTACTGCAAGCATACAGCGACACTTAACGTTAATTGCCTTATTGTGCGTGGACTGCTTGTTGGACGGCACGCGGGCTCTGACCTGTTGAACTTTCGTCACGGGCGGTGAGCTCGGGCATGATGATTGCTCGGCCGTCTGGCTCCCCGGTGTTGGCGTAACATGAGGCGGTGGCCTGCTCCTACCTCAAGTGATGACTTGCTTTGGCCAACTTAAGTCTCAGCATTGAATATGGGTTGGGCAAATCGTTGCACTTGTTGATGGATTGGAGGCCCGTGAACCATGACTCAAGTAGTTCTCGGCTCACCCGATCGTCATCTCTTGCAAGAATTTCGGCCTAATAGAATTTGAACGTGTGGCCGGGTCTCGTCGAATGAGCCGCAACTTGAGAATTGGCATCATTTTGCCGCACTGCTGATGCGTGTTCGAAAATTGGCGTTTTGAGAAGCCTGCCAGTTTCTCCCACATGGTTGCTTTGACCGCAACTGCACCAGATCCTTTAGACGACCCCAAATGTTTCTTGCCATGACAGTGAGTCTTTCGGCTTCATTATCTGGTGCCTTATGGTTGCCTCCAGCCTGTGTGCGACTCCAACTCCAAGTGGTGCGAGAAGGCGGCCGACTGCTTCCGATACGTTTTTGACATACGGGATCGAACGCCAAATCTTGGGGTCGGTGCGCTTTTGTTGGCCAGCTCATTTGCGCAAGCACCGATTGACGAAGTTGCGTGGGTACCCATGCTCTCTGAACACCCGTATTCTATCTCGGCAACTTTATCTTTTTGTTCACTGCAGTGTTTCTCAACGCGCCGATAGAGCGTCTTTACATAACTGCGTTTGTGAATGATTTGGTGGTGGCTGTTTTAATTCAGTACTTGCGTCGTGTTTGTCGCTTTCCTGAATACTGTAGTCTTTAGACCACCACAATCTTTGCGACAGACGACGACATCAAGAAAGGCCAGTTGGTTGTCCTCTTTTTCCTCCATCGTAAATTGGATGTCCGGGTAGACACTGTTGAGGCATTCCTTGAACGTGAGCACCTGATCTCGTTCGATGACGACGAACGTATCATCCACATACCACGCCCAGAATTTCGGTCTGCGGTGTTGGAAAACCAGCGACTACAGCCGTTGCAGGACCGCTTCAGCTATAAGTCCCGAAATCGGTAAACCCATCAGTGTCCCCTTCACCTGCTCTTAGATTGTTCCGTCAAACGTGAAGTACGTCCTAAGACAGAACTTCAGGAGCTGTAGGATTTGCGCATGTCCAAGGTGACCCTCCGTCTGATCGTATTTGTTTCGTAGGAGCAATTCTACTATTTCGATTGCCAGATCCTGAGAGTTAGAAGTAAAAAGGGACGTGGCATCGAAGAACACCATGATTTAACTTGGCAAGAGACTTACCACTTTAAGTTTCTCCTAGGATTGTGTTGACGAGCGGACCGTGGTCAAAAATGTGAGACGCCGAAACAGCCACTTTTCTAGTCCGTACGTTAGAGTGCCTTTTAGTGGAACGATGGGTCAGAGAGGAGCGTCTTCCTTGTGCACCTTGGAGAGGTCATAGAAGCAGGCCAAGACTGTTTCTTGTGCCCTTGCCGTGCGTCGGTCAGACGGCGTTATTACACCCAAGTTCTCTAGAGCCAACAGAGTCGACTTGATTTCACTTGTCAGCTTTTTGATGGTTTTTGGTTTCACAAGGAAAATAAAACTGACGATCCTCCAATAATATTTTAGCCTTCTGAAGGGAGTCGGTTCTGTCCAACATAACAATAGAAGGTCCCTTGTCGGCTGGCACGATGACGATGTCCTGGTTGGCCTTGAGTGCCCTTAATGCAACGCGTTAGACCTTGAAGAGCACTCCCTACGGTTGATAAGCCATCAGGAGGGACGATACTTCGTGTCGCATCAGGTTCTTTGTCTCCTCCGTTGCTTCTGTCTGATTGATGGCTGATTCCACAGCGGCAATCACGTAAGCAGGTTTAGCATCAGCCGTTTTGAGTGAGGCTTCGTGCTGTAGAACTTGTATTTGCTGCTTCGTCAGTTCCTTCAACGACAGGTTTTGTACCAGTACGTCGTTCCTGGATGACGTTGGATTGAACAGTTTGTGAAATTTGTTTTCCAGTGCCGCTTCATGAATTGCTTGTTTGTCGCGGGCTCGTTCAAGCACCCTCGGCTGAAGCAGATTTTTGCTGTACTCGCCCATGATCTCACAGCATTTGGTCTTCTCACGGTCAGTTATCTGGCGGTATTTGCGCAGCCTCGCGTGGTAATCTTAAATGAACAAACGGATCATTCTCTTGCCGGTTTGGAACATTGCGCGTCTCGCCGCCTCCGTGTTCTGCGCCGGCTTGTATCTCACGCTCTTCGGCAACACGTTATTGTCAAGACATCTGTGCAGAAACCGGATCTGCGAATAGGTTGAGGCCTCACGAAGGATAAATGTTTCCCATCGTCGGGCCGATCTAAGCGCATTGCGCCCAATAAATTCGATGAATTAATCGAAAACGTTCGTTCACCTAACTTGACTTCCATTCACAGTCCATCGAAACCAGACCATAGTTACCTTCCAAGCTAGCAGAACATTGCCTGTCCGAGTACCTGTTTACGTAGTACCGAAAATAAATATAAAATTGGCGAATATTGTTTTCGTGGGCTATGAACAGTCAGCTTACTCCTGCCTATTAGCGAACCACACTACAGACGTTGTCTATTGTAATTATTACCGTCGGAACTTGTTTGATGCCAGATATGGATTGATTGCCGTACAAAATTGCCGTCACAACATTACCAAGAAATGCAGACTGCGTGCTGAGAGTAATTTCAGCCTAACGCATCAAAGGAAAGTACACAATTTTTCACAATTTTTACACAATTTTACACAATTTTGAGAATCTGGATGATTTAGATTCCGGATCACCTTGTGCTTTGCTCGAACATTTGAGAGTTTTCCGAAATCACCCCTCAGTCATTCACCAGACCTTGCTTATAAACCTGTTATAAGCCTCTAAAGCCGGTATCTAAGGACAAGGGATTCGTCATTTTTCGAAAAACACTGGTATCTTCACTATCACAACTTCGTCAAATGCATGATTTTGCGGCTATCCACGCCAACATTCTCAACCTTATAAAGTCTACGAGATAGTTTCAAGGAGTCCCATAAAGGTGCATACTCAGTTGAAATCACTAAATCAGGCCTTTTTGTCTACCTAGGGCGTAAAAACGACATCCTAGTCACTCCGGGAAACGAGGTAGTTTGTGTTTGAAAATGACGTCTTTATTCTTCTTAAATTGTTTAGATTGAATAAAGTGAACGACTGGCCGAGAACCAGAAAAGTTAGTTTATTGTTCTGAGCTTTTGTACACGTGCAGGAGTTCATCGTCAGAGGTTCAAGTCAACTATTTACCAGGAAAATAGGTCTGGAGTTGATTGTGTAGGGCTCTGTACGCTGGTGGCAAATCAATACATCGACTGATTAAGTTCCAATCCATGGATCAGGCTCGGTTATCTTGACGGCTACTAAGTTGAAATCGTAGCATGTGCCGTAGATCTGGGCAGCAACTTGCGATTATTCCTCATCCCTTCACGTAGGCAGCTTATTTGCATGCATGCGCTAGGGAAACATTCCTTCACTCTGACTTATATATTTACGAGAACAGTTTAAACACGAGATGAAATCCACTGCTTCAAATTGTTCTTTGTGATTCAGTCGGTTTTTAGTCCTCAGCATCCTGCTGTAAATGCTAGTTTTGGACCTGCATACAGTTCCAACGCTCATGGTTGTGCCAAGTGCACCAGAATTATCACGCCCAATCCCGTAAAGGAAGAGGTGGGGGGGGGGGGAGTAAGACCAGTAGAGGTTGTTTATAGTATGCAGACACGCAGTGGTATGCTAAAGCCCCCACACGCGGCAGGCCCGGGCCCTGTGCGCGCGTCTTTCTGCTAGCATGTAATGGGCATGAATGCATAAACACCATGCGAGAGTAGTCACTGGACGCTTGATCAACTGCTTGGCTAGTAGCAGTCAAGAGCACCTATGATTGGCTGTCCCAGAAGCGGATAGAGCAGCGCAGTCATGTGACGGTTTGCGTGCATGGCGCCGGCGTCCGACGTATAGCAGAGCGCGCCATATCCTGTTATATTATTCGATCAAGCTTCTCATTTTCTAATGGAGAGACCTAGGACGCGAACCTTCACATCCATTTTTAAGACTGTTGGGATCGACAGGTTTTGATAAACGTGAACCTGACCGCTAAAGGAACTCAGATAACCTTGTCGGCATAGACATGGGAGTCTGGAATCGCCGTTTCTGGCTTATAAGCCATCGTCAGCCAATCAAACCCAGACCCAAGTGGTGCATCACCCGAGCCCAGAACTCGCGACGTCTTAGATTAGAGTCAAATGCCCTAACCAGTGAGCCACAAGAGCGCTGTCTTACCAAGTTAGGTCGACAAATATTTAAACTCATTGACGAACGTTCACTGATTGATTACGGAACTCATCTATCCCACTCTGCCTTTGTCCTCTACAGAGGCCCTGACCACTGTAGCAGCCAATAGTAGGCAAATTATATTGCCGGCAAAGACAAGGAAGACTGTAACAGTCATGTCTGGCTTATTAGCCGTCGTCAGCCCGTCATACCCAGACGCCGGCCAATAAGCCAAAAATGGCCATTTCAGTAAAGGACCAAGCCAGAGTGGGACAGATGAGTTCCTTAAGCGGTCAGGTGAACATTCATCAACACGTGTCAATGCCCTCTGACCTAAGCCGACAAGACATCGAACTCGCGGCTCAAGGGTCAAGGCGTTTGTTTCGTGATTAAATTGGTAACCATTTCAAGGCTCGAGTTTTGCAGAAATTGTAGCAGGATATGACTGGCTGACGACGGCTTATGAGCCAAAAATTACCATTCCAGTTTCTCGTATCGTTGCCGGAAATACTATCAGCTTAGACATCGTTTGTTGTGGTCAGTATGCCACTGAAACCATAACACTATTTTCCTCTACCCTCAGTTTCAATGGGAACCACCTCTGTCTTTTGTACTTTCCCACGTCTGAAAAATACGGCCTGAGAACATTGAGTTACTTAACATGTGAACCAATAGCTAATTTGCATGCAGGCTAAGCATCCAAATAGTTGCATATTTATCCAGCCGTTCCAGTGCGTTGAACCTGCCATAGTAACTGTTGCGGGCGCCACTGATTTCGACCAGTCAAATTCGTGACCATGAGCGACCTTGTCACCTAAGGTGGCAATTGGTGCGGTGTTGTAATGACTGCTTTGCTGCGTTAGTGGCTTAGCCTGCAAATCCTAAAGCCATTTCGCTCTCAAGATGAGCTGTTCAATGGGAACCCTTGTAAAGTGTAAAGTATTTTTATCTGGATCTGCACAGGAAAGAATAATAATATTGGGGCACATGTTCGTGTTGCATTCAACTTCAAGTGCAGGCGGATGATGGCAGATAAGGTACTGGAGGCAGCAGTATCGCCCTCTTAAGGCACAGAGGGCGCGCCTTCTTCAAAGTTGGCTGGAATGCGCAGGTTCAGTGAATGGAAATTTGTTTTGTGATTGGGTGGTTGTGGCGCGGAGTTAGCTGAGATACCTACAGGGAACTGAATGCAAAAAAACCGAAATTGATTCAAAGGCAGCAACCCCGGCAAAATTTAAATAGAGACTGTGGTCGCCCTACCTTTATTTATCCACAATTATGTCATAATTTTATTACTTTCTCTACTGGTTCCATTTGTTACACCTTCTGTTGACTTGAATTTATCGCTAGTTATTTGTATGAAATGCTACGCACAGCAGCTCAGCTGGTGTGAATTACGGTAGGAATGGGGGATATTTAATCCCCTGTCTTTGTTCTTCACTGGTCGGTAAAGGCAGTCGATGTTAGGAGCCGTCCTAACCAGCACCTGCAGCCGTGACCATCGGTTTACACACGCACGATAGTTCGACCGTCGTGCTCGATGGTTTTTACTACAGGCTTCAAAGAATTGAAGCACGCAATGACTGTAGCCACAAAATAAGAAGATAGTGAAGGCAAACTGGCCGGGTCTACCCCACTCTCTGACCACAACTGCACATAATCCCGGTTTTCAAGATAGAGTCAAGAAGGCCGGAAAAAATAATTCGGGAGGGCGCAGACGGCTGGCGCGACAAACACGCAACACGCGTACCCAACAGCACGTTCCGCTAGGTATGCACCCGACAGGGAGTGCCATAAAGGCCA
Source organism: Ligula intestinalis (assembly GCA_036362985.1). Taxonomy (NCBI): domain Eukaryota; kingdom Metazoa; phylum Platyhelminthes; class Cestoda; order Diphyllobothriidea; family Diphyllobothriidae; genus Ligula; species Ligula intestinalis. Next base: position 3,430,324 of record JAYGXS010000008.1, on the reverse strand, counting down.
CATTTAGAGTGAGCCAATACATCTGCCTCTCAGCCCGCAGGCAGCCACACCACATAACAAGACACACTGGACCGACTGCGGTGTCCGAATTAACCCGCCAGCTGGCAACCCTCTAAGTCACGGCTTTTAGCGCACCGCGATAGATTCAAGCGCGTCGGATTAATTATAGTGAGGAAAGAAGTACATCAAGGGTCTGTAGTGGTCCTGTCTGTCCGACGTCCTCCTTACCCTTGACGCCACAGACAAGGTCGCTCAGAGATTAGGACCTCGCGTGCAAGCAGTTTTCCCGCGTGCCTCGAGGTATGCGCAATCGGACGGGCGATCGCCACAGCTGCCAGATTCAACCGACGGGCACCCAAACACATGCAACAAGTTTCCCTTATTCTGGCCTTAACCCAACAATGGTCAGACCTCAATCTGTCCAGTGAGATGCCCGCTTTAGTTTAATGACCTCATTTAGTAGGTTTACCTCAATCCGTTGGAAAAGGACAACGATGCGGTGTCTGCCTTCAAGCCTCAATCCGGAACCGACACGAATAGGGAACGGACGCACTAGTCCGTGAGTCAACACTCTTTCCATCTATTCTCCTATCCTTCTGTGCAGAATACACTATTTCTAACAATCTAGCTTTCCCACCGTCTTATCTCTCCTCACCTAAAGGAACCATGGGCCTGGAAGATCGTAACTGTTAGGGTTGAACCTTCGTAGCCTTAACAACTGTCGATAGGTCATCTTCTCTGTCTCCCCTATCTTAGCAACAGACAAACGCCTAACTTTCGGCCGCCTGAGTTGGGATGGCCGCAACACTGGAGAGGAACAGAAGATCGGATCATTCTCTCTCTCTCTCTCTCTCTCTCTCTCACAAACACACGAGTTCGACGATATCCACTGCACACTTCAACGAGTTTAAGGCAGACTCGGTGAGTTCCGGCATGGGAAAAGAAGGGAAAGAAACGGGAAGCGAACCTCTGGTGGCTGGCTTGGCCAAAGTCGCTCCTGTGCTTGTCATCACACCGTACCCGTAGTCGGCATTTGTTATGAGCCTACGACCTGAATAACGACTGCCGTACCCTGATCTGACTCCCATGTTGGTCCACTGCATCTACAGCGTGGCCCGTTTAGCGGACCCACACACATAAAAGTTCGACCGACGAGTCGAAGCACGCAGTGACTTCCACAAGGCATACAGCGAGGCAGACTTGCGAGGCATCTACCTCACACTCTGAAAACCCTCACACCGGGTTCCGGTAGTCAAGACTAAGTCAATAAGGCCGAAGATGAGGGAAAGCGCAGACGACTGGCGCGACAAACACTCAACACCCGTACCAACAGCACGTCTCGCTAGGGGGGCTCCCGAAAGGGAGCACCAAACAGGTCACATCTGACTCTCAGTCCGCAGACAGCCACTTCACACACCAAGACCCACTGGACCGACTGCGGTGTCGAATGGTCGACCCCACTCTCCCCCCGCCTTGCTATCGGCCGCAAAGAATGCGCACGTGAAAGGCCTTATTTGCACAACCTTGGCGGACGTTCTTATTTTTTTGCCTTGCAGAGGTTCCAAAAACTGGAATAAAAAAGATCTAAGGCTTCATGTAAGTTGTTGCGCATGTAACTTAAAAGTGTCCACCAGGAATGAACCATGCGATTGATAATTGTTTAGTACTCGCTCTAGGATACAATCTGATTTATCTGCTCGCATGACCTTGCTTGCTTTAATACACACACCAGGAATACACTAAAAAGACTTCCATTTTTGCGACCTGCTCCCTACCCACTTTGGGAGATAGATATAAAGCGTCTGGGGTGGACAAACCATCGTTTTTGGCACCAATGCAAAAGAGAAGAAGGAGACTCGATTGCTAGGACAATGTGTATATCCGCTTGAAGTTTCGACATCCGTCGCGGATTCATCATCAGAGACATAAGTAGCAGGAACAGGTAAAGCAAGGACAGAGAAATCATCACGCCCGAGCCCACCGCCCGTGATGAAGGTTCAACAAGTCAGAGCCCGCGTGCCGTCCAACAAGCAGTCCACGCACAAGAAGGCAGTTAACGCTAATTGTGGCTGTAGGTTTGCAGTAATGACTGTATCCTATAAAAACTGCAAACTTCTGTGCAGGCTTAACCTGTTTCTGCTACTCATGTCTCTAATCATGAATCCACGACGGATGTCGAAACGTCAGGCGAATAAACATATTGTCCCAGCGATCGAGTCCAATTCTTTTCAATTGCTTCCTGAAACACCCATGCTCGCTTGTATTGACCAGTGCAACAGTTTATTTCGTGGCTATCCTGCTTAGTTTGTCTTCATCTGTTCTGTGAATGAGATCGCATTTTCCATCGTTCATTCCCGGTAAAAGATAAAGAAGGTGCTCTTGGAAGACATGCTGAAGGAGCAACTGCAAGATCATGGAGACCGTCTGTCCTTCAGAAACGTTCCACCGCCATTCTTGGGTCAAAAATGGCCGGTGCGCGTCTTTCAGCCAGTCATGGGTTTGAACCTCTGGGTTGAGTATAGCTAGCTTGCAGTACATATCGGACATACTGGCGACAACTTGGATCTTCAAGGAACGACCATTGTAGGCCGAGGAGCCTCAAATGTGGAAAGACTTACGCTTGAGGCATGGCACTCAGACGCTAACTTTTTCAACAGGCATCTGGAACTTCCCACGGCCTACAAAGTCCTACGCCATTACGTAGTTGAAGGACAGGACACGGTCCAACCGAAAATCAGGATTTGCAGACAAAGACAGCCCTGTGATGAAACCACCGGAAGAGGGAGAAGGATTACCAGCATCCTCTAACGTGGGGACGAAACAGAACACCAACTGCCGTCACGCTAAGCCGAAAAACCGCACGCAGGGCCAAAAGGCGAACTTAGAAAAATTGATCAGCCTAAGGCTAACACATAGAGCCGCAGATTTTAAGTTGCTGATCGATAAAGTCAGTATTCGCTTCGACAAAGGACAACCAGCCAAGCTTCCCGGAACGTCAGCAAACGTCAGCAAAATGTTTTCCAGTGAGCAGAGGATGAGCCCTTATTCTCATCCCGGAATTCTGATATTTTCAACTTTGATATAGGTAGCTGATGACAACGAATAAGCCAGAAACGGACATTCCATTCGGCTTTGTCTTTGTTGGCAACATATGGAATCCACCAATTTCCATCCAGAAAACCGACAGCTCAAAGAGTATTTCTTAGCTGAAGACTAACAGGCACAAAGTAACAATCGAATCCAACCGAGGCCGCCGAGGTTTTTATAAGGGGCTCAAATGATATGCAAATATGATGCCATGGCCTTCAGGATTATGTTCTTTCCCCTGTGTCCTGAAGCTCAATCTGCAGGAGTACCGATAAAGTTCCTCGAGCCTCAGGTGGTCCACACTTGCGATCAGATAATGGCTAGCTGATGACGGCTTATAAGTTCGAAATGACAATTCCAGCCTATCTTGTCTTTGGGGCATTCCAGTTACTGAATACATTGAACCAATGCACGAACACAACTAGGAACCTCTCTTAAAACGGGAATAAGTTTAAGGAATCACACCCTTAATATTTAATGATTCACGCAAGATAATGTGACTAATCTGCGAATGTGCGTGTGAAACGTCACAGTCTAGGTCATGGCTGTCTGAACGAAGAAAAAATTAGCCCAAGACTTCTCGTTATCACTTTGATTAACTCTTCTTTCCTCCCACATGTGCACTATGACAGGTGTTCAGCGACAGAAATTTTAAAACTGAAAGTTTTGCCGGTGCATATAACCTACTTTATGCTTAAGGAACTCAGTCACACAATTTGCTGGTACACCAGTCAAAGTGAATGCACTGCAGTAAGACATTAAGCGAATTAAATCATGTTCTCAAAATAGTAAATGCAGCTACTAAGACAGACTCCTTTAAAATGCCCAACAGGATATTTCATAAGACCTAACTGAATCTCTCGTATACCTTTTCTTAGAAAGTTTTAGGGAGTTCACATCAAATATTCCCCGTAAATAAAGCAGCATCCGAAAGGTAGTCCAATCGAACATCTAAAACATCCGGTAAAATAGATACTGTCAGTCTTAAAAAATTTCTTTTTTCCCAGTCAATATGCCGTCAATGAAAACCCGTAAAATTTACGATGGTTTATTCTCACTGTGGCTACGAGAAATGATATCGCATAAAATCAATATCAGAATCAAGCCAATGTTATCTACCTAGATATAAATTCAAACATGCTACTGATTAATATTACGTGTAGTTTTGGCAAGTTAAAAAACAAACATATTGAGCGTAGCGACGCACCTGTTTCTTAGGTTTCTCGCTTCTGCGCGCGTAACATACATAGACTGCAAACGTAATTCCAATTAGAAGCAAAACAAGACCGGTTGTCAGTGCAACAAATCCGAGGATACGAAGTCTAGACAAAAAGACAAGGTAAAATATACAGTTTTATTCTGCTTCAAGTAACAAATAAAAATAGTAGGGAATTTGGGCAGATTTTAATTATTCATTTGCCTCGCTTGTGGAAAAATTGGCGGCCTCGGTGTGGGATTCGAACACATGCCAGCAAATTCAAGGCTTTTGTGCAATCAACGCTCTTACCAACTTAGCTATAAGGACCTCATCGAGAGCCGTAAATTTAATAAAAATTGGACTGATTAGTCATCTAGTGGATGCTAGACTGATAACTTAGGCTTGATAGGTTGCTTGAACTAAGCGGCGTTAAAGAAATTTCTCCCGTTCGTGACCTTGTAGTGACCTTGTATTCTAAGCCATGCTGTGCTCGCACACCTCTGGGGCTTGTCCTTCATGTCTGGCTCTCGTGTCTACCAGCGCATGCGCATCAGACGGTGTCAAACCTCCAGTCAAGGTCACGGACTTGTCTGTCCTAACTGGCCAACCACGCCCCAAGGCCGGTTCACAAAGGACCTGCGTCTGGTGACTGTTTACACTCAGACACGCACGGAGCCGGCAACTTCAATGGCAGTTGCAGACATCCGGATGCGATGACCTGACTACCCGGAATGTGACTCTGGACTAAACCTGCTCATAGCTGGACTGCTCTCGTCTGGGAGCCAGTTAACCAGCACTCATATTCTACTCCTTTATACTTAATTTTATTTTCTATAGCATTCTGGCTCTTAAGTTCTTATCTTATTTGTTAGCTTGTAACCGCTGGGATACGTTCTGTCTTCTATTATCCGACCAGACTACCTCCTTTAGATAGAGTCTTTGCAACACTTAAGCCTTGCTGGCGTGAGTACCAATAACATCGGGGCCACCGAGATTTTCACAAGTGGATCAAATTTATTTAAAAGGCGCCGAATTCCAAACTTCAACCTGATTTTGAGGTTACAATACTTTACCTAGGAAGAGATCCAAAAGAGGTTTTTGCTTATACGTAGGACCACTAAGAGCTTGATATGGTACAGTGAATGTCTAGCAATTTAGCTTTTAAACGAGTCTGGAATGACATACAGTCATTTATCAAGGGATTTGGCAGATTTGCTGAATTTAAGTTGACCCAATTGTGAAAAAACTCGCGGCATTTGGCGGCATTTGAACCCGCATAGTAGGAAAGGCCTTAACAGGAAGTTAATGCTCTACCATTAGGCCACAAATGCCACGCTTCACATTCCGAGTTTAATCATGGGCAGTCAACTTGCTGTTCCGTATTGGTGGATTTCATACGAGCGGTGAAGTTGGACGGGTAAAATCGATCCAAGTGTGATTAAACCCACGGTGTGAAGCGAGGCATTAGTAGCTGAATGGTAGAGCATTGGCTTCCGGTTAAGGCCTTCCCTAATATGCGGGTTCAAATCCCGCTAAATGCCGCGAGTTTTTTCACAACTGGGCCAACTAAAAAATAACGTCCTTTTTTGCGACATGCAGGACTCAGCAGGGACTATAATCCTCAGATGGACGCGAAGTGACTATTTGTGTTTATTACTCCCATCACATTCGATTACCATGCAACACTTAAGGGGATCTGACCACTCTACACTCCAACTACAGACGTCAACCTAACTCATAAAGATTGACATTTGAGGTGGTGATGTATAATGCATGTGAGATTGTTTATTCTGTTCATTAAATTGACTGGTGGTGCAAAATATTGCTGACTGGAAAAGGGTTCAGTTCAGATCAGTATATTGAAAGGCAGTAGGTTCCAATCCCAAGGTTTAAAAGAGATCTAAATTCCAATCTTACGTCTTGTGGGCTTCCACATATGGAAACTGACCCAATTGTGAAAAATTTGTGGCCTCGATGAGATTTGAACCAACACAGCAGGGAAGGCTGTTGCGCAGCCAACACTCTACCACTGAGCTACGAGGTACGCCGTGCGCCGTGAATTTAATCATACTGTTCGTTTGAAATCCACCATTATGGAACAGCAATCTGACTGGCCAAGCAGGATTTCCTAAGCAATCATCTAGAATCCACCATAATGAAAACTAGGATCACTTTATTGTTAGAGGGTTTGGGCAGATTTGCTTAATTCACGGCGCACGGCATGCCTTCTAGCTCAATCGTAGAGCGTTGGTTGCGCAAAAGCCCTCCCTGCTGGCGTGGGTTCGACTCCCGCAGAGGCCCCGAGTTTTTTCACAATTGGGGCAACTTAATTAAGGAAACCTGCTAAAACCCCTCCGATGACCAAAATGTATTATTTACGCATATTGTACTATGAAGGAACATGTTTATGAGCCAGGAACGTGACCAGAAAATTTCGGTTCACCTAACTGAATACCAGATAAATGCACTAATGACACTCGTTTCGAAAAACCAACAGCGGGATCAAGAAAAAACCTGGTCGCCTTAATCCGAGATATCTCCAAACACTTACGAAGCGCAAAAACAATTGTGGACAATTCTTTTTGTATAACACATTTGAACTGCGGATTGTTCCTTGAGACCCGAACGAAGTACAAAAGCAAATGTATCTGAACATTTAACAAAGTGATTACTATCGAACGTCATTATACTTGCACTGCTTTATTAATTTTTTTTGCATTAACAGACAGTTTAAACTTTAGTTTACTCAGCGATCCCAATTTTTCGCTTATTGGAATTTTCCTCTTTTCTAAAAGGATGTCATTTCTAAACTGGATTACATTACTTGATACAGCACAGCATGTCTTCGTTTTTATTAAGGCGTTTACTTTACCACTGTAGGCGACATAGCTTGGACTTATTTTGTGTACCAAATATTTTCTTGTAAAAATCTTCGGATTTCAGGAGCTGACCCAGCTACTGTATCTCAAATTTTGAACCAGAGAGGAAGGCGAATCTTTGAAGTTCTAGCCCCTGTTCGAGCTCCATCAACACTGACTTGAAAACATTTTCGTTTTTTGTGAGCAAAAAGCTGGGCCCTGCCACCTATTCTGTTCGATGTCTGTGGAGGAATCATGCAAGAAGGACACGTTATCAACATGCGTTATTTGAAGCATTTGACCCCTGTTTTCCCCAAAAGTACCTGAAAAGGGCAGTACCTGCACTTCGTGAGTTTTGTTCCAATTCAGTGAAAGCAAAATCTGGTACATACCCTCTTTCAATGAGCAAGGAACATTTGCTCTAGTTATACCTTGCCTGAAGAGCCTTCGCGCACTCAACTGTGGCTATCCGGCACGCTTTATTCAGAAGTATAGCAATTCTCTACGGCTAAAATCAATCAAATAGTCAGTTCCAAAAAGAACCATCATAATATTCTTAACCTTCAAGCTTGACGACATTTCCAATATAATTAAGCAACGGTTACACTGTACTTCAGAAAGGACTTACAACACAGCCAAATTCATCTGTTAAGTTCCACTCAAAAAATTCCAGTAAAACGGGCAAAGGACAACTTGCCATTGCACGCCACCTCAAATTGTGTGTACGAATTCACCTGTACTGGCGGATGCATGTACATTGGTCGTACACCAAAGGAACTGGGAACCATGGCCGCTGAGCACTTGCCTAACTGGCTTTTGAAGCAAGAAGGCAGAGTACCACGGTCCTCTATAACTAGACAGCAGTCATTCTGTCGACGTCAAAACAGCGTTTCGAACACTTGTTCGGGCCCGAACAAACCCACCTCCCCCACTACTTCCCCTACGTTGACTTGAATGCTTTTAAAATGAATCAAGTTCCTTGCTGTTATGCCGTTCATTCTGGGAAATTCACAACTGTTCTATAGCTCGTTGTTATCTGCAGCTACAAGTTGCAGCTGAGAAGCCGTCACGAACTTTATTGATTTCAATAAATTCTGCCGTTTATGCATACTTTAAACGTACGTTGCACGTGTACAGGAAACAGTGCAGCATGAAAATGATAAGGCGAACGCACATATATTCGTTGTTGTTTATGCAAGTCACCCCATCTGGAAAACGTCGTTCCGTTGTGCCATTGACGTTGATAACGCGGCCGCAGTTGGAAGGCTCTCTGAATATGGCTATCAACACGCTGCCTGCAACAACGAAAATTACGCCCAAACAGAGGATGTAACCCAGCCATATTTTGCAGCAGAAGTAGTGGGTTCTGGCATAGGCGAGTACCCGGTTGTGGATCTGGCTGCAGCTGGTCATTTCCTAAAAGGAATGCACCTCCAAATAAACATTATTTCTACGGAATCGTGCAACTTTAATGACGAAATTTGACTTGTTAGTTGAGCATACATTGGGCCAGGTTATTTTGATCCACTGGGTTGATTTTCGTTAGGAAAACTGTCCCTTTAGTGCAATGGGGGTAGTCTCATATCGAACGAATTTCACATGCCATAAAGAATGAACGAAACCAAAAATTTCTTCACTATGTTTTGGGCTATGGGTAAGTTTAAAACGTATCCCTTTTGAGACCGGAAAATTGAGTCCGAAGTTGCTGAAATGCAAATTGAGCCACTTTAAAGGAATCACGTTTATTTCCATTAACAAGGAAGATTTCAGCTTTAAAAATTATTTTGCTTAACAGTGAAGTTCTTTGGCACGAAATGCAGTAAAAAAAATTCCAATGCATTTTGTTTTACCGGATCAAATTCCTTAGGACATAACCAAAAACTGGCCCATGCATTATCGTGAACGTTTGAGGTAAGACAAAACCTTATTAAATCTTAATCATATAGAAATATACTTTTTGTAAACTATTATTTCCGTTTATGCGTAAATTAGAAGGGAACAGACAGAAGAATAAGAATTATATAAAAATCGTCTTTGCATTAGCAAAGTTAGAGCAGAGCCAGGATGCAATCCACTATGACAAAAAAAGGTTAGTTGTTTCACTTCGAGTCAAATTGTGTCATTTATCTTCAGGTAAATTATTCCTCAGCTGAATATCTAACTAAAATGATTTTATAAGAGGTAGCCTAGTGAAGACAAGTTCTTTTATTAATCTTAGGAAAAACCACATAAGACTGTTTAGCGGACGTTCTTTTTTGCTTGAATTCAGATAATATTGCCGTCTAAGACAAGGAAGACTTAAGTGGCAATTTCTGGCTTATTAGCCGTCATCAGGCACTTATACCCAGACCCAAGTGGTTCACCACCTGGGGGTTGATCCTGCGACCTTTAGGTCAGAAGTTCACAGCCCTATTAATCGAACTACGAGCTCATTGTCTTGCCGGTTTGACTGGGAGATATTGACACTCGTTGGTGGATGTTCACCGATTCTTGCCGACAATGCTATCTGCCTAGACTACCAGCCACTGTGCGTTTGCTGGACGAGTGCGTTCCGCTAGCAATCAGTGAACATTCGTCAATCTAATTCAGATAATTGAAAAGGAATCTTACTTTGAGCCGACTTGATTAAATAAAGATGCCTACAGTTGAAAAGTTCAGAGATGTATAAAAACGTAAGGTCCACTGCCATGCTCACCGTTACTTTATTACATTTTTCTTACTGCATAATATTTCCTAGATCCCCGTCATATCCCCCAGACACTTTGCTGAAGACACGAATAGCGTGCTAAACCGACATAAGGAGCACGTTTTAAAATGCCAGTTTCTTTTTGAGGGATTGAAAAACATACATAGCAAACATTATATTTTGGCTTAACTAAAAATGCATTCATTTTTTTAAACTATAACATACACGAACAGTCAGTCGACCGTTATTGGGGCACACTTTGATTGCTACACGAAAACCTGTGATCGATTAGTAATGTACTTTATATTTGGAGTTAATCTTCTGCTCACCGGAAGAAATTTGTGGGTTTGCTGACGTTTTTGACAGCTATACTGGCTGCCCTTTGCCGAAGCAAACTCTGACTTTATCGTTCGGCAGGTTCAAAATTGAAACTGCACGTGTTGGCCATGGGCTGATCGCTGTTTGGTCCTGCGTGTGGTTTTTGGCTTGGCGTGACGGCAGTTGGCGTTTTGTTTCGTCCCCACGGTAGAGGATGCTGGTAATCCTTCTCCCTCTTCCAGTGGTTTTGTCACAGGGCCGTCTACGTCTACAAATCCTGACTTTGGTTTGGCTGTGTCCTGTCTTTTACTTACGTAATGGCGTAGGACTTTGAAGGCCGCAGGCAGGTCCAGATGCCTCTTGACAGAGTTGGCGTCTGAGTACCACGCCTCAAGCGTCAATCTTTCAGCTTTTGAGGCTTCTCGGCCTACTATGGTCGTTTCTTGATTATCGAGGTTATGGTCAGTCTCTCCTATATAAATTGCAAGCTGCAAGTTTGGTTCCATTCTCCGGGTCGCCACTTTAAACTTGCTGATCGATAAAGTCAGTATTCGCTTCGAAAAAGGGTAACTAGCACAACTGTCAAAATCGCCAGCAAACCTACAAATTTATTCCGGTGAGCAGAAGATGAACTCTTATTCTTATCCCGGGATCCTGAATTTTTCAAATTGGAATGATTTAAGGGGGTAACGAAGGTCGCGTTTTACGGTAGTTGCTTAAAATGGCAATCTACCTCTCAAAATTATAAGTACAGTAGTTATTTATATATCGCAAAGAAGAACACAGAACTTTATTTTAATTTAAAAATCAACGATCCGGAGGACGTGGGAACTCGTGTTCTCATGAAAAATCTGAGGTTTGACTAGGCTTTAGGATGACTTTCTCCAAGTATAATGTACAATTACTGGTTCAGATCATTTAGCGGAAGTGTAAAGTAAAATTATTATTAAATCAATTGCACCGCAATTGAGCGCTTCAGTTCTAAGCAAGGCTTAAAAACATACGCTTATCAGCTATCAGATGCAATCGTTGCTCAAGACGGCTTAATCTCAAAAGAAACCCAGAAACAAGAAGTTATCATCAAGTTATCAATATCCTATAATGCCACGATGCTTTCCCGCTGCAAATCAATTTGCTTCGGAAAGTTGTTTTCCTTCACCTAACGCCTTATTACTTTAACAATGGCGCACTTTTTTGAACCAAAATATCTTCGCATCAATCTATGGTGAATGAAAGCTCGCCTTTTTTAAAACCAAAGCTAGCATTTAAGTTGACCAGAAATAACAGTTTTTCAAGAAACATTAAAATAAAATGGCTGTGAATCCAGTAAAATCTTATCAACGGATAAATGAAAAAATGAAGTTTGGGAAAAAGGTGAAGTGATCAAGTAAATATAATTTCTTTCGTCCCACGTTAAGGATTAATCAGAGAGTATCTCCTTCCACTCTGATGATTGGTTCGAGTAAAAGTCGAAAACCTTGAACGTGTTGTGTTCCCATTCAACTGATAGAATAGACTTTTTGAAGTGAAGTGCTGTAACGCCCGCGCCACGCCCGCAAGCCGTTACGTGATTGCAGTCCTCTATCTATGTCCAAAACAGACAATTGCAGGTACCATAGACTGAGATTGGCCAGGTTGTTGATATGGCAATCAGTGACTCACTCTCCTATGCCGTTTATGCATTTCATGTCCACGCTACGCTAGCAGACCGACGCACGCACAGGGCCCAGGCCTGCGGTGCGTCGGGGCTTCAGACCATCACTAAGTTTCTGTAAACATGAAACAACTCCTACTGGATTCACCCCATCTCGTCATATACGGAAAACGGTGTGACAATTATAGTGCTCTCACGGCTTAGATACCAGAAGCACAAATCACTATTTTTTCCCGCACGAAAGAAATGTAAGTCGATTCGCGCTATAACCACTTGACTGGTGAGTGCAAATATGCTCTGATGCCTAAACCACTCGTTCACAATTAAGTGTAAAAAACTGCAACTTTTTTCAAACATTCTTTAAAATATTCCGATAATAAACGTATGAAGACAAGAAATTTTCAAGAAGACTTGCGAATAAATTTAAAAAATTATGCCTAAAAGCGTCAGCAAAGTTGTTTCAACATTTGTCAAACCATGTAACTGCTTACCTTTTACCAAAATGGGCTCTGCACTCGTTGCAAAGCGCACTCAAAAAGCACTTTTATGCCTCATTGGGCGTCAACAGGTTAGAAAGTACCCCTGAATAAGGAGAGTAGGTGAGAAAACCAATTCTCAGCGAAGGTCTCTGTTGACAGAAGGTATTGGCTGCCTTCCCTCAGTGATGTACAGTTAGGTACATCAGTTCGCCTAGACAACCGTTATGTCAGTCGAAAGTTCCAGTCTGCGTCACAAGTGTTTACCCAATCGACGCAGACCTTATTAAGCCTATAGTGCAGACATTTTGCAAAACGTGTGAATTGTTATGTATCAGAAGGCAAGTCAGCGTCTTCTGTAAACAATCACGCAGGCATGAGGCCTCGGGAAGCAGAAAAAAATGTTATCGTGAGACAAAGTAAGATAATTGACGTACCGGAGCGCTGTGAGGACTCCTCAGTAGTCATCTCCTCATGAGTTGTACCGCATGAAATGTGAAGATCGAAATTTTACGCCGGTGATGTAACACGTATAAAAGGTTCAGAAGAGTATTTGGCAAGCGTGCGTATACTATCGATAAATTCTCGTCAGGCCAATACATTTATATGGCAAGGGGTTTAAGTTAAAAAGGGGATCAATGATGTTCATCTTTTCTTACAAGCGAGTCGTGGGAATCTGTGGAAAGGATCGATAAGAGAAAAATGGTTACGCGGGTAAGGCTTTGTGGAGAGAAGGGCGGGAGATAAACAGAACGCAGATGAGTGCACGGGACTAAGCGACTGTGGGTCACGCCAACTGCGGAGCTTGTACGAAGTACTTTTTTGCACACAACATCGGCTTCAGCAACCCGATAGCGATCGCTTCTGCTGCTGTTAGCAGGCATTGACCCAAGGACTTTGGGACCTCGTGGGGTACTAGCTCAGATGGTAGAGGGCTCGCTTAGCATGCGATAGGTACTGGGATCGCTGCTCAGGAACTCCAGTCGTATTTAACCAAAAACACGTTGGAACATGTTTCCAGAGGACCCCTTCATAACTCCGCGCTATATTATTCTTCCCATGACAATAAGCGTCTCGAACCCTCAACAGCAGGATCCCATATAACTCCATCATGTAATACCATGCTACCTATTAAGGCAGTTTTTTCTCTTACACTTTTTTTGGAAATCGGTGGCTTGCCGTAGTTTTTTTACTGTCCAGAAAATTATTTTATAAGAGAATTCGTTGTTAATCGGATCTACCTTACCATCTCACCATGCCAAACATACTACTCATTACTGCAATCATAAGTTGCTTATGCGCAGCTGTGACTACCAATTTTGTCTTCACGATAGCACTAATTTTGTAATGCAAGGGCCCCTTGGGCCTTAAATATACAATTTGTTTATCATTATTTATTTATTTATAAATTACCTTAAAGGCTTCAGTGGGGTCCACACGATATCCGGAGTCAACCGTGGGTGCAAGGATGGCGTTTTTGATGCTTCTGAATGCAACTTTGCTTAGCCATGCCGGAGGCTGCGCCCGTTTTCATTTGGATAAGCACCGACTCCAGCAACCGATATAACCTGCTCCACAGGAGCAAGTAAATGAGTATATGCATATAGAAAATGTCTGAACTGTGCATGTCTCAGACTTGTTTACGATTACCTATGACTAAGGATTCCCGACGGAATCCGAAACGTCAGGCAAATAAAAACTCTTGTTCCAGTGATCGCATCTTCGTCTTCTGAACTGCTTCCTGGGACTCCAATGTCTGAACTGACAGTGTATACTTACCTATGCCGTGCAGGACCGAAGTTGGTCAAAAATAACACGCAAACTTTCGCTGCTGGAAAGGTTCGCGATGGCTTACGCAGGCCTTAAAAATAGAAGTGAACAAAAAGCGGAAGCTGTGGAAAATAATGCGAGCACATAGGACTCCTGCATCTGTCACTGCTTACAAAACTTAGAGAAACCGGGTCAAGGGTCTTATTCTCAAAACAAGATGGGCTTTCGAAGCAGACTTGCTAAACCAGGCCACAGTGAACCCCAAATGGTTTTACAGTTACCTCAGGCAGATTACCAAAAACAAGGATCCGATACCCCTGCTGAAGACCGCTGAGGGAAGAGACTTGATAGATGATAAAGCAAAGGCTGATTAGCTTTCGAAATTTTTCCGGTCAGTCTTCACAAAAGAAACGGCATACGATCACCCCACCGACGGCACCGAAGCGGATGCAATAGTTGAGACTGTCCAATTCCCCGAGGCTGTTGTTCTTAAGGATCTCTTAAGGTTAAAGAATCTAAGTCAACAGGTCCCGACGATGTACCAGCCAAGATTTTGAAGGAGCTCGCCAATAAGTTGGCCAAACCACTCTCTATGCTCTTCCAAACTCCCTTCGAGACCGGATGCCTACCAGTAGAATGAAAATCCGCGAGAATTACGCCACTATACAAGGAAAAGCCGGGTCTCAGCGAATAACTACCGACCGTTCAGCCTTACTGCAATCTGTTGCAAAATCATAGAAAAAATTATCAAGCAACAACTTGTGCAGTTCCTGGAACAAAACCATCTGCTATCAGATGCTCAGCATGGTTTTCGTAGCGGAAGGCCCTGCGTAACAAACTTGCTTTACTGCTTAGAACGGTGGACTAAGGCAGTCGATAGTGAAAACTCAGTGCACGTTGTCTATATTGACTTCAAAAAGGCTTTCGATAGCGTGCCGCACCACCGCCTCCTTTATAAACTCAGTCGCATAGGAGTACGGGGTAGGCTCCTTGCGTGGATGAAAAGCTTCCTAATCGGTCGCTCGCAAACTGTCCACATCAGTGGCAAACAGTCAGCCAAGGTTGAGGTTGAGAGTGTTGTTTCCCAAGGCTGCGTTCTCGGCCCTATCTTGTTTGTTATCAACACCAACGACTGCGTCCGCGAACTGGATTGCGGTATCACCATGTTCGCCGATGATATAAAACGTTGAAGCGTAATTCGAACTGCGGCTTACGCAATGCACTGACAGGAAAATTTACATGGACTTAAAAAATTGTTAGTGGACTGGCTCTTACCATTCAATGAGAGCAAGTGCACCACCATTCGAGTAGGCAAATCCGGTTCTTTAAACGGTACGGCTTACCGACTGAATGACATACCAGTGAAGGAAGTGAACACCCAGAATGACTTAGAAGTCTGGATCACGCCCTCAATTAAACCCTCCTTGCATTGCACAAAGGTAGCCAAGTCCGCGATGTCGATCCTATACCTCGTCAGACGAGCTTTTTCTACGTTCAATGAAGAGTGCTTCTCAAAAGTCTTCGGAACCTTCGTACGACTGCACATAGAATCCGCTATACAAGCTTGGAGACCCCGGGGCCACGAAAGACATCAACATCCTGGAAAAGGTACAACGGCGCGCAACCAAAATTGTTATGGGGCAGGGCTCGCAGCCTTATGAAACACGGCTGTCAAATCTCAACCTCTTCCCATGGCGCTACAGGCAGCTTCGGGGGACCTGATACTAGCATTCCACGTTTTACGTCTTCAAGACTCCTGTCTTATATCAGGGGATTTTTTTCGAATTAGCAACGACCACGAATCTGAGGGGTCATCCTCTCAAATGAAAGGTGACAGGGGCCAGGCTGGACACTCGGAAACAATTCTGAAAAAGGGTAGTTGGAGCGTGGAACGCGCTTTTACAAGACGTCATTACGTCGGAATCGCTAGAGGGTTTTAAGCGAAAACTGGATCGATATAGCAGTGTACGATGGATCGTAACTGACAATTTGCAATATGAATAATACTACTTCCAATTTTTCAAAAGTAGTAGTTTTTTAATCCATTCACGGTTGCTATTTATAATGCACTCCCACGCATAGCCTCATGCGAAGGTCTCCGCGGTCTACCCTACTTGGCTATCTGCGTACCGTGATTACCCCGAAAGCAATCTTATAAACCAGACCTGATGGCCTAAAAATTCACCCTTGGTTTGACCCAAAGCGGACTGTCGACGATCTGGACGGATGCCTCTGTTTTTCCAGTTCCGTTGGCGAACTCTGCAATCAGCAAGGAAGAATCAGGACGCAGCTTCAACACGGTGATGATCCTGGGAACCTTTGCAATGCCCCCTCCCGTTGGAACCTCCTTTTTCCTCCTAAATCCCACGCATTACCCCCACAAGAGCGACAGTTTTTCTCCTAAAAATCCCAGAGGAGTTTTTTCACTGTCTGCTCCTATTCTTCATCCTATAATACAGGAAAACTGGCCTCACCAACAGTCTGAAAAACAAATTTTCTGCTACAACTGCACATATGTACAAATAGGGCACTCAAAGAAATTTTTCCTACATATCCCTCAATATACTGATACTGATACTGATCCTGCCTCCGCAAGGCCCTCAGAAAACAACTTTTTGTGTCGAAGTCCTTTCTGTATCACTCAAGGCTCTTTTTATTAGAGTTAGTGCTTTCCGTCAGTCAACCATCACATTGCCTTCGAATCACACTTGTTTACTATATTAGACGGTGCTCTCCCTACCCCATGCATCAATCTTTCAGTTG
The DNA here is from genome assembly GCA_036362985.1 of Ligula intestinalis. Lineage (NCBI taxonomy): Eukaryota > Metazoa > Platyhelminthes > Cestoda > Diphyllobothriidea > Diphyllobothriidae > Ligula > Ligula intestinalis. The sequence goes on along the minus strand of JAYGXS010000008.1, from coordinate 3,413,514 downwards.
GCGGTTTATGGGTGTGCCAATGTTCACTACGAGTGTTCCTATTATTTTACCTTTCTTGCTAAAAAAATCACATATTAACATGTGTATTTCACATATCGTCTTCTGCTTCCGGTGTTCCTAATTTTTTTCTAATCTGAGCCATAGCATGAATACATTTACAACCACCTAACATATTGCTGATTAGATTAATTCTGTCTAACTCAGTTTACCTGCTGTCAATGCTGTCTGATGTACGTCGGCTTATCAGTAATCGGTTGCACCATTAATGCCAAAATGTCTGGCATGCACTGAGGCTGACATCCATTAACTGGGATTAAACTTGTCATTTTGATTTGACATTTTTGTGCAGAGCCTTCCACCGGTTGGTTTTGGATGCATACTGTAGGATGAGGCTTTATCTTCCCTTACTATTCCTGTCTCTTTCTCTTTACTCCACTGAACATTCAGCAGATTTTGCTTTGAAAAACAGGACAAATGTTGCAACAGGCATAAACCGGAGCATTTACTGGGATCGAAAAAGTTCGTGACGGCTCAACAAATGCCATCCTTTGCTGTACAACATTGGGCAACGAATAAGGGGGATACATCAAGTTGAATTTGCACAAAACATCAATGTGAAAATAGCTAAGTTCGTTACAGCTTGATCAAAGCTTTCGTCGATGGACCGTGTGCTCTCATAGCAGATTGACGCCTGGGCCTCAGATGAGAGCTCAGGCAATCGATTTGTCGATCTGGCGCTGGCATACATTGCGCTGCGCGGGCATCTCCGAAATGATGGCACTGGTAATAGGCTGTTATTCCCCTCCCCCCATAACAGTTGACTGGTCCTATAACTGTTGCTTGTCTTTCGCTTACACCTTTTATATCTGATAATGGACTCTAAAAAGAGCCCTATAGCTCAGAAAAGACTAAGTATGATTCCGGTGATCGCAACGCCTTCTACTTCTCTATCTACACACACGCCTGGGATGCTAACTTGTGTGTGTATCAGTTTATAGTGATTGTAGACTTGCACAGATTCTATCACACGCTCTTTGCTTCATTCATCTTCTCGTTCTGCTGTCAGGCCACGCTAAAAAAGGTCGGAGGTGGAGTCGTCGGGCTTAAGTAATCGGCGTGGCATGAGCCTAGACTACGCTTGCCAGCGCACGCTCAAGAATGTGGCGTTTCCTTCTGAATTCTCTGATGGGAATATTTGCAACATTCAAGGTTGTTTATTTTGCTGGATCCGCCTATAAGTTCACCTGCGAACCTACAGCTATCAAATGGAATTCCATACGGTAGTGACTGCGAGTCACCTACGAGAACTGAACTGGAATGGGTTTTACAACGACTAAAACTTCGGAGGACAGCAGGTGAAGATGGTATTCCAGCAAAAGCCTACAAAACAAATTGTTCTGCTTTGACGGAATCACTACACTGACTGTACTTGACTATATGGACTACCGAAGTCATCCCGAATGACTGGTCACTATCCATTATTTTACTGATACCGAAACGCAGTGACATGACACTATGCTCAAATTACCGCGGCATCTGCCTCATAGATATAGCCAACAAAGGGTTTGCGACCATCCTTCTCCGTAGATTTTCGACTGAGTGCAATCTTCGCACTCGTCCAAACCAATGAGGATTCCGTCCAGGTAGAGGATGTATTGACCAGATCTTCATTCTACGCATCACACTAGAGCACAGACATCAGAACCAAAAAATCACCACCGCCTGTTTCATTGACTTCAAGACGGCCTTTGATTCTATCGAAAGAAAAGCTTTATGGCAAATCTTGCTTGCTGATGGTCCCCCGCCAAAGTTGATTAATCTGAACAAGGCTTACTATAGCACAACATCATTTCGAGAAAGAACCCTTGGTGAAGAGTCAAATTCTTTCCCTCTGACTCGTGGAGTTTGACTAGGTTGCCATCTTTCTCCAGCTCTCTTCAATTTCTTGATCGACTGGGTAATGCATCAGTCAATTCTACCTGACAGTGGATGTGAATTCAGCCCTTAATTCAGAGTATTTGACCTGGAATATGCCGATGAAATTGTCGTACTCGGTAAAACTGCTCAGTCAATACAGCCAACGCTAAGCCGAATCACCAGCTTCGCTACAACTGTTGGTCTGACAATTAATGTGCGCAAGACGAAGCTCCTGACTAAGTATCTGGGCACAGCGCAACCACTGTTAATCAGCGGTCAACCCAGTGAAGAAGTACGATGCTTCCGCTATTTGGGCTCGAATATGCTAGCAAATGGACAGGCCAAAGACGAATTCAAGAACCGAAACGTGCAGGCTAGAAATGCATTTAGGCTGCTAGCCAGACCACTCTGGTCTCATTCAGACATCAGTTTACGTACTAAGCTGCTGATATACAAAGCATCAATCAGACCGGTGTTAGTATATGCCTGCAAAACATGGCCAGTGAGAAAGGCAGACACCCCATCGCTCGAAGTCTTTGAACGTTGGTGTCTTCGACACCTCTTAAGAGTCTTCTGGCAGGATCGAATTTCCAGTGTTGAGCTGTATAAGATATGTTTCAAACTATCACGCCTAGCATCATGCATCCAGTCTCGCAATTCCAATGATTTGACCATGTTTTGCGCAAGCCATTGACGGACTTCTGCAGATTAATCTCGAACCCCTCTCGTAGTGCAAACTGGAGATACCGACAAGGCGGTCAACTGAAGACATGGCTCAGCACCGTTAAGTCGGACGTTGAACGGATGGGCTTCGTAACCATTTACGGCTTGCGACATTGGAACAGAAAATGGATTAACATCTGTGAAGAGCTCGCTTCTGACCGCCGCAAATGGGCCGCCGCTATTTGTGACATCCGTGACACCGATTCATCCAGCAACAGAAGCTAATCGGAACAAGAACAAGTAGTAAGTAAGTTTATTTTGCTAATTGAATTCCCATTGTAAATAGCAGAAGATAAATTGACGAGCATACGTAAGCGTTCGATAAATTATCTTCAGGCCTGTACCTTTATATGGTAATGGAATAAATTGACTGTGCTGGTTGGTAGGAAGATGAAGTATTATTGTTGTCAAGGTGTTCTAACCGAGTGTGTTTCTGTGTCAACACTGGTTATATCTTTGGTTGATCTCACCTGTGTCGCCACTGTTGTAACCGAGTGTGCTATTGTTTCAACACTGGTTATGTCCCCCAGTACGTGCTAGGAAGAGAAGACAGCATGATATCAGATTTTACATTGTCTGTTGTACTCGTACATCAACTCTGTTTCCGTGTGTCCAGCAGCTTTTCTTCTGTGGTCGGTCTCGCTTCGGCAGCAGTCTTAGGTCATCGGCAGCGTCTCCAACAACAGAGTCCCCGTTCTGCTCTCAGCCTCGCAATTTAAGGGGCAGTCGTCATTGCTCCCCATTGGCTCTCCAAGTGGCTATGCACGCACTCGATAAGGCGCGCCTGTGCATCTGTCCTAAGCGTGACCTCACTGATAGCAGCAATCTGACCCTAAAGCAGTGTCGCTCGCGCATGCCTCCTTTGTCCTAGCCTAATGCCCGCCTTTTGAAGTTCACTTGTAACTGCATGAATCAGCCGTTAGTCAGGTCACTTTGTTCTGGTACTCTCGGGATTGCCTGTGTGATAACTCGTGTCCAGGCCATATCAACACAGGGGCGGTGAAGGGGGGAAATTAAGGTCAAAATGTCAGTGTCTAGGCGGACCGGTGGCCAAGACAGGTGATAATGTGTGCGCGGTTGACTTAAGGACTTGTCCGTCTCTGGGGCACCCATTTCCGAGGCCACTGATAAACCGTGTGCGGTGGTGTTAGTGAATTTTGCCCATTGTAATTGCGGCCCCATTACAAAGTTCGTTTGAGCACAAAGCCCGGGTCTGTTTAGCCTGTTGGCAGCTGCTGTAGCCAACAGATGCTGTCCGAGTAGCTGAAGGGCACCTTGAAGAACACTGAGAAAGCCATTCTGGCATCCACTCGATGTTTTAAGTCCTATTAATATCCTTTATTGGCTCTTCTCTTCTTATACCGAAGGATGTCCTCGTACTCTCGTGGACATACGCCGGCTCGTGCAACCAATATATTTTGTCCTATAGGAACAAGTGAATGAGAAGATGCCCATCAAGGTGGTTAAGACTGGCAGTTTGTCCTTTACCTCTCCGTAAAGAATGGGCGTATTTGAGAACAGTATAGGTGCATTGGATGCTGGAAAGGTTTTTGATACAGTCTGGCTCAGGCGCCTTCAACGGAGTTCACTTGGCGTGTCCCTTTGAAATGGGACACTAATGAAGATTATTTTACCTGTGCTGTTATCACCGATGGCTTTGGCGGTCTTTCAAACATGTTCTTACAATAAATCAAGTAAAACACTCATTTTGAAAAAAGATGCCTTCTACCATTTTAAGTTTTTCTTTGATTTTAGGCGCAATTGTTGTTTACTAGGAACGTCTTCAGTTCAGATTAGTTTATTAATGGTAAAATTGGGCCCACCATAGGCGAAGTCCAATGTTTCTTGATGATCAAAGAATCTCCTACGCTGCGGATAAACACGTCTTCTTTACGCGTATTGTACTATAAAAGAGGGCCAACTTTTGAGCACTAGGCTGGCAAAAATTGCGATACCCGGTGTGTTCGTGAAACAGGCAAACACTTGGGTACTGTTAGGATGACCGAGCACGTCACCCAGACAGACATCCCGAGGTCATGCCGGACAAAGGCACGCGAACAGGCCAGTCCAGCGCATACAAAACGGGCCAATGTACGCGACCTTCAATGGGCGGACATTAGGCCAGGTCAAAGGAGGCACGCACGAGTGAGACTGCCCGGGGCCGGGTTGCTGCTATCAGTGAGGTCACGCTGAGGACAGATACAAAAGCGCGGGTAGGCGAGCGCGTGTTAGCGAGCGCGCATACGGCCACTCATAGAAAGCCAATAGTGAGCAAGGACTACTGCCTCTTAAATAGCGAGGGTGCGAGCAGAACGGGGCTCGGTTGTTGGAGACGCTGTCCATGACCCGAGACTCAGCTGCCCTAGACGAGAGACTGCTGCCAAAGCGAGACCGACCGCAGAAGACAAGCTACTGGCCACACAGGAAACAGAGCAACTGACAGTAAAGTGTGATCAGCTATCCTGTTCTGCCCTCACTTCCTAACACGTTACTTGGGGACATCACCGGTGTTGACACAGGAAAACACTGGGTTACAACAGGTACAATATTACACAAACATAAACTTGCAATCAACCGAAAAAATACAAGCTGTCGTTAGCCTATAATCACGTTGAGCAGCTTAACCACAACTTCGCCCTTGAGAAAGTGACGGAGGTCGGCAGAACCAGGGAGAAGGTAGTCAGAATATTGCCCGAAAGGTGGGCCTCGATGGGCACACTAAGCCGAGCCATCAAAGGAGATCTGATCTACTAGGAGATCCGTAATAGGTTCAAACCCGCCCAGAGCGGAACGAAGGAGGTTACGCAAGGCCGACAAGGGACAACCGCGAAAGAAGAAGGTGGCTTTCTCACGGAGGCACCCACGAAGCTGACAGCGCTCTAAGCGAACACCAACGGCCGACCGATCCACCGCCTGACGAGGGGACGCCGGTTAACAAGATGAAGCCGCGGCCACCACGACATTGGCGCAGGGAACAAATGGGACGCAAACCTGCTATTGGTCGGTAGCAAAAACGTTGGAGCCAACCAGCGGCAACCAGGCAGGCGAACAAACATGCAGGGGGTACCGGTATAACACTAGGCTGGCGGCAAAGCGATTTCAGTCAAGGTTTACGGAATATTAAACATGGTAATCTAACGATGGAAACGAGTGTGTTTTTGAAACGTCAGTCAAAATATTTTTCGGTCTATTAAATTGTCCCTCTTCTTCTTCTTTCTCTTTAAAAGATAATAGACACGATATGCTGTCGGGAGCTCGAATATTGGCGCAAATTAAACTATATCTATAGAAACATATACATATTGTTATTTCAACCCATACTGCGCGTTCCCGGATATAATTAAGAAGGAAGGACGACCACAGGAACCGTGAATTTAATCCCCCTGATGTTTCGAAATCAAACAACATTCAATTGTCGGAGGTGGTTCAAGTATTAGCCTTTTCAGTATTTAGTCTGACAGGTCATAATCTCAAGGTTACCTGGTGATTTTGTCATGATGGCAGAGGCTCTACTCTCTACTCTCAGCGGGATAACGGTGGAGAAGTGGGGGTAAACAACCTTGAGGTCTGAGCCGTTCCAGACCCAAAACACCCAATAAATTATGTAAAGCCCAGTACGTCAACCACATCCGAGGATAGATTTTTATTAGGCGAAAAAATTCGAGGTCTAGATGCAATATTCCTTTTATCATCCCCGGAAGAGTCACGTACAGCAGAAGCAACACATATTCGCCTTTAAAAAAGTAAGGGTAATAGGCCGAACAAACGACAAGTTGGCCAGATTGCTGCTAGAAAGTTTTTCCTCAACTGGAACACTAAACAGAGCCATGGACTTTTAGCCCGCCTACCAAGCGCTACGCAAACGGCTAATATCGGCTCAGAACGGAGCAATAGGTTGGGCAAAGGGAAATAAGCAGGGCCAAAAGACGGCAGCAGCGAGCAAAGAGGGGGGAAACGCTCACGAGACACAAAAATGACTTGATATAGCTCATGAAGACGCACGTGAGTGCATGATCAATTCAAACAGCCACAGAAATCGATCGGTGCAATCGATTGTCACATTGCATTAGGCAAAGCTACATTCACACATTCATCTGACACGAACAGGATTACAGACACCACGCTCTGACGATGGAAGTGAGCATGCTTTTGAAACGTCAGCCAAAATACACATCGGTCCCAGAAATCTTCTCTTCTTCTTCTTCTTCTTCCGGGGATGATGAAAACAAAACTTTTATTAGGTGTTAAAGTGCTGAGACAACAAATTCATATTTTCTTAAATTGCCCTACCTTTACTTTTATGTCCAGAAATACGCATTTTGGCTTGAAATAGCAATATATGGTGGCAGATAGGCGTGCAATGCTCAGTAAGAGGACACATTCATCTATCGATGTCGACTTTGGAGCTCACACTCAAGCCTACTGCGCAAGGCGGCTAGTGATTTAGGCAAAAGGACACTACCGATAACGACAAGGGAGGCTTGACTGGCCATTACCGGCTTAATAGTTGTCGTCAGTTAGTCAACCCAACTCAAGCGTTTCCCCAGAAATTTGTGCCCCGTTCGAGCATCGCACCCGCGACCCTGTAAGTAAGAAGTCCAACGCTCTAAACATTGCGGAAAGGGCTCGCTGTGGCAATTAACGAGCCATCACTGCACCAGTTAAGCTCTCAACCGGTGCCTAAAAGAACTGACAATTATATTACGTATGCGAGTGACCGCTGCAAACTATAAATACCGTGTAATCTGTGCATGTATCACCCTTATTTGCGCATGTCTCACCCTGTTCTACTATTACCTATGATTGAAGATTCCCGAGAGAATCGGAAACGCCGATTCTCCTTCTGGACACCAAATTGTAATCTAACTTCAAGTATTCACTTCGAAAGCCATTTATGTGAAAAAAATTTCTTCTAAGTAAACACTTGCCTTAACCATTTACATCGTACATCTAAGAGCAATGCTCATTCAAGGTGTTTGCCCTGAGAGGTGTGTATGTTCGACAACCACAATCGGTGATGTTCACAATATGCCCGAGAGCGGGGAAGGTGACAGCGGTTAGGTATAATGAAAGAAGACACATCGCCATCAACCCCATCCGTGACCCTCCTCCACTTCAAATGGTGGCACGAAAAAATCAAGATGACAAAGCAGGAATCGGGCGTAAGCCGCCTGCTCCACATGCAGCTAGAAACATCCATTACCTAACTTAGTCTTACGTGACAGTAGCCATTTGCGCTGCTGCTTCTGCACTATTTACCCTCAATCACCCACAGTAGGTGCCCGGAAATATTCGAGAACTCCGAGTTTCGTATTTCTACTGCTGCAACTACCGTTTATACTGATGTTTCTAGCGGTGTATATGGGTGATTGTAGTGCTAGTACTATTACGGACGCTAATGTTCGGTTAGACCTATGGATTCCTAAGGTTAACGTGTTGGACTTGACATCATCGGTCTGCTTCCCATCTCCTTCCGGGAGCTATCTCCCTGTCAAGCCAAGACGCCGCCTCGGTGGCATATGCCATCAAGCAGACTTGGATTAGTCGTTGGGTCACACGTATTTGTTTCCATTCCGACTGCGGCAGTAACTCCAAATCACAACTTCTTAAGGACGTGAACGACCTCCTCAGAATCCAAAAAACCAGCACTACACCGTACCATCTAGAAGGTAATGGTCAAGTAAAAACGTACGAACCGTACCATACATAACCTTCTACTCGATTTCTCTAACGAGGGCCACGAACACGACTGAGACGTCCAGCTACCATTTTGTATTCTGGCTTACAGAGGGTCCATTCATGTCTTTACAGGATTCACACCACACCATCTATCTATCGACCGGCCGATCTACCATTTCCGCTTCCATCCGCTGACACTACTTAACCCAAAATTTACGCCCACCAGCTCCACAAAACTATTCGCTGCGCTCACAACGCCGCACGTGCCACTCTCGGCATCTCCACTACCCGTCAAAAAGAACACTTCGACCGTCACCTATCCGGCGTACCATACCGACACGGCGACCTTGTGATGTTTGAGAACCCATGTAATTTTTCCGGAACCTCCGCTAAATTCCACCACCCCTGGTGAGGACGCTTAACCCTTATATAGAAACGACACTTTGGGAAACGATTGTTTCTTAGGTGAATTTTCGAAGCTGGAGATCCCACTTCGTCTTCAGACGTAGAGAAAATTATATGAAAAAAATAGCTAACAGTTAACGTTTAAAAATCGTAGGAAAATCGATAATGCCGTGGCGTGATGCTTACGCCAGTACCCTGTTGTAGTGTTTTTCATTCTGTTAGGATGAGTTCGCGTCTCGCCCACTTCTGCTTGAGGCTTCGGTATGACGATGCCAACTCGGTGTGTCTGTTTATGCATTGTGCGTCTGAATGCAAAGCTTCGAGAAATTTGCAGTCTTTTTTGTATGGACAAGAGCTAACAATGTGGTTTCGTACCATTCAAATTGGTGTCCAGTTTCCAATGTGTTCATGGTGACTTCAGACAAGTTGTATCGTCCCTTTACCGCTCGTTGATGTTCGCGTAAGCGTGTGGAGGCTGATCTTCCTGTCTGTTCACAATAGACTGCATTGCAGCCGCCACAAGGGATCTTGTAGATGACTTCTTTTCCGTCGAAGTAGTCAACCCTATCCTTGGGGTGTACGAGTTCAGTTCGTAGAGTATCGTCAGTTTGTGCGCCAAATGGATTTGATGCTTCCTTAGGTGTCTTTCAACGAGTTAAGACACGTTCTTAATATATGGAAGCGTTCGCCATCCTCTTGGATTGGGTGCCTGATCGGGACAACCTAGTTCCTTTTGATTTTGCTTTGACTATTGTCTTCGCATGCATCGACGCACGGACTGTCTGGGGTAGCCGTTTTTCGAAAACAATTTGACCAGGTAATTTCGGCTTGGTAGAGTTGAGAACTAGAACAATGAGTTATTGCTCGGTTGATTAGGCTTGTAACAGCACTCCATTTGTGAGCAACAGGATGACTGCTCTCGTAATGTAGGATAACATTTGCGTGCGTTCTTTTGCTGTAAACTGATGTTTGGGATTTTCCGTCAGTATTCCGCTGTACGAGGACGTCAAGGAATGGGAGTTTACTGTCAGCTTCTTTTTTGAGCGTAAACGTAATGTCTGATATCGTTGAGTTAATAACATTGTGAAGTGTTTCGAGCTGCTCCCTTTTAACAATGACAAACGTGTCATCCACATATCGTACCCACAACTTGGGGTTAACCAGTGGCAGGACCATTGCTGCTAATTGTTGCCTTGTAACTTCAGCTTAGAAGCCCGAAATAGCTGAGCCCATCAGAGCTCCTTTAATCTGTTGATAATGTTGTTATGCGAACGAAACATTAGGTTCCAGGCAGACATCCAAGATTTCCAGCAGGGCAGATACAGCAAAGTCTATATCGTGGGAATTAAGTAGTTCTTCTGTGTATTTCCTTGCCAAATCCCATGGTATCGACATGATGAGAGAGAGAACATTAAAGGATACTATTATTTCATCTGCAGTAATTTCAAGTCCTTGCAATTTGTTTAGGAATTCCATAGAATTGTTGATCGATTTTTTGCAATCATTTGGCAAGGGATGGAGCTTTCGGAAAGGCCAATTCGAGGTCTTATAATTTGGCACACCGATTAAGGATACTATCGGTTGAAGAGGTACACCGGGTTTGTGTACATTAGGAAGTCCGTAGATCTTGGCTGCGTTCGGTTCGGTTGGTTTAAGGACCTGGCAACATCTACTGATATTTGTTTCGTTTCTGTAAGACGCTTGAGTACCTTTTCAATTGCTGCATTCTGCTTTTTAAAAGGGATCCCTGTTCAGAGGTTTGTAGGTTGACCTGTCCTCTACTAATGATAGCCAATTTTCCAGTTCATACCCTTTACCATGCTTGACACCGCATTTCCAACCACGCTTCTCTTCCACGATGCCGTAGGCCCTACCCGCCCAAACTTAAGCCGTATGGTTGCCAACTTCCAATATGCACCCCCTGACTCCCTACCGATCCTCCCTCTGGACAAGGTCCCCCCAGTCGCCAGAAGGGTCACAGTCCCCGCACCATTTCTCGACAGCAACACTAGGGACAGTGCTGTACCCTAGAAGGGGGCTATGTAACGCCAAACTATTGGCAACCACCTCTGCCACAATCACCTCCCTACGGCACGTCTATAGTCCAAATGGCCTACTGGATCTTCTGGTGTCAGCTAATGGGTCTCAATTTACCTCATCAACGTTTGAGAATTTCAACCACCAAAATCCTATCCAGCATCTTCGTTCCCCACCTTACCATCGCCAAACAAATGGTCAGGCGGAACGTTTTGTTGACACATTCAAACGAGCCTTTTTGAAGGCTCATGGGGAGGCTACTGCGGACGAGATACTCCAAGCACTCCTGTTATCCTCCAAAACCGCCTCAAACGCGGCGTCTGCTGATTTTGTCTTCCTCGTAGAAGCCTTAATGAGTTGGAAACTTCGAACGAAGTTCCATACACTGTTTGACAGTCACTACCATTTGTCTCTCCTGATAATCTCTTCGTCGGAACACCTGTCTTACTGCGTCACTAACGAGCTGGGTCCTCGGACTGGATTGAAGCCACAGTAGCAGCGCGTAATTCATCCTCTCTGAATTTGTGTATCTATCATATAAACTACTCATTCACATCAAATCTTATTTTCATGAAACATGAGTTATTTGCCTCACTCGATTTTGTCTGCTTGCGATGGCATGGACTTCCTTATAGGGAACTTATACGGAGAAACCTAGCTCGCTGACCCGAAAGCACTATAACCCAAAACATCCAGGCCCAACTCGTTTACCATACCCTTCTCGGGCGATACAATGGTGGCAGACGGTGTTGGAAAGTACCCTCCACACACGATAACCCAACACCTAGTTTCGGACCTTCCCTCGTTCCCCAACTATTCCCACGTTATTCAGACCCTTAACTTGCCCAATCTACCTATCAACTCCGACGAAATTTTCGTTACTGTCTGGCAGACATACCCTCGGTCGAGCTAGTGATACAGTATGTGTATACTGTTGAATAGGGTCAGAAGAAACCAGTAAACCAACACAATAGAACGTTAGTTTCTTATATTAGACTACTTAATAGTAATTAGTAGTTAAAACATCGCAGACTATTTTAGAGGATTGTTAGCACTCACGTTTACTTGACGGGAAAATGTCCACTTCTACTGAAATTTCTACAGTGGTTTGTTATTATTCCGTGAAATTACCAAAAATTCTCTCATTATTCCTGTAATGATGGAACCACGGCGAAATCCGAAACGTCAGGCGAATATACTTCTTAGCCGAGCGATCAAATCTGTTTCTCCTACATAATTTAGACCACTGAGGTATAAAGATGCTGTGTGCCTGACGTAAGTGGCGCCATCTGTGTTGGCTGTCATACAGGAACCAGAAGAACACAGTTAACAACAGAGGAAAAAGGAAGACAAACAGGGGCCATGCTTATCGCAAACTTTGCTCGAGACCTGTCTGCACTCTGAATAACTTCTCTAGCTGTCGAAAGTGCATCTTCATTCCCATAGACGTTGTTATATTGAAAAACAATTCAGATCATGCATTCGACAGTCTATCGACTAATTAAGGTTAACAGAGTTCACCGTTTTCACTAAGATCTTCCAAGCCCGGTTCATTAGGAGAAAAGGAAGAGGCGGTAGACCAGATTGGCAAGAAAAGTTTATTCTGTACAGAAAGTATGGAGACTGGTTAGGAGGAGGTTTGACTGTCAGACTAACGCACGTCCGTAGGCAAATCGGTATGCCCCATGATTGTTGTTTGAGAGGAGTAAGAGATACCATTTACAGTAGACGGTAGACAAGAGATTGGGATGCTGGCACTTATAGCAGGGGCTGATCTGGTAAAGGAGCCATAGTCTGGGCTTGATGGGCTATGAGCGGTTGAGGATCTTCTTCTCTTTTCATGACAAGCTGAACATGATAAAATTATCCATATTGCGGACAAATAAGATGAAAAAGCCAAAATTTTACTGAAGGCGAAGGGGGTTTGATAATGCTCGGCCACATCAGAAGTTGAGAGTTCATATTATGTGGCGAGTCACCTCTTATCGAGTAATTATGGTTACTAATGAAAAAACATTTTCACTACGATCTTGATGCCCGGTTTCTTAGGAGATGATGAGACGGGAAAAGGCAAGAGTGGCAGGAAAAGTTTATTCTGTACAGAGGGAATGGAGAATAGATGGAAGAAGATCTGCCTGTCAGACAAGCGCACCTTCGCATCCCGGCGGGATGTGTCTGAAGTGACGAGAGCGTAGGGCATGCTTAATTCCGGCAGCCAATCAGAAAATGGGTCACACTGCTTGTTACGAGTTCTCACGCGCGTATATTAGGACTAGCGAGACTGCGGCCAGATCGAGAGGTGAGGTCGTGGAGGCGCAAGGCTTCGCACGTCGAAGCGTGATGAGTCAACTTGTGGCAAACACTCACGTGTGGGCAAGTCAGCGCAGTGCCACTGCTCATGAGTCTCGATGGGCACCGGCGGGCCACTACAAGTCTATGATCATAAAATTCCGTTTTATGCCGCATCTGGCTGGTGTTCTTTGAATCCATTTAGTAACTACTTCTCATGTCTGAAGATGGGTTCCTGCAAGAGTTCGAAAGCTTAGCACAATAAAATAATTGGTCCGGTGCTCGACACGTCATCTTCCTTATCCCCGCAGGTACTTGGAACGCGAACCTTTTCATTCCTTCAGTCTGCTCCTCCTGCGTATAGAATCATCTCACCCTGTCCAAAACCTACTTTGGCTTTCTTTGCTGCAAAGGGCTTTTAAAAATATACATTTTGAAAGGATTTGATAAGCAAATAAAAAAGAATGTAGATTTATTTACAATCATTTTCAAACAGTGAAATACACGATCTGCAATACAGAATGATCCAAAACCTGATCTACCTATTAAGATATTTGACGAGAGAAACCTTTATTTATAAACAGTAAAATTTAAGTTAACGATTTAACCTGATAATTATAGTTATATTTTCAATCACTGGCCGGTCTGTCAGCACGGCGCTTTTAAAATATTTTATTCTGTTCATCATCCCCGGGAGAGAAAGGAGGGGCGATTTCTGGGACCAAGGGGTATTGTAGCTGACGTTTAAAAAGCCTTCTTGCTTCCATCGTCAGAGCGTGGCGATTGTTCTCCAGCTGCCAGCCTGATGCCTCATGCCCGCGTGTCAATTGATTGTACTGATCGATTTTCGGTGCAATCAATCGAAGACCTGATTGCTTGAACTGTGAGCTTTTTTGGTACAAATTGTACTTTACGAGGTACTTCATTGGTAAGAATATTTCTGGACAATCTTTTCTAAGAGGGACATATTCAAACGTGATTCACTTTGTGCTGCCTTAGTCGCGCGTTTCTTTTTTGCATCGACAAGTCTTCTGTACACTTAAAACGTAACTTTACTCAAGTAATTTTTTCTACTCTTCTGAATTCCAACAATTTTAAACAATTTTTTATTTTGTTATAACCTCTTACTAATTTATGAACCACGCTATAACAGTCGTCATTCTACGACGGGCCGTGTCCTTACCGCTGTAAGACTGCGAGGCAGGCAGCGTAGTCTTGTGGCATTCCTGAGAGTTCACAAGTTCAAAAATTAGTCATATCACCCCTGTTGTAGAGCGGTTGCGTCAGACTGCTAGACTGAGCACTTAACGACTGCACTTATTACTAGAACTTGCATGTTGGCAGCCGAAAGCTACATCAGCTAGAGAACATTGCAGGCCACGCGTGATGATACTTTCTCCAGGCCCACATGCCATCAGCTACATCGAGTCTGCGTCGCGGACAGACACAGTTGCCAGTCACTCTGCACATTCCATGTGTGCGTGTGTTTGTGTGTATGTGTGTATGTTTGTTTGTTTGTTTGTGTTGGTGTTTTTATGGGCAGTACCTCTCAGCCGATGACTGAATGGTTACCTCGTCTTAGGAGGGTTATGGCCTAGGCTAGATGCAGGACTGCTACTGACCCTCCTGAGATATATAAGGATTGTGTGCGTATGCTATGCCAAGCTTTAGCAAACCATGGTCCTTGTGGCGTGGTATGCGCTGGCAGTTGACCTGGACTTGATGCTCTGTCGGTGTATGCGTTTGTGCTCCCGCTGGGTATACAGGCCGTGTACATGGTTGCCCGGTGAACTGTATCTTCTCTCTCTCTGATCTGGAGGATTGAATGCTGGCTGGTGGCGCCTAGCGAAGTTGCGGGTGGTGTGGTGGCGGCAGTTGCTGTCACGTCTCACACCCTCGTTTATATCGTCGCTAGGGCTACTCGGCTGCTCGCTCCGTGCTTATCTTACAAGATTGACTGTCCTGTGTATGTTGGGTGGGCTGTGCCCGTGTTCTCC
>JAYGXS010000008.1:3359627-3393467 GCA_036362985.1 Ligula intestinalis | reverse complement strand
GATTTGCTTATCAATTATTTGTTCTCTGCCCCATATCCTCTGCAGTATATTTAACTACGAAGATCTAGTTTGCTGATCTTTAACGTAATGAACACAATAACAGGAATTCATTACTTATCAACACTATCACTATGCCTGACTTGCACGTCGCCCTGGCCTTAGTATAACCAAGCAATCGCACTGATTATAATTTGGTCATTATTGATTATACTGATTCAGTAAAGTTCAGTTTATCGCGTTCATCATCTCCCAAAGATAAGGAAGTAGAATCGAGGCGGGTTCATGAGCCAAATTATATGTGAACAGACGTTTCAAAAACCTTCTGGCTTCCATCGTTAGATTTTTGTGGTAGCTGCGTCTGGGGGTCCTAAGTATATCGGTGTTGGACGTGTGAACTTGGACCTGCTCGTTCGTTTCCGTCTCCTGGAGGTTGGCTGCTGGGGGGGGGGGGCAGGCCAGACTTTCGTCGTTGTAGGTGTGTCAATATGCTTGCTGGCCTCCCCAAATCACCCGGCGAACTGATCACTCGGTGCTTTTCACTCGGGTTGTTCTTTGCCTTGCGGTTGCGACGGTGAGACAATGTTCGATGTTGGTCGCGTGACCTCCGACTTGAACCTTGCCTACCAGGCGCTTTGCACAAGTTGGCCTGAGCCAGTGGGGCAAACGAGTACTCAGGACCGAGAGCCAATGCTTACGGAAAATAGGAGCGAGGGACCGAGCATGCGCTCAGCTTGATCTGTGTTGCTACACAGACAACTGAGGCGTGGCATGCAGCACACTACCCAGATTATTCATTGGGTGTAAGCCGGTCTTTTATTTTGCAGTGTTCTTAGCTCGAGGATTGTTAAGATGCTACAAAATATCAAAGTCTGCACCAGTTGTTACCCCGTGACTACGCTTTGAGGGTAAGACAAATAACATTGCTGCCCTCACGTAGCTGCTCCTTCCGTACGCGTGTGTCTGTGTGTGCGTACGGGAGGAGAGGGAGTACTGAAAGTCAGGCTGCAATGGCTCTCTCTTAATGTGGCCATTATGGCGCTCCCGCGCTGTCGGGAGCATACCTAGCGAGATGGCTGTGTCAAGTGTGCGCTTGCTGAGTGTTTATCGCGCCAGCCATCTACACCCTCCCTCATCCCCGGTCTCATTGACTTTATCTTTACACCGGAAACAGAGGTGGGAGTGGCGAGCGAGTGGGTAGATTCTGTGCAAGTCTGCCTAAACTCCTGTTGTCTCTCGCACGAGTTCACTGCGTTGCTCCTGCTTGCTGTTGCTTTCGTGTCGTTTGCATAGCTCACCTCTGTGTCAGTTGCGGCTTGCTTCAGCGTTTGCTGCGGCTTGTTGGAGCGCGTGGTGCCCATCGTCGAAATCGACGGGGGAACTGTCGTGTGTGTGTGTGTGTCAGACTGACTAGAATAAACTAACACGAAGATTTAACATTTCGACCTACTTTTATGAGCTGACTACGAAATAAGACCACTTGGAACATGGAGCACATTCAGGCCTGGTAATCACTGAAATGGTTGTTAACCATAGCGTCATTTTACGACAGGACACAGACTGACTGAGGCTGTCACCTTCTGTATCAACCTATTGGTTCACTTGGTGGACCAATGATCGAACCCACACGCAGGGGTTCGAACGCACGACCTTTCGGTTTAGAGTCTACAGCTGCTGCCTAGGTCCGAAAAATGACACTTGAGACAGTGTGGGACAAGTGAGTTCCATTACCGGTCGGTGAACGTTCATCAAGGAGGGCCAATATCTCCGGAATTAAACAGGATACATGTAAGCATTCAGAAAGTTAAGTAAGGCAAACAATCTTTTTCGATTAATTCAGCATCAGGCAAACAAAATAAAATAAGGGAAGGTAAAGTGGGCCAAACTATAAAGAATCGATCAGTAGTAATTAAGGGGATAAAGCGGTGATTTTAAGGGATCAAAAGGGCACAGGATGCAGTCATAATTAGGGACCAGAGAGGGGAAAAGGGTCCGACAATGCTAGGGTCTTCACAACGCTCGCTAAGGAATGGTAGTGAAAAAGCGCACTAGGTGCGTTGATCGTACTATTTATAATAAGCCACGTTACGCTCTAGTTTCCATAACTGCCACCTCTGTAAGGTTAACGCGAATAACTTTGCCATTTGCGGCGGCTAAATAATCTTTTGGGAGTGTCTGTGTACTCAACTTGAGTAAACGAAAATGTCCCACGTCCTCGTTTGTCGATTTAAGTGCTTCCGTTTGTGAGATGACTGCGAAATAAGGCCGCCTGGAACATGTAGTACATTCAGACCTGGTTACCACCAGACTGAAAATGAAGCAATAAAAAGCATCCGTCATGCATGCAACCTTTGGACTTCAAGTTGAGTGGATTGGGAAGTTCGAATCTGAGTCAAGGTACCGTTACCGATTATTATACTATTCATCCAGAAAACAAAAGTCACTTGCACGTGGGATCTAAGCGATTTTTCTTTTCTTAGACGTTTCGTCATTGCAAACACTGATTCACCGCCCATTAAAACCGGTCTCCAAATAGATGTCAAATCCGAGTTTCAGGAAGCAGTTTGGAGGAAGAAAATGCAGTCGCTGCAAAAAGAATTTTTGCGGTTTTTTGTACTATCGGTGATGATAGCCAAGACTTCTGGCTATGCGTTAAAGCACCTATCCTTTCATACGCTCAAAGTTGTCCCCAGTTGGTGGACATATACAAACTGTGTGTTGGTTCCTAGAAAGTGGAGATTCAGGCCGGCATTAGGGACTCCATCCCCGCGCATCCCCTTCGGACACTATATTTTGAAAATAGGTTGGGCTTTAGAATTATTAAGGGGTGCGTGAAGCTCTGTAGTGGTCCACGTCCGCTAGTACCCTCATGTGCTGTCAAATCATGACCTACGTTTTGGACAGCCGACAGTTCCGCCTGCCTATGCGGTCTTGTCAATTACCTTGCAGGACCAGGTCACATTAGGACAGCTATTAAGGCTCGGACGATTCCCGCACTCCCGACGCGGCGCCCTAGCTGCCGGACTGCACTCGTCTGAGAATCAACTTACGCCTGTATGTCGTCCACTTTCTTCTGTACGGAATGAACGGTTCCTACCATTCTGGCCTCTCACTTATGCCCCTTTGCTAAAAAAACGGAACCCGAAGATCGTAGTGGTGAGGCGATAGCTCCGTGGGGCAGAGAACAAATTCGGATGTAAGACCTTCTGTTAAAAAAACTGAAGTTTTAGTACTTTCGAAATTTAGTGAGAGTAGCTTTGTGTGAGATCTGCTAGACAGGATTTAAATGGGAAAAAACATTTGTACCTCCCTTTTGATGGAATGCCCTTGTGCTGACTCACTCCACATAGGCGAGTATGTCCGAAGGCTCGTAGCTGCTAACGAGTACTTCTGCACTTGAGGCGGCCTCTGCAACGGCCAATCAGGTCCCGCAAAGGCAACTCTCTCCCAGCGGTGAATATAATGCATGCATGCCATGGTCGATGCAGTCTTTCCGGCCAATAACCTTCAAGGCAACCAGAAAATGCCCGTTTTCGCTGCCACTTGCATGCCTGCTGCTAAAATCCCACTTAGGACCCGGTCAACCTACTGAGCAGACGTGTCCTCCCAAGTCAGACGTCTTCCATCTATTCTCTTCTCCTTTGTGTACACAATAAACTCTTCCTTCTACTCTGGCCTTCACCGACTTCTCTTTTGCACTAAGTAACCATGGTCTGAAGATCGCAGTTACTGGGTTTGACTCACTTAGCCCCCTGCGATACCCTCACCCAGGTTTTACTGCGAAAGCCATGCTTCGGATCGAGGCCACCATTGCTTTATCAGTCCTTCCCCCCACAGGAGAAGGGGATTTGGTATGACGATGACTTCGGAGGACTAGGATGTGTGTGTAAGACGATAGCCAGAAGATACGGCACTTCAAGAATTAACAGTCGTGAATCTGGGACGCTCATGATTTCACGCCATTGCAAAATCAAGGGTAGGAAATTTAAGGCTGCTTAAAAATTTCTGTATCCGCTAGTGTTGGAAAAAAGGCCCGCATTTTTCTAGGTAATCAAGAAAAATAAAAATGGTAAAAATAAAATGCTGCCACCAGATATTTGCTGACTGTTTCTCGACCTATCCTCAGCAGTGACAAATAACTTCCTATGTAAAGCGAATTACCAGATAGGGACAACACTGCAGAGCCAAAGGGAACTGCTGACACTGTATACACAGAATTTCCATTTTCTATAAAACGACCAGCTACGCCGGCAATCAGTTGGGGTGGCGATGGGTTCAGCAGTCAATGGACAAGATCGAACAAACGAGTCTCAAAGACACAATCAATGATCTAAGTGCAATGCTCGGTACCTGGACGATATACTTTGCCCGGCAGTCAAGCCACCCATATTTATAGCCTAATTAAAAGAAGCCATCAGTGTTTGCTGTAGAAGCTAAGACGGGACACGAATTTACATGTACTTCTACACAGGTAAGTGGATGGTTTTATCCATCGTAAGCAATTTCGAAATAAAACGGGGAATGCAGAAGTACGTCAGCCTACACAGTTTTGCCCTACTAAACATAAAATTTATTTAAGCTCGAGGATTTGCGGTTGGAGTGCGATGCATCCACGTTTCCTGCGTTGGAGGAAAAGTCCAGGAATTAACGAAAATAATCTACGAAAATGGCTTTCGGAAATGTTTCATCCTGTCGAACGATGAAAAAAAGGTTATTTTAATCGCATGTTTAAGCAGCCAATCAGTAATAGTTAGGGTAGAAAGGGGGAGAGATGTAAAGAAATCAAAAGTGGCCAGAGAGGAAGGAGAAGGGGTCAGATACTTAGTTCAGGTCGTCCTGTTGTTCTTGGCTCGCCTTTTTTTAGGAGGCGTGAGGATGCAAGGTGTCATTGTCTCGTGACGGCGTGGGTGGTCTGAGGGTGCTTTCTTTTGAAGCTTCGACATTGTTTCGCAGCGTGGTAAGAAGCGTGGGGGTGGTTTTGAGTTGGTCTCACATGCTCCTGTGGGGCAGGTTATATTGGTCACACGCATAGGCTGTTATCCAAGCGCGTGCGAGTATACTATACTGCTTAGTTAAACATGGGCAAAGTAAAGTCCTTATCAAGCGCGATGCTGGCTCATTTGGTTGAGAGTGGTCACCCACGGGTAATCGTCAACCGTGCCACCCATACCATCACGAGACGATGACACTTTGCATCCTCAGGCCTCCTAATAAAATGCGAGCCAAGGACGACAAGATGACAAGAAATAATTGTCGGATCCCTTCCACTCCCCTCCTTCTTTCCTAGAAGGCGTATAAACGCTCTATCAGCGTGTTCAGACGCACTGCAGCGAAGAAGAAGACAAAGTTATCGAGATAAATTACCTGTGACGGGTGTTCAGAGAGAATGGCTACCCGCGCAACTTCGTCAACAGGTGCTTGCGCAAACGAGCTGGCCAACAAAAGCGCACCGACCCCAAGGTCTGGTGTTCGATCCCGTACGTCAAAAACGTATCGGAAGCAGTCGGCCGCCTTCTCGCATCACTTGGAGTTGGAGTCGCACACATGCCATAAAGCATCAGATAATGAAGCCGAAATACCCACTGCAACGGCAAGAAACATCTGGGGTCGTCTAAAGGATCTGGTGCAGTTGCGGTCAAAGCAACCATGTGGGAAAAACTGGCAGACTTCTCAGGACGCGAATTGCCGAACACGCAGTAGCAGCGCGGCGAAATGATGCCAATTCTCAAGTTGTGGCTCATTCGATGAGACCCGACCACACCTCCAAATTTGATGAGGCCGAACTTCTCGCAAGAGATGACGATCGGGTGAGCCGAGAACTACTTGAGTCATGGTTCACGGTCCCCCATCCATAAACAAGTGCAACGATTTGCCTAATCCATATTCGATGCTGAGACTTAAGTTGGCCAAAGCAAGCCGTCACTTGAGGAAGGAGCAGGCCACCGCCTCATCGTACGCCAACACCGGGGAGCCAGACGGCCGAGCAATCATAATGCCTGAGCTCACAGCCCGTGACGAAAGTTCAACAGGTCAGAGCCCGCGTGCCGTCCAACAAGCAGTCCACGCACAAGAAGGCAATTAACATTAATTGTCGCTGTATGCTTGCAGTAATGACTGTGTCCTATAAATATTGCGAACTTCTGTGCATGCTCAACCTGTTTCTGCTACTCATGCCTCTAATGACGAATCCGCGATGGATTTCGAAACGTCAGGCGAATAAATATATTGTCCCAGCGATCGAGTCTTCTTCTTCTTCTTCTTTTCAATTGCTTCCCGGGACACGGATGTTCGCTTGTATTGGCAAACCCGCATTTTTTGTGCTCGGATTAGGCTGCCCATTAAACAAAATAACAACACTATTAACTCCGGTTTGCGTGTGTTTAGCCATCTTTTGCTATTTTGCAGAGCTTATAGGCTGTATTGTTTATGGCAGGCCACTCTGGTAGCATTCATGCAACCTACGAAGCACAGTTTATACTAGCAAGTACTTTAACTACAATCCACTTTTCCCACCGATTTATACCAAAGTGGGAAATTAACGAGTTTTGAACCATCCTCTATCCAATTAACGTTAAATCTAGCCTTGAAAAACAAACAAACATATAACTGAGGCAGCTATGCCCTCTACGTCATCATGCTTCTTTAATGTTTCTGCCGCACGCACACCGCCTTTTTTGGCTTAGTGCATCATACGCCCACACTCATTCTCCAAGAAGATGGTCCTTCCCAGATGGCCGGTTTTGCTGCCAACTGAGACCAACTATAAAAATTTTAAACCAAAATATACCCCTCCTTTACGTATAACACTTGAAGAAGGCGTCAATTGTTACCAAACGAGTATAAGAAAGAAAAGAGTTACATTTCACGGAAGCTTTTGTGACTGTTGGTGATTTATAATTGGGTAATACATGTGTGTTACAGCAGCACATTCTGCACTTAATATGTGAACGCGCAGAATGATTTGGAGGCGCAGGTCCTGTTTAAGCCCGTTCCAACACTGGTCAGCAGATTTCTAAAAGTCACCCATGGGAGGATCAAAGGGTGCAGCACTCTGTTGTCAAAAACAGTGACCCAGGTGGTTAACCTACCTTGGCCATCAAAAGTGGAGCAAGTTATATTGGTCGCACGAGTCGGCGCCTATCCAAAATAATAAAGGAGCACCTCCCACAATGGCTAAGGAAGGGTGATTTCAACACCAACAGAACCATTACCAGCTCGATCCTAGCGCAAATGGTGAATTCCGGACATCAGGTGGACCCCAACGAAGCCTTCAGGGTGATCTACAAGGTCCCACCAAGCCACCCTACGTCACTGGGCCAGCGACTGTTGGCAACAGCAGAAGCAACTGCTATCCGGTTGAGGAAGCCACTTTTGTGCGCGCAGAAGAACCTGCTGCAAGCCCGAAGCTTAGCATGGCCAACGGCCACCTAGCTACCGGCATTTCCCCAAGCCTCCTCTCCTCTTCCACCACCCCCCCTCCTCACTAACCTTACCGCTTAATTAGCCGCCTGTTACTACCCCACCCCCTACTCTATCCCCCGGACTAATTTGCCTGTAACGTTGAACGTAATTGCCGACAATTTCACCTTTTACGCTTTACCCCCCTCCCATCAAAAGATTGTAATTTCACGTGGTCCCATACACACACATCGGTCGCAGACTACACGAGTACCTTCCAGCACCCTTCACCAAATTCTGAGTAGGCCGGCACTGAAGCACTGTTTAAGGTGGGACAAAAAGCTGACCACAAGTAGACCGCATAAACAGTGCACACAACTGCCAAGACTCTATTACATTTTTTATGCTTCGGCCAGATGATGAATGATCAAAAGTAGGGGCTCCTAAATTTTCGATTTTTAAACGAAAATGAACAGTTACACTTCATGGAAGCTTTTTCGTCTGCTGGAGTGTCCTGATTGAGAAAAAAGTGTTGCTTTAGCAGCGAAGTGCCCGCTAGGTGTTCGAACGCGCTGACTTGGAGGCTCAGTTTCTGTCCCAAGAAACACCCTCTGCTATTGAAATGCAGATTTTGAGTTTTACTTTCAGGCACCAGCAGATTGGTGCTCCCAACAACCGCAGCAGTTGCGTCACTCTGTTGTCGAAATGATGATCCAGGCGGTTACTCTACCTCGGCCAAAACAGATGGTAATTGTTCGTGGCTTCACACAGAGACCTCGATCGCAGCATACCTTGACAACCTCCCCTCCGCGACCCTTCGCCAACTTCTCAGCAGGCCGAAGCAGTCACGTTAATGGACGGGTAAAAAAGTTCGCCCTTCCGAGAACCGTATGACTTGCGTACATAACTGCTGATCCCATAACTTATGTCCATGTATCGACCTGATATTGACTGATCGGAAAAGCCGGCGTTTGCCAATTTTTGATTTTTAATCATAAAAGTATATTATCACTTAATTGAAGCTTTTGCGACTGTTGGTGAGTGCTAAACGGGGAATATATATGGGTGTGCAACACAGCAGCACAGTCCCTGCTGGATATGCGAACGTGCAGAAGTCACAGGCCATCCCATTACTAATATCCAGATTTCTCAAAGTCTCCCGTGGGCGGGGCAGTGGGCATTTGAGGGCCTACCACCGTGGAGTAGGGTGGAGGTTCGGTGGGGTAGGGCGCTGCGGGCGGTGGAGGCTGATAGGGCTGTTGCTGTGGCTGAGGCGGAGGGGCCGGCTGTACCACCTGTAAAAAGCAAACAAACCATGTCTTTTTAAAGAAAACAGCTTTAAATCGAAAGGCGCAGCTGCGCAGCAAATAAGCATGTAACTGATGAATTTCATTGTGTGATCCATGGCAGTGTGGTGGTTCAGGCACAGTGTCTTGCGCTGGTAAAAGTAGGCTTACACTGAATCTAACTCACTCTTTCTTCCATACCACCACCAGGACCCGGTGTCATGCCCAAGACATGAGTCAGAAGCGGATGCACGTAGCTGGCTCAGTCTGAGTGCGCATTCGAGGAGATACTGTATGCAATATTTTGGCCAATTTGGAAACCAGTTGTCGATGAACCTTCATTGATAACCAACGAAACTCACTCGTAGTGGTTGGAGAAAAAATGGGGGATAAAAAGGAAAACCACACCCGCGCACCAAATAAACATATCACTGATAAATTCCATTGCGTGCTTCACGACAGATTGTTCAGGCACACTGTATTGCGCTTGCAAGAGTAGACTTGCGATATTCCACACCCTCCAATTTATCCAGCTTGGAGTTGGAAGAGTGTGGATGTGGCTAGCACACGGTTTGAGTATCCAATAGCAGCAAAGAAAGCTATAAGTATTTTTGTTTTTACCAAAATGATAGGAAGACAACCGTGTGGAAGCGTCGCTGGTGTGACAGATTTCCCTTAAATATCTGTTGATATGGCAAGCAGTGGCTTGTCCGCAAATATGGGCTTTCAGTGCGTCTACCACACTTGTTTTTTGTTTTACTCCCTCATCGGGGCCCAGTACAATGTCGGCAGGCAGGAGTTGGTCACGTGGCTGGTGCGGCGATACAGTAGATTCCATATCTCATGCAAGGGCAGCCCGAATTCTGAAATAAGTTTTCGATTGGAAAATATAAAGAGCGGACGGTTGTGACAGAAACAATTCTACAGCCTAATTTCAACATATTTTAGAAACTTCAGGATGCTGGCTTTCTAACGAGTTTCTTTCTGACCACCAAGACAAAGAATGTACTATAAAAAGTGCCTACTTAAGTAGTATGCTTTTTTTCATTTATTTTGACCGCCTTTATAGATTCAAATATATTTATCGGAAAACATGCAGGAAAGCTTATTTCTTGTACTCCTTAGGTAGCAAATAACGCCTTCTTTAAATTTTATACTCAAAGAAAGGGTATCTGTCGGTTTTAAAAAAAGTTTCTTAATTGCCGAATAAGTTTGAAACCTAGTGACCGCTGTACTGGAATTCAAGCTTTACGAACTGCGCACTGTGTACATCCTGTTTAAGGAAAAAATAAGTTTTCACCGATGGCCTGAGGAAGATCTCTCTTAGTTCTCATAAAATATTGCATAGATGTGGGGCACGCTTTATACAGTAAATGCAGCATTAACAGATGACGGATATGGTGTTGTCTGAATGAACACCTGAACATTGTAAAAAAGCTCATAATTATAATTATTTTTAAAACCGAAGATACCCTTTCTGTAAGTATAAAATGTAAAGAAGGCGTAATTTGCTACCGAAAGAGTACAATAAATGATTGCTTTGTGCATGCTGTTCAAGAAATATATTTAAATCTATGAAAACAGCCGAAATTTATGAAAAAAGGCATGATACTTAAGAAGTTACTGTTTACAACGCATAATTTATCTTGACGGTCAGAAAAAACCTTAAAAAGCCGGCATTCTGCAGTGTCCAAAATATGAAGAGATTAGGTTGTATGATAACCTCTATAACAACCATCCGAAATTAATGTGTTCCAATCGAAAACTCATTTCAGAATTCGGAATGCCATTGCATGAGATAGCGAATCTACTGTACTTTGCTTTGGTCAGCCTGGAAAGAAAGCTATTGTTCTTTGATGAACTCTCACCGATCATTAACGGAACTCACTCGTCCCATCTTTTTATGGGCCTGAATCTAATACCAAGCGGTGCGCCACCCAAGGCCCGAACTCACGACGTTTTGATCAGAAATCTAACGCTCTAACCATAGAGCTACGAGCTCGATGTCTTTTTAGTTTTTAGGTCGGGCGAGATCATAACTGTTGTTGCTGAACGGTCACTGATAGCTAACGGGGTTCACTCGTCTCGCTCTGCCTAGGGTTGCATACTCGATCCCCGCCAATGGACATACTGCCAGTTCCATCCTCCAGTGTTGCAGCACTGGCTGACGACGGCTCATAAGCCAGTATTGGTCATTTCAGTTTAGCTTCTCTCTTTGATGGCAATACTATCTGCATATTACTAGCTGCTACAGCTATCTTCGCCGCTGTTGCGGACCTAAACCGACGGGACAGTAAGCTCCTGGCTCAATGGTTAGGATGTTTGCTGTGATCATATAAATTGCAAGCTGAACTCTCGGATGGGACGCCACTTGGGTCTCTGTTTGACTGTTTGAAGACGGGATATGAGGCGGCAGAATGGGTTGTGCCAAGGAAATGCTCTTTAAAAAAGAGGACCAAAAGCAAATTCGCAGCTGCCCAGCAAATAAACACGTGACTGATTGTGTTTGCTCCACAGCAGGCTGGTTCAGGCATAGTGTCTTGTGCTAGCGAGAGAACGCTTTTACAGCATCTATCTCTCTCTCTATCTCCTATTCGCCCTTCCGCCTGCACCTGATGTCACGACCAAGTCAACAAGACAGGAGGCGGGGTGAGTGCCTGTAGCGAGCGCACGGGTTGACTACCCAGAAGCCTTTGGTAGCAGCTAGGATTGTCATTTTATCAAAGTGATAGACCGAAAAAAATGCAGAGGGGTCAAAGGTGTGGCAGATGTCGCTTAACGATCTGTTGGTATGGCAAACAGTGACTTGCACGAAAATATGGACTTGCAGCGCATCTACCTCACTCGTTATTTCTCTCCCCTATTGGGGGCAAAATATTGAGCACGTGGCTTGCGCAGCTATGATACGCACGAGCTTTTGCACGTAGCAGAGGAGCTACTTTGCGCGCACGTTGATGACCTTCACTGGCCGCTAACGAAACTCGTTTTTCCCGCGCCACTGTGGCGTTTATTTTCGGGTCTCGCCAGTATACGCCAGCAAAGACAACGGAGACTTTGAGTGCAACTTCATTCTCAAAACCAAGTGGTAAACCACTGGAGGCTCTAACTCGCGAACCTCTTGATAACAGTCTAATACTCTAACCATTAAGCGACGAATGCGATGTTTTGTCGGTTTAGGTCGGCAGAACTATCGACACTCGTCGATGAACGTCCAACGACCGCTGACGGGACTCGCTCGTCACGCTCTGTATTGGGGCCGCACTGCTGCCGCGTGTTCGGCAATTCACGTCTCGAGAAGTCTGTAGTCTGCGGTCCAAGCAACTATGTCGGGGAAACTGGCAGACTTCTGAAGACGCAAATTGCCAAACACGCGGCAACAGGGCGCCTTAATGATGCAAATTCTCAAGTTTTGGCTCCTTCGACGAGACTTTGCCACACATTCAAATTTGACGAGGCCGAAATTCTCGCAAGAGGTGTCAATCAGGTGAGCTGAGAACTTCTTGAGTCATGGTTCACGGGCCCCCAATCAATCAGCAAGTGCAATCATTTGCCCAATCCATATTTGGTGCTGAAACTTAATTTGGCCAAAGCAAGTCGTTACTTGGGGAACGGATAGGCCACCACGTCATCCTACACCAGTCCCGTAGAGCCAGGTGGCTGAACAATCATCACGCCCGAGCCCACCGCCCGTGATGAAAGTTCAACAGGTCAGAACCCGCGTGCCTTCCAACAAACTATCCACGCGCAAGAAGGCAATTAACGTAAATTGTGGTTGTATGTTTGCAGGAATGACTGTATCCTATAAAAAAGGCAAACTTTTATGCATGCATTGCCCGTTTCTGCTACTGTTTCCTAGTCATGGCTCTGACGATGAATCCACGACGGATGTCGAAACTTCAGACGAATAAACTTATTGTCCCAGCGATCGAGTCTTCTTCTTTTGTTTCGTCTTCTTCTTTTCCTTCTCAATTGATTCTTGGGATAGGCATGTTCGCTTGGATTGGCAAGCCGGAAAGGGTCATTCCAGTCTCTTGTGTCTTTGCTGTCAGGGCCTCTGGAAAATTTCAGGGCGGAGCGGGAAAGATGACTCCCATAAGCGGTCGGGTGAACGTTCATCAACAAGCACCAATTAATTCTTGAAGATTTAATAAGGCAAGAGCCCTGATTAGCTGTAGGGAACACGCTTTATGATTTTCGCCGAAAGATATTTCTGTCTGAAGTGACAGTTAATAAATTTACTCAAATAATAACAGAAAATCTTTTGGATTTTACAGGGTTGCGATTATCGGATTTGTATGACCGTAACATTCCCATTCTTTAATCATAGTAACTCTCCGTGTAGCACAGCCGCATTCCGAGTATGCTTTATGGTCCACAATCGATGCAACTTATCCTAAGCGCGTAAACAAAAAAGAGGTTTCTTTAAGAAAAAATTAACAGTTTGTAAATAGGACAAGCTGAACTCGGTTGTAACAGCAATTGAGTATTAAAATTACTAAGGAATCGCAAAAGGTGCATCAGATAGATAAAAGCCTTCATTGAGGCACATAAAGCTGAAGAAAAGTGAACTTGCTATCGGCTGAATAGAAAACAATATGTTCTTATTCATGTATTCTACAAAATATGGTCAAATTTATAAGGTGCGATTAAAATACCTTCTTTAATTGTAGTCACTTTTTAAGGCGGCCAGAAAAAACGCCGGCCTTTTACGCAGTGCAAAGTCTTCTGGGTATATGCGTTACGATAATGTATATTACAATTCTCTTTTCATTATCTATTTTTGATAAAAGGCCACTATTTTCGTAAAAAATGCGTTAGTTTGCTCATTATCTGCACAATACTGACCCGTAGAATTAAAAACTTCAGTATTTTGACGGAATCGAAGGCTAAGAAATTAATTTTAAGTTGTAGCGAATAGCAGGAATAATAAACTAAACCTCTGTAAAGTTTTCTGATCAAACTAGGCTTACATACATTGTGTTTAGAGGCAATATTGTCATCAAGACCGCAGGGTACTCCCTATGCATATCTTACGCGCCCAAAAATGATGCCTTAGCTACTATGCTTCTTTGCACCTTGCGTTCAAATATTTTTTAAATGAAAACGTTCTTTGCAAGAGGATTGCATCGGCCGTTTTCTTCTTCTCCTAATCAAGGTTACCAGTTGATCAACAATATTTTTTTATTCATCTTTCTATGACTACAAAACTGCCGTTAAACGAAAAACGGTGGTTTATGACTGCTTTGTTCTCACAATACGGTATCATCCGTATCCAATGATAAAAATTGAGATGAGTTTAACACCAGGTAACAAAAAATCACAACACAGACAATTTTCTTTGAAATATGAAATCAGTAATTTGCAATTGCGATAAGAAAATGTTCAGGAAACTGCGCATCTGATTCAAATGTTCAAAAAGGAAATGATTTAAAATGATTTCGTAAATGAAAGCAGAAAAAAACGCTAGATACCTGGCGTGAGCTTTCAGGTGAGGGATACCTATCGGCGTACGCGGCATCACGTGAGCAGCAAGCGCAGGAAACGCAGATGCCACCAATGATGAAGAATAAGATGCCAAAACATAAAAGACTCACTCCGACTCCAAAAAGTCTACAAAGAATTAAAGAAAAAACATTTTTCCTTACAAAAGTAGGTTTTATTGTAATTTCGAACATATTCGACATTTTAAAACACAGTCTGATCTCCGCCAATAGAAGCGAAAATGCAAGTTCCAGGAAGCGGTTCAGAAGAGGAGGATGCAATAACTGGAACAAGGGGTTGATTTGCAAGAGGTGACAATGGCGTGAGGCGCGAGCTGCTCGAGTCCTTCCTCTCAGGCAGTGTATACATGCATGTATGCATGCAGTGCATCCTCACTCTCCACAGTGTTTCACTCGCTTACGTTACTAATTAGACTTATTGGCCCAGTTTACTATTTTACCTTCTTCACCTGTTTCTATGACCCCTTCTGTCGGAATTTAATTTTTTTATATTCTCCTACTCGTTACTTACTTTATGCAGGGAGTGGACGCAGTTGAGGAGCACTCACGAAATTTGTTGTTTACGGTTTCAATAAATTCTACTGTATACGCAATCTTCAAACTTGATGGAAGCTTCGCGAATGGCTTCAGTTCAATTCAGTTCAAGCCAAAATTTAATCAACAAGCACAACGACTTGCCGTTCCTCTACTCACTGCTGAGGAAATATTGTCTGAGCAGGAGAATCGATCACGTGGGAAGGGCCGGGTGAAGCGACATCTCCGACGGCAGCGAACATAATTGTTACGTAATTATCAAACCCGCATCTGACACGGAGGACGAAATCGTGGCGGACTGCTAAGCCGACACTGCACCAATTGTGAACTTAAGCGGTAGCTGTGAAGAAAACGCGTACGTGCAGTCAAGTAGCCGTTACGAACTGTAAATGCTGCCCAATCTGAGCATATACTGCGGACCCGTAACCATTTGCTCGCGATTGTCACCACTCGAGTAACTTTCGGCCTTATTGCATTTGCGGCCTGGTTGTGCAATATTAAAATACACTGCGTTTAAGCCCTAGGACTAGGTTTGAAAAAAATACTCTTTTTGCACTACTTTGGTTACAAATAATGCCCTCATCAAAATATATACTTCAAACAAATGACATGTCCCAGTATTGGTAGAGTTTGCGAATATCTACATAACTGTGATCCCTAAAGGTCTTCAAAGTTAGCATTCTGCTATGGTGTGAGGATGAATTCATGCAGCTCTCGTAACATTTTGCAGTCAATGTAGATCAAATTGGATAAATTAAAACATTTTTTATAAATAAATAAGTGTGTTGCTGTATGAATGCACATTTAACAATCGTAGAAGTGTCATAAATATAAGACGTTTTGGTACTGTAACAGCCTGAAATAAATGACCGAAAACAGCTGTTTGCCAACATGACTTTTCAATATAAGTTTAATTAGTGCACCTCATATGCTCCTAGTTCCAGCATTTTTTACGGAAACGGTGGTTACAGGGGGTTTGGGGTTGAGAAAACAGGTTAGGTCATGAAAAGCATCTGTAGAAGAAAGTGTAAAAAGAAAACGCGTCGTTGAATGCGCTTCTCGCTTTTCAGTGGGAGCAAGGTGTTTCGCGTGTTAATTGAAAGTGTGTGGGGCGCGCAGGGCCGCAGACTATACTAATCTGACCCCAGAACGGTAAGTTGAACCTCAGGTGAGTTGAAGTGGACGACCTCCTTACCATAATTTCTATTTTTTCAGGAAGATCAAGCGAACTATTTTTTGACAATCAAATTTTTTGCCATACCTCACAAGAAAATACAGATAAGCAAATCTACATACATAAATTTACAATACAACAAAAAAGCATAAACCAGTTATTAAAGTAGCAAAAACGGTGAATAAACGTATTTTCCCAGCAATTGAGCCGCTTTCTTCTTCTCCTTCTTCTTCTCAGTTATTAAGGTATATTCCACTGCCTATCCTAATTCTCCCGCAAACAAGGTAGAGACTAGGGTAAATGAGCTGCAGTACTGGTGCCATAAGTTTGCTCGAAACCTGGCATCCAGAAATGACTGAACTTATTTACGTTGCACTCAGAAAATACTCGATTAATATATGCTAATCAAAGGAAAATATCAGCATTTTGATAGACGTTTCAGTAGTAGGTAGCATTATGCAGTGAGAAAAAAGATGATGTTTACACGACTTTGTGGTCGTGGTAGCCATCGTCCCAGACATCGTCATAGTAATTGTCCCAGTTTGGTTTCCATGAGCCACCATTAATTTCCTGGTAAAAGGCAGCTTGGTTCTGGCTCACCAGGACACTACCCGCAATGATAAAGCAGAGGCCAAGGATGAGAAAGAAACCGCCTGTGACATTGCAGCAAAGGTGATGCGCCTTGGCAAACGAGTGGCCTCGGTTACGGGTCTCCGCAGCAAAGGTCATTTGTTAAACTGAAAGGGGAGGGGGACATAAATGATCAGTCAGATACCTGAGAAAACTGCTTGATTGTTCAAACGTGACAGGAATCAATCTCAATCAGTACGATTTGTTGCGCTATCTTTCATCAAAATCATTACTCTCTCTTATAGACTGGTTCCACCAAACCCTGCCTTCTTAAACAGCCTTCACTGAGCCCCCCCCCTATTCCCACGACTCATTTGTACATGAACAGATTTTAACTTGTACCCCCTTCCCCTATAAAGTAACCTGCCCGATGAGAATTTATCGAAAGCCCATTTTTCGCTCGACAACTACGTTTGTGAATTCTTTGATGGAAATTATCTTAACTTTATTCATAAGTTGCTAAAATGATTAAACACAGGAAAAATCGTTGGAAAATTTCTCCGATTTGGTTAAATGGCATAAAATTTAGCGGGCCGCGGACTACTGAATTGACGTTGCAAATTAAGTCGAAAGGAATTTCGATTTGCTCTGTGAGCCTTTCATCCCATTCTTCTGCAAATGTGGGTCATCCAAGTGTCAAAGTAAGTGGGCTTGTATGTCATGCATTCCACACCGATTATTTGCTTTCAATCAGATACCGGACAAGCTGCGGACCAAAACCTTGCTACTACTTTGTCTTCATGCTCGGAGGCCTCAGAAATAAGGCAGACTCTGCACTATATTCCTACGAAAATGCGTAGGATGAGGTAAAAACCATTTCATCAATGAAAACTGCTCAAGCAGGCACAGGTTTGCCGACTTAGTAGGAGATGAAAATTAAATCAGCGATTTTTTTTCATGTTAGGAGAAATATGCATTTGATGGCTGCAGATAAACAAAGTGTGCACGGCGATTAGAATCCTTATTTTTTTAAATGATTGCATATTGATATCGCTGATAAACTTTGGGAACACTTTACCTACTTGGTAATTGGTTGTTGTACACTGATCTGTTTCAGGATGCCCCCATCCTGTTCTGATTTTTCATTTGCGAGCTAATTGGAACCCCCAATTATGTATACAACTCGAAACTTGAGCGTGGCGGCAATTTCCGCTGCTACACTGGAGTTGAGCTACCACCACCTGATGACGCCCAATGAGGCAGAAAAGGCCTTCGTGAGTGTGCTCTCCGTTTGTCGGTTCATACAATTGTTACTTAACCTCTTTATTTGCTTCTAATGTCCTATGAATCCCTGTTAACTTATTTCGCAAAGTCAGCATATTGTTGCGTAGGGTGAGATCAGAAAGTTCGGAAGATGCAGTGTCGTAAAAGACCCATACAAAGACATTAATTGCGTGGAGTGTGGGATATAGAAATTGACCCACTAGCTCCCGTGTTTTACTGTGCACAACATTAGCTATCTCATGAAATGTAGGGATCGACACTTGAGTGGGTTCATTATTTTTTTCTTTTTATTGGCTTGATACACAAAATGCTCTTTACTAGAAAATATTTCAGTTCAAATCAATGTATTGAATGAAAAAGTAGGCCAGAGCGGGTCAAATCCAGGAATAAGCTACAAAATAAAACTCCCAGTTTATGCGTGATATACTATTCAAGAAAATTAATATGACCTAGACAGGTTGTGCCTATGTCTTTTAGACACCGCAACATTGATTTGTCTTCATGAAATTGAACTAACTACAAGACAGAAAATCCAAGATATTTTCCGCCAAGGAAGATCAAATTAAGTTTATGAACTCTATTTTGCATACACGGTAGATTTTACGCCGAAAATTCAATAATATGCTTATCCAACTGACCCTTTGATTGATTTTGGACTGCATTTATAAATTCACATGTTTTTGGCAATTTTTTTGTAGAAAAGTACGCCTGAGTCGACGGCTATCAGTCAACTGTCTTGATCAATTTAAGCAACATTTAAAAGACATTATGCACAATTTTATTATTTGTGTATGTAGTTTTGTAGAAAGGTACGCCTACTTCAGATTTTATATTCAAATAAAGGGGATTATTCACTTAAAAAATTCAACGTGCCAAATTATGGTAAACTACAGCAGTACCTACACTTGAATTCACGGTCTCCAAACTACAGCAAATTTTCTTTCTCAAGAAATCTCAGCCGAAGTTCAAAAATATGCTTTTGATTTGGAAAAAAAACGTTTTATTAGCAATTCACTTATCCTCCTTTGGCTTTCATTTACTTCATACATTACATTACATTAAGCAATGGTTTTACACATTCATTTGAAACAGCTGGTCTCTTTAAAGTGCTTATCTGCATTACTATTTAAGTGATTTTTTATGAAGCTTTTTTTAAATGTTTTCTTAGGATAATGTGCTAAGAAGTTATATATGAGGGGACTAGCAGAAAAGATGACTATGTAAAAAAATATCATTTTTAGTTTGAAAGTAAACCTATTTACATCTTGAAAGACAGAGTTTTGGATGGAAATTAACCTATAATCAGACAGCTAAACGGTCATATATTGCTTTCAGTTACTTCATAGTTCAAAGTAAATGACGGACTTTATTTTATATTTTTACACACTGACTTTCAACAGCTGATCTCTTTTAACTGCTTCTTTGCATTGATAATAATATTGTTTTTCTTATAAATATTTAAAAACGATGCTCTCTCAGTAAAATCTGCTAGGAATTTAAAGATCAGTGAAATAACAGAAAAGGTCCATGCCAATTATGCTAGAGGTGCCTTTGCTAAAACAGTCGTAGAAAAGATGATCATGTAAAATAATCTCATTTCTGGTTTGAAATTAAAACTGTGTGGCTTTTGCACGAACAGAGCGTTTTATTAGCAATTCAATTATCAACTTCTTGCTTTCACTTACTTCATACTTCCTGGTAAATAACTGACATTAATCAATCATTTTACACATTGACTTTTAACAGCTGGTCTCTTTTAACGGCGACTTTGCATTATTAATTAAGTGGTTTTGCTTACAAAGCTTTTATTAATGTTCTTTTAGAAAAATATGTTAAGAATTTTAAGAAAAGAGGAATAACAAAATAATCTGATTTTCGTGTGAAAGAAAAACTAGTTAGTTTTTAATGAAAAGGCGTTAAGTTGGAAACTAACCTATCATCAGACAGCTAAACGGTTATAGATTGCTTCCATTAACTTCATAGTTCCTAGCAAATGATAAACTTTAAGTAATCCTTTTACACATTCACTTTGAACAGCTGGTCTCTTTTAACTGTTCCTTTGCATTTTTCAGTAAATGGTTCTGTTTTAAGGAAAATGTGTTAAGCATCTAAAGATAAAGGGAATGAAAGAAGTTGCATGCCAATTACAGTAATAACAATTTCCTAGTTATTTTTAAGTGACATACTAGAAATGCCATATGCTCACTGTCCTTCTAATAACTGTGTGCTTTATAAACAAAAATAGAAGAAAATAAAGTAAAGCCTCTGACATTTCTAGCTAAAGGTAAAAAATCGAACATCCTTGATA
The DNA here is from genome assembly GCA_036362985.1 of Ligula intestinalis. Taxonomy (NCBI): domain Eukaryota; kingdom Metazoa; phylum Platyhelminthes; class Cestoda; order Diphyllobothriidea; family Diphyllobothriidae; genus Ligula; species Ligula intestinalis. The sequence goes on along the minus strand of JAYGXS010000008.1, from coordinate 3,373,415 downwards.
AAAATATATAAAAATGACAGTGTAATATATAATAGGTTACGCCGAATTACCTTCACAGCCCAACACTGTTGTTACCGCGTTGAACACGCACCGGCATTATATGAGTCAGGAGGAGTTGTCTACATGACACCTCCGCACTGCGTATGTTAATTCTCATTAGCCCGAGGCAGTCCTCTACGGCATGACTCGTAGAGGTGCACGAATTAAATTACACTTGATAAGCATGGTAGGGCTTAGCGTGGGTCATCGTCTTTGAAATTTCACGCAACCAAACTTGACGCACAGCGTGCTAACCAAGGTTACATTTACGTAGTTGGAACGCTGCGACTAATAGGCTTTATTAAAATAGAAGGGAAAATATGGTCGACGTTTTTGGATATGGAACTGCCTTTCTTTTATGAGCCCTGTTCGAAGCATAATAAAATCCCCTGTGTAATTGTATATTCATAGTTGAACAGATTTCGTTCTGTTTTCTCAGTATACCTAGACATTAAAAACGAAGGATATGTATAAAAGAAACAATTTTCTTAGATAAAGCGTACTCTGGCATATTTCCTGTGAACTACAAGACCCATGATGCGTTAGTTAGCCTATTTTTTGAAATCAAAATTTCTCTATAACTGCGCATTTTAAACAAACCAAACTTTCACTGTTTCCCAAATAAAACCTTTTTAAGATTTTTTGATGGTGACATAATCATGCATGCAAAGTTTTTTAATATTTGTGTCATAATAAGACAAATATAAAATAGGTCAACAGCGGGGTAAATCCTATCAAATTGGCAGATAGAGCTGCCCATGTACTGTCACGGATATATAAACACTCACTGCAAAATTATCAATTATAAATGCAAAAAATAAGAAACGTGCAACAAAAGACGTGGTTCTAAGTAACGCACTAAAAGGCAAAATAATGTTTACTTTTATGTAAGTCACTTCAAGTACACTCTTTCAAATCAGAAATAAAAATGAAGTGTTTATAATATTTTGTTAAATAATACGATATGTAGGAGTTCGCACTCAATATTTGGACGTTATTGGTGGGGTGGTGGGGTCGAAGTTGCTGGTATACATATCAAGCGTCTCATAATTCCATAAGGCAGTGGGCTAGAAGCCCCGTTTACTTATGATCACCATCTAATTTATGGATAACTTAAACCGCCTATTTGCAGTTTGGCTGCGCAAAGGCCTTCTCTGCTGTGTGGGTTCGACTCCCAGCGATGCCGCGATTTTTTTCACAGCTGGGTTAACCGAATTAAGGAAATCCGCCAACCCCCTAACAATTTAAAGGTTTTTTTACCGGGTAGATGGGTGACTTAGTCCATTTTGAGTTTCTAATTTATAAGGAGAGGAGAAACTTCAATAATTTAAAAGTCAGGTACAACCACTTTTATCGCTTAAACATAACGCTGAATAGGTAGATATTCTAGAAGGATTTTAATCTATGCAAAACTATTTAACGGAAAGTTTCACCATATCAACTTGTCAAAAGCATCCTCTGAATTAATCGTTAGGGAACCGTTATTATAAAATAACAGTTAAAAAATTTAAAGAGTGTTTGAATGTTGTTAAAAAAATTTATTCGCCTGTTGTTTTAAAACCTATTCCGGATTTTCCATCAGAGACACAAACAGAAAAAAATAGCAAAAATGGGTAACGACTGCACAGAAAATTAAAGTTTTCATAGGCTACAATTTTTACTGCTCATGATAAACAAAAACTATTCTGATGAATAATCCGCAACAGGTGTCGAAACGTCAGACGAATAAATGTGTTGTCACAGCGATCGAATATTCTTCTTAATTACTTCCTGGGACTCGTACGCTCGACTTTGTTGGGAGATAAAGTGCTGTTGGTAGCTGAATTCATTCAAAACTTTCTTCATACAGAAATAATTTTGTATATAATGTTTTTTGCGGCCATTAAATATTGTTATACCAGCAGTAAATACTAAAAATGTCCAAGCTACCAAAGGAATATTTGGAATAAATTTGGACAACAGTACAATACTAATATACCTAACAGGATGATCGTGACTATTTCACAGCAATGGTTAATCAGCGTGAGTAGGAATTCCCTAAGGATGTTGCGTTAAAATCTAGAAGAGGCACATTTAACGTTGGTTTTTCATTTTTCTAATCAGATCGCGGAACGACCCAGTAATATAAGGCACACACTGTTATTATCTTGCTGGTGTAGTTCAACTCGTGACGGCAATATAGCACTATAGGAAAACAAACAAACAGGGAGACAGAGTTTAAATTTCAGGTTTATTACTCGTCATCAGCCAGTCATCTCTAACCCCACGGTAATGAATTGCAAGGCTCTACTGCTGAGACAGGGAAACGTCTACATGCCAGTTCAGTTCGGATGGTCTGACATTCTTTGCTTAACACACATTGAAGAGTGGGGAGCTTACAATTCAAACGAAGAGGATGCGACCCATTTGAATAGGAAATTCATGGGCCCATTTGAACCTCCACTGGCAGAGAAAACATGCCAAACATTTGGCTAAAATTTCATGTACCAATTTAGTTTATGGTAGCATTTATGAACTTTTCTTTCCAGTATCATCAAATGGTGCGGTGGTGTTACTTTTCGATCTCGCCGCATTAAAAACCGTGAAGAATGCAGGCCCGCCTCTAACTGGAACTTGATTTTAATTACTCCGATGACCACCGGTATAGAGGCTCACGTGACTCCTGCCTCCTTCTCGGCTGTCCTAGTTGCAATCAGGGCAAAATGCTAACTTGCCCCTATCAGCCGGCCGACTATTGGGTCGTTGCTGATAGTGCATAGGTCCTCTAACGTTAGGGAACCAGCCACGCGAATCTAGGTCGGGGACTGTTCTCTCTTCAGCAGATGTAGAAACTGTCAGTCCCGCACGAGATGTTCCGCTCGAACTAGTACGATCAAGTTCCCTATGGCCTGATAAGTAGGATACAGGTCCATGTGTAAATGGAGGGTGTCCGTCGAGGACTGCCTCTCTACTATTACTTGGATAACAGACCTTTTGACATCCTTGCTTGTTTTCTTTAAGGAAAAGGGTTATGCTCTTCGAAAAAAGTGAGTTTCTGCGCATAGAATGGCCGACAAAAACTACGTAGGCTGGACTGATCATTTAAGGCTTATTAGCGAGTGGTGCACCATCACTCAATATTAAAAGCGTTTGACTTCTGATCGCGAATTCAATGGTTCGGTGGGGCACCACTTGGGGTTGGGTGTGACTGGCTGATGAGGACTAATAAACCAGAAATGGCCACTTTATTGTCCCGAGCATTTGACGGCATTACTACCTGCCTATTACACTAACCGATGTGGAACTGCTGGCGGTGCTCGACAATGAGTCCCAAGACAGAGTGCGGGGCCAGTAAGGTCTGTCAGCGATCGATAAAGGTCGATCAAAGAGTGTTAGGAGAGTTTGTACCTGCGGTTGATTTCAGGCTGCGGTGTGTCTAATGCCGGGGCCAGGTACGTGCCCAAGCTACCTTCTCAAAGTTTTTTCGAAATAAGTATGATACGCTTGAGGCCATCTGTGATTGTTCATGCAATTTGTTAGAACAAGAATAACACCTATATTGTGATGCTGGATACTCAAACACCAAAGGATAAATGCAGTATTTGCATAGAATCGCCTCATTTACTTCTTCGTGCACTTCTTTGAGCATTAAAATGTCGTATTGGCAAACAGTTGCTTTCGGTCATTCATCAGCAGGCCAGTACATGACATGTCGCCCCCTGCCCCCGTTTTCTCTGGGTATCGCAACCAATATCCTACCCACACTGACGCCCGCATTCAGGAGGCGAGGGAAAACCAAGACGCTTAAGTACACTTACCTACCTAATAACCCCCATCCTCTCCCCCCCGCAACCTGACGATCATATAAACGCTACAATTAACGGACCATGTTAACTCTCCATGTCATGTACTGGCCTGATGATGAATGACCTTCAAAAATTGTTTGCCAATACGACTTGTCAATCGTAAAGTAAGAGTTTTTTGCAAAACTAGGAGTTCTAAAAGTAGATCTCCTAGCTCGTGAAGTGTCCACCAACATTTACATATGAGCTTGCGATTCGATCACGGTTTATGTTGATATGATACATAAACTCGAGATACTTCACAAACTTCGAGATTCAGACTTTTTAAAAGGCTTTACTTAAACCGCATGGAAAAGTGTATACTTAGAGAAAGCAACTTAGGCAGTATTGAGTTTTATAACTTTATTCACTCGCCCGTTTTTAGTTCACTTTAAAATATATTTGATGGAATATATGCAAATAAAAATAAGCCTGTACTAATGCGGTAACAAATAACGTTTGCGTAAAAGTATCCACGTGAAGAAATGGCTTCTTTCGTTTATTCTAAAAAGCTGTGTAAATTATTGCATATTCTCACCCCTATCGATCGCTCCACTGGCAATCAATGTTTCCAAATTACAGGCTTTATATATTCTGTGCAGCAAAAGTTGGAAGTAATGCCATATATTTCTCCAAAACGTAAATAATGGCTTTGATGCCCATTTTAATTGTATGAAAACCTTTATTAATTGACGCAGACAATGTTTTATGAAGAAATACTTAACAGGTCTCAAAGAGGTTATCAGAGGAGATTTTTCCAAATCCAAGACACACATTTAATCCGTGCAGAATATTTTTTAAGGTGAATTTTTCTGCTGACTTTGAACTCAAGTAAATATTTGCAGGTGTATTTTGTGGAAAGGTTTTTCAATTTGCAGGCTTATATTAAATTAAGCCGAAAATGAATGCTTGAGAAGAAACCTTTTTCCAAGTGGCCAAATAAACAGCTAGTTAACGGTTTGGAATCTAAAAGTCCATAAAATATGTTTAGATAATGTAACATAAATATAACAAATATACTCAGGTAATTTTGTTGAATCGAAAACATATATTAAATGGTCCGGTTAACATCACCTTAAAAGGAGTGCACTATATTTCAGAATCCTTGCAGAAGGTGTTTCTTTCAACACGTCAGTGTAAAAAGACTCCTTGGCAAACTTCTTGCCAAACCACTTCTTGTGCTGCTAGCAAATTAAAAATCTAAAATGTCATTAAGAAACTTTTATTTTTACGTAAGATAATTGCTTTTAAATGGGCAGCAGGAAACATTGCATTTATTCAGGAGTCACTTACCGCAAACAGCCTACTTTTGACACTTGTTAATTAGAACTGGAAGGTTAAACTCGCCTTAAGAACTTGCCCTCACTGACCTTGTAAGGTGAAAGATTGACAATGGAAGCTCGCTGACTTCCTAACTTCAAATAGGCTTGCCTAAAGAGATTTCCAGAGAGAATACGCCTAATGTATAATCCTAATGTTAAAGACCCTGTCCTGCAGGAAAGTACTTTTGTGTTCGGCAGTAGATGTTTCACTAGGGCGCACACTGCCAGCCGAAAGACAATTGACACTTGTTGTCGTGATTAAGTGCGTGCAACAGATATGTTTTAACCGAACACTGCACTGTAATCCCCCGACCACGGGATATGACTGAAGGATAAATTCACGGTGATATACATGCTGCAGCAATTTAAAAAACGTGTCCACTGCGATAGTTAGAGATATTGTACAGATTAAACTGCAGCGGTCGTCCAGTTAGAAAGTAATGAATGCAGTAGCATCATGTAAACACGCTGTCGGGGCCCCCCTTTTTGACCCAAAACAGAGCACGACGATTGAGTACCATTAGCGGTCAATGAAAGTCCATAAATGAGTGTCAGTATCTCCTGCGACCTAAAGGGGCAAGTCAAAGAGTGTTAGTGTCATTATTTGATCCAAGAGGAACAGATTTGTCTTAACCGAACACTGTACTTTGGTGCCGTAACCATGGGATGCGATTAAAGGTTTAATCTACAGTTAAATAAAAGCTGCAGAAATAAGAATGGTATCCACTATGATGGTAAGAGAACGTTTCCGGATTAAACTGCAGCGGTTAGAAAATATTGAGTGGAATAGGATCTCGCAAACAAGCTGTTTGGCTACTGTCGGGTCCTCAGATTCTGACCCAAGGCAGGACAAGACGATTGAAGAGTGGTCGGTGAACGTTTATAAATCCGTGTCAGTATCTCCTTTGACCTAAACTGGCAAGACAATGAGCCTACTGGCCAATATATAGGGTGTTATACTTCGATTAAAGAGGTCGCGAGTTCAAGGCTTGGGTGGTGCAATCAGTGGGCTTAGGTATGACGCGTAGATGACGGCAAAGTAGCCAGAAAGAGCCATTCCAGACTCCTTTGATTTTGTCGGCAATATCATGTGCCCAGACTATCGGTCACTGTGAGACTACTGTCAGGGTCCGAGACGCAAGGCAGGCTGGGACGTGTGAGTTCCTTCAGCCATCGGTGGACTTTCAGTAACAAGTGTCAAAGCTTCTGTTAGTACGCAAAGACAACAACGGACACTCCCTTTGAGGTTCAGTTATTTATGTGCTTATATAAAAGGACAAATCTCTTCATATTGGTAGTTTATTTCGGAAGTGAATACACAATATTTTGTAAAACAGCGGTCACATTTACGAAAAACATCAACCTTTGGAACCCCGTACTCCCTCTTAAGGCAAAACGTGTATTTAGGAGGTTTGGCAGATTTGCTTAACTTAAGTAGACCCAGTTGTCAAAAATTCTCGGCGCAAGGCGCAACGTTTGTAGCTCAACTGGTAGAGTATTGGCTTTGCGTTTAGGCCTTGCTTATTATGCGGGTTCAAATCCCGCCGAACGCAGCGAGTTATTTCACAATTGTGTCAACCTAAATTAAACATGGACATAGAAACGATTCATGTCTCTCTTGGACGTATAGACTTGTTCAGTGCCTATCACATTGGATTTAGGTAATTTTTAATCTTAGTTTTTAGTTTCTATGTTATTGCAAATGCATGTCAAACATGAGGGAAATTTGAAATGCCACCAAAGACGCCAGACTCATTGCAAACAGGAACTCATAAGTAATTGAAGGGGAAACTGAGTTCTGTCATAATATCATTCCAAAGAGATACCTAAACACCTTGATGTAAAACTGAGCTTATAGCATGCATTTTTTATATTGGCGGTGGCTTAATGGTTTAACACTAAACACAGAACTTCTCGAAAACTAAAGGTACCCACGTATCGTCAGTTGCAGAAATAAACTACACTAATTTTTTACGGTTTCTCAAAGTTATTTAATTTCATGAAGTCATCGGTGCAATTGCTGTGAAAACCAGGCCAAAAAAATAAGTCACTTTATAAAAGTTTGCTCTAATAGATTCATGACATACTTGCATGAACAATATTCCCGAAATTTATATTAAAAGAAAAAAAGTTCAGAAGTACAAGATGCGGTCCCTGGAGCAGTTATTTTATTTGTCTGGCATTTTGGATTCTGTCTGTAACACATCATCAGAGAAAACCACAAATTAAGGGGATTCGTGCACAGCTTAGTGTACTAAATGATAAGTTAGATAAAGCAGTATTTATAGTTCTGAGAGGCCATGCATTCGCATATGCACTATAATTATCAGCTCCCATGATCACCAGTTGCGGTCGTACTTGGTTCGTCAGTCTTCTTCCAAATTATTGACAGGACAACCATGTTCATTGTCATCGGAGTTATTCCTGGGTTCGGCCCTACCTACGTGCCTGACGCTCATGCTCAAACAATTTCTTAATACGGAGTATGGGAACGGAAAATCATTGCGCTTGACTGTGGGCCTGAAAAGCATGACGCTGACATTTCGTGGCTCACGCGGTTATCACGAGGATTTTGGCCTCGTTAAATTTGAAAATAAACCCAAGTCCCGTAGAGTGAACTTCAAACTCGGAGGTAGCGTCCGGCCTTCCCACCGCTGCTACCTACCCGGCCATTCTCGTCCGCACTAATCTCGGAATTTATCCAACAGAGTAGTTTTGTCCTCAACTGTTTTTGACGTGGCAGTGGGTCTTTTGGACTAATGAGCCGGCGTCCGATGGTCTGCATGCAACTCCACCTGCCATGTGACTGACTCTCCTGCTCAAATAAGGTCTTAGTACGGAGTATGAGAACGGCAGGTCGTTGCTCTTGTTGATTGACTATGGGCCTGAAAGGCATGATTCTGGCAGCTCGCGACTCACACGGTTCTTTTGTCTCTTGGTCTAATGAGCCGACGTTCGATGATCTGTGTGCAATTCCAACTGCCATTGGTGGGATAAGGCAGCTCACTGCTCATTCTATATGTTCTTCACTTATAAAAGAGTTCTCCAAACGTATGCGTCGGCAGGATTAGGTTAAATTGTCTTGTCTGCCTATGCACTGGTTTACAAAATTCAGTACCCGTTGAAGATGTCGGAATTCAGCAAATTTATCTTCCATTTAGCTGCAATGCATCCCACCGCAGAGGCGAAACTTGGAGTTTGGGGATTCAGAAGAGGAAGATATGATTGCTGGAACAAGATGTTTATTTCACTGACGTTTCAGATTCTATCTGGCACCCTTCAACAAAACCACATAATTTCATTCTGCCTACCAAGCGCTGCACGCAAGGCTAGCATCTGCTCAGAATTAACCAGCGAAAGAGGATACTTTGGGCCAACAGACAGCTTCCACGAGCGGAGAAGGTGGAAAAGCTTAAAAAGCACATGAAAGACGAGAAACATCGCATGGAGGCACTTGCGAGGGCGAGAACAATTCAAATAACCACCAGCAATCGATGAGTACAATCAATCGACCTGCGAGCATTGGGTACAATTATACCATGCGTTTAGCTGTCAAACACGCTCACACGACGCCAGCAGGATAATAGACACTACGCCCTGACGATGACAGCGAGAAAGCTTCCGAAATGTCAGCTTACATACAACTTGGTCTCAGAAATTGCCCCAACTTCTTCTTCCTCCTTGGGGGATGATGAAAGCAAACCTAAGTTGTACACTCAAGTCATCTTAAATATTTGCATTTACTCCTATAGTGTTGCGTTAATATTGAGACAATAAGTACTACCTACACTTTTGAGCTTTGATGTCAATTGGTAGGTGTGTACAAGATACATGCTAAATAACGTGCACCAGAGACGGTGTTTGGCTGTAGTTTTGGGATTTTGGTTTGCAATCAAAAATTCAAGTCGAACTGCGAACAAAACCCGTAAAACAAAGAGTCGTTTACTCGGCCCTAGGTCCATTGTTAGGTGCATTCCGCATACCAGCGTTGGTAAGGACTGCAGGAGAGCAAAATAATCAATTTTGTATTGCAATCTAAGTGGGTGCTCTGGGTTCTCTTGCCAAATAGTTCTGTGTGGGTGTTTGGCAAATGGTTTCGGCACTCTGCCTTTCACGTAACAGTGCAAATGGACTGCAGTAGAGTAGGTTTGTTTTATGACGCCTTTTCTACTGCGTAGGTGCAAATTTATGCTAAGAGATAGCGTAGTTCGATTTACTATCTTAGGCCCACAAAACCGTCTACACTGGACCGTCAATGACGCATTCTTAAGCATTAAATTTAAGATAACAAAATTCCACTGCCCCAAACGTGCTGAACAAGCATATCAGAAGCCAGCGCTATTGCAAGAAAGGGACGTGAACAAAAGCAAAATTGTGTAGGAATATGATATTATTTATAAGGCAACCTAATATTTCTCGCACTGGCTTTGAAAAAGTCCTTTTCCTTATGCCTTCAAAAACTTTACTCAGTCAAAAATGGATTCTTATTAAGTATGGATTTTTCTTGTACGCAAAACTGTCCTCGTAACTTATAATATGGAGTATTCGCTTAAGTCCGTGCAAATTTCATGGCAACATTTGACTTGATATTTTAGCACATATTTGGTCACGTTATTTTGATTCATTAGGTGGATTTAATTATGTGAAGGCCCTTTAGTTAGGAAAATCACCATTTTAGTAAGGTGTATTAAGAGAAATGGACATACATTTTTGAGAAATAAGAGTTGTTTCATATCGAAGGAATTCCTTATGAAATTGCGTATGAGAGAATCAAACTTATTAATGTTGATTATACTACGGAGGATCTCAAAATAAATTAAATAGGTATAAACGAAATCCCTTTCAGAACTGAAATTATTTTTCCGAAAATGTTCAGAGTCAAATGAAACCAAGTTGAAGGAATTGCATTTATTTTCAGGAACATGGAACGATTATGATTTAAAAATTACTCATAGCTAAACTGTGATTTTTTCTTCGCACAAAGTGCAGTAAAAGAAATTTTTATCACATTTTGTTTAAACTCCACAGCTAACCATGGCGAATTATCAAAGTTTCCGCATTGATTACCACGAACGCAACGTTAAACATGTCTTATTACATGTAAGTCATGTAGATATATACTTTTAGTAAACAATAAGTTCCGCTTATGCGTATTTAAGAAGCAGAACACACAGAAGAATAGTAGTTATTTCAAAAATGGTCATATATGGCCGCTATTCTTGCATTCCGAAGCTTATAACGGATCCCGGAATCTATCAATTATGACAGAAAATAATCCATTACAAAGGAAAAAGTGAGCTCCTTAATTTTCAGTCAACTTCAATCGCTAATTTTCAGGTAGATTAAAATATGACAAACGTCTCCAATTTTATTGAAAACCCTCCATTAAAACAGGAATTCTTCAGCTGAATACCTAATTTAATCACTTTTTAAGGAGGTTACCTACTACCGAAAGTTTGTTGATAAATCTTACGTATTAACATATCCGAGTCATCTAGCGGAGTTTACGTATGGTCGACAAAGTGGTTTGTAGTTTTGAGGCGTTTCTAAATATGATCCATATGGCCACCTTCATAAGAACTTATATCCAAAATGGCATTTTTCGGTACATGCTTTTTATATACATCTGATTTAAAAGGTTTTTGGTGTGGATGTCGAACATAAGATCAGATTATGGATTGACAAATGAAGACACTGAAAACGGACAAAATCACCCACCAATTTCAGCAACGATATCAAATAAAGATGTATCAATTATTGGTAATCCTTGCAAAATTTTTTGGCTAAATGTAATTTTTATATAAAGTAAGAGGTTACGTAAAATTTTCAGTCAAAGAACATTTTTAAATTTTTTTATAATTAAAGCTATTCCGAAAACTGGGAATTATCGATAAAATTTTACTTTACTTAACAAACACTTGGTACTTTTTACTCTTCTTTAAAGTCTTAAATATGCCTTAGGCTGTTCATTATTACTTTTAAGTTTTCGTTAATCATTTCACACAGATACGAGAGTAATGATAAAATATTTCCATGTTATGAAATAAGCATGGTCTTAAGCACATACTGTTCTCATAAGAACATGTACTCCGTCTTATTCTTTTTGTGTAATTTATTCGTTTATATATTAAAGTATTTTAAAATAGTTTAAAATACTTCCTTATTCCTGCATATTTGTTATTAAAAGCTACAGATACGTAAGAAGAGGTTGTCTAGAGCTTATTATACTTTGCAATTACTTTGGGCCACATACTTTATTTAACACGCAATAGTAGCACAGGGAAAGAAAAACATAATTGCTATGAAAAGGCCTAAAATCTTTAACGCATCATTCTTTGAAAAAGCGTGTTAACAATGAAAGGTATTAATTTTTGCGGTAGAGAATTTAAATAAGATGTAATGTGATACAAATAATTTTTTGAGAATACATTCAATAACGAGCTGTTGCTGTTAAAGTGTTGGGCTTTCATAAAGCAAGGGCCTCGGTTCAAACGCTGGTAGTCTTTACCGCTAAAGTTTTTATGACCAGCTGATGACGGCTATTTATGGGTAATGTCCATCTGCTGTCAATATGAGGCTATTAGCGGAACTTGAAAGAGATGAGATATCGAGGAGCACCTATCTACCGTATGTGCATAAAATAGTGGAGCCGACAATGTCTAGGTAGACGGAAATGGTTCTTTCTGACTTGCTAGCCGTCATCAGCCAGTCATTCACAATCTCAGCTGCGGATCAGCCGTGGTTCCAATGCGCAACTCATTGGTTACGGAGTTTAACACTCTACCACTGAGCTACCGGCTCTTTGCTTTGTCAGGGCTTCGAGTCGTGGATGACCCACATTCGAGCTTGATAATGACTGGCTGATGACAGCTACAAAGCGGGAATTGCACATTTTGGTCAGCTCCACTCCATCACATCTTGCAAACACCTGTGCCACGGCCCTCGAGGGCCCTATATAGTGAGCTCCAAGGTGTTACGGGATGAGCACGTTCCCTAACCAGATTGCTGGTATTCTTATCATTCCACTATTCCGATTGCAGCCGACACAAGCAACGAGCCCGTGGTGGGATGGGGAATTGTTAACCTACAATTCCAAAGGTTACAGATAGCAATTAGGGTTGGGAATAACTGACTGATGAAGACTTATAAGTCAGAAGTGGCCCTGAGTATATGCGCATGTGTAAAGATGACATGTTTCCTTTAAACTCCTTAAAAAGCTGCTTCTGTTAACCACACGTAGGTGTTTGTAATTTTCCTTGATAAAAACCCCTGTTTTCATTCTACTCCTATTCCTTCCTTGCTGCAGACGTTTTTGCGCATGTAATTAAGAAAACGTGACACTGTTTTGATGGAAAGCTTTATAACTACGGGAGTTTGGCGTTCTTGTTGCAGGACTGTTGTGCATTGACGAAGTAAGTGGCAGCCGCCGTTACCACTTTCGGTCCATCGTGTTATTGCTGGAACAGGTAAGGGTGATCTCTACTACTAAAGGTGTTTGGCGTTCTTGTTTCAGGTCTATTTTATGGTGGTGGGGTAAGTAAACAATTCAAAAAACAGCATACGCTGCTGCTTTTTGTCCATCTTCTACCAAATCAATAATTTGTTCTCGCTGGAACAGTGGGGTAAATGACACCGCTGCTAAACGAATAACGTCATCTGCGGAGTAAGTCTCAATTCGCGACGTAGGAGTGTAGGTTATTTTCCAATCAATTCTGCTGCCGTCACACTATAAGTACACCCGAAAGGTGTACAGCATGAAGTTCGTTTCTTTATGTTATATTATCAAATGCTGTGTGAGAACATTTGATTTGCAGAAATGCGATTTACTTCAAAAACTATCAGGACGTATACTTTGTGCAGTGATTATAGCACTCCTAGGTTAACAGTTGATTGTGCGAACATAAAACATACATATGTTACCACTCCTGGCAAGAAACTCACACTCACCAAAAGTTGCTCGATCAAGCCTCAGTACTGCGTGGAGGGTAACAGCTGATTGATGATCCCTTGTGAAACCTGCCTATTTTAACTGATAAGTGTCGTCCAATTTCAGACTTGGCGTTTCACTGCGCACTGTTAGGGCGCGAATCTCATTGGCTAATTTTAAGAATATGCTTTTTGCTGATTTACCCTTGACAAGAACTCGAACTCTTCAAAAAAATTTACAATATTCCTCAATCCTACACCTGCCTGGGCCTGCTTTTTATATTCAAATCTTAAAATTAATTAACACCTTGGTCGATTTTAAATGCCGACTGTGTTTTCCGTCAAGAATGGTAAAGAGGTATAGTTTATTTTACATTTTTTAAATCAGTGAAAATATATTCAGTAATTTTGATTCACGTTCACTAGGGGAATGCGCCTTAACAGTTGAAATGATGATGACAGCATCCATCTGGGTGCTTAAATACGCATTCATTCGATAACGTAAGAAGAGTACGCAGCACACTCTGATGAAAAAAATGAAGATATTTTCGAAAGTTCAGCCTAAATATAACTTGGTCCCAGTAATTGCTCCCTCTTCCTCTGCTTCTTCTTCTTCTGTCGGGAATGATGAAGGTGAAAGTATACGTACACATATATATGAGAAGATAAGGCGATCTCGG
>JAYGXS010000008.1:3249573-3344627 GCA_036362985.1 Ligula intestinalis | reverse complement strand
CATCCCTCATGAGTTGGTATGAGCCCAACAAACCGACATCCAAGAACTTCAACACATCCGACTGTTCCACGAAGGACAACCTGATCTGGAGATTACCAAAATATATATCCTGCCAAAACGTGCTAGAAATGATGGGACGTTCAGTGAGGAACATAAGATCCATCTACTCCCTAGTCACCACAAAATGCTGGGGCTCGGTGACTTCAATGCGCACTCGGGACTATGGCAGGACGGTGCGAGAGAGGACGAGCCAGGTAGAAGAATAGAAAACTGGGTAAGAGAGGAAGAGCTTGCCGTCCTGAATGACTCGGCATGCATGACCCGTCTCTGAAATGGCGGACGCTCAGGCACATCTCCGGACATATCCATCACTACAGCAACAGTGGCAGCAGAGTCAACCTGGACAGTACTCAACGCGTCCAGCTCCGACCACCAACCCATTGTCATCCAGAGGTCACAGGAGGAGGATAAGTCAACTAGCAAGATAAATCTTTTCCGCTGGAAGATATCCGTAGTGGACTGGAAAAGTTCAACGAAGTTGCCGAAAATTATCTACACAACCATCCACCTCAGGCATCAAAGATTGCAGATCGCGTTGGAACCTTCACTGAAGCAATCATGGAAGGGCTTCGCAGAACTGCGAGGAAAATCAAAGCGGAGGGGGGGAAGACGGCTAGCGTATGGTAGACTGCAAAAGTTGACGAGATCACAAAGGGGCGAGACAGGCTGGCCAGTGAGGGAAAGAGGAATACGGCGGAGTGGACCCAGGCATGTGAATTAGTAAGACCGACTATAAGCGAAGAGAGGACAAGGACATGGCGAGAATATCTCGACACTGTCAGACAGGACGATGACCCATCTAAAATGTGGGGTACTATTCATATGCTACAAGGGAAAAACAAGTCAACATCTGACCATGTTATCCTGCATGGGGACCGCCGCCTCGTCACCGTCAAACAGAAGGCAAACGCTTTTGGAGGTCAGTATGCCAGTGTGAGCCGACTGAGACTGGCCAAACATGAAAGAACGATGAAGGGATACGTGGCGGAAGTGCGGAAAGAAGCCCTCCCCCTTGAGAATGATAACTCCTATGGACGGGAGTTAACCATCAACAAACTGACTGAATCCTTACAACAACTTAAGGACAAAAAGGCAGGTGGAGCGGATGAAATCCCCCCCCCCCGAGGCAGTAAAAAACCTCTCTAAAAATAACAAATTGACACCACTAAGCATTATAAACCAGAGCTGGCGGATAAGGCAATACCCCAGAGCTGGAAAACAGCCAATATAGTACCAATCTTGAAGACCGGCAAAGACACGGGGAAACTGGAAGCGTACAGACCCATCAGTCTGACCTCTGTGGTGGGAAAGGTCTGTGAACGGATGGTCGAACGCAGACTCCGACATTGGGTTGAAGGGAACCAGAAGCTGGTAGACTATCAAGCTGGTTTCCGGAAAACAATGAGCATTGAGGACCAGCTGATCCGACTATCTCTGTCGGTATTAGATGGTTCCCATAGTAAGCCATGCAGAAGGACAGCTTTGGCTCTCATCGATTTCGAAAAAGCCTACGACACGGTGTGGAGAACCGGTCTAGCGCTAAAAATGGCAAAAATGAAGGTCCCAAATTGCCTACAGATTTGGATCGAGAGCTGGCTGACCAACCGCCTAATGCATGAAAAGGAGTCAGGGCGATCGAGGTTGATGGATTGCAGATCTCCCAAAGACCGACGGCGAAATTCCTCTGATTGATGTATGGCTCGAGGCTAACGTTGAGTGGAAACACTGTTTTTTTCCTTAAAAAGGCGGAGAAGTGACTTAATATGATGAGGGCCTTAGGTGGAACAACCTGAAGATGGCGACCGGAGGACATCAAAAACGTCTACACTGTCTGTGTGCGGCCGGTGATTGAGAACGGATCAGCAGCATCGATGCCGTGGATCTGCCGCTCACGACTTGACAGGTTGGAAGGCCTGAACCTGATGAGGGAGTTTCGGAGCAATGGGCCAATCAGATCTGGCAGGAGGCGATAGCCACGGTCCAGGTGTACGCTCTCATGGCAGCCAGCGTGGCAGCTCACGCAGGCGCCCTTCTCTGTGATGACTCATCCTGGGGAACGGAGGCATTCCCAAAAGTAATATTAAGAATGGTGCGGTCTAATCCCAAGACATTTTAATCATGTCAGACCTTTGAGCAAGCTTCCCTCCCGCAAGAATGGTACCCTGTAAGATTCTAAGGTTATTTCTCCTTTGTTAGGACCCTATAAATTCAAATATTCTTCACAGAAATCATGTGCACAATCTTATACCTTGTATTTATTTGATAGGAAATTATCTCTTCTTCAATTGTTATACTCGAAAAAGGTGTTTAGGTTAAAAAAACATCCGCCAATTGCCGAATCATTTTGAACCCACCCTAACGTTACACCTGCACCTAAACTTCCCAAAGTACATCCTGCTGTATATATTCCATCTACGGGCAATAACAAATTTCTCTACGCTACTAGCATAATGTTCATAAAAGGTTACGGTTAATGAGGACCATCTTGTGTATACTTTATGTGCAAGATTAATAAATGGAGAAATGGGATGTTTTATGAACGGGTATTTCATGATCTTAGAAAACTTCAGAATTACAGTTTTTTAAACGGCACGATGCACTGTCTGTAAGTCAAAGAAGACGTGATTGCCTATCGAATGAGTACCAGAAGGAATTTTTTTATGCATCATCTCAATTTATAAGGGATAGAAAATAAACGAACGCACTTAATACTACGAAGAAGCAACTTGCGGTAAATCAGAGCAGGTCAGTAGCCAGTAGGAAGCGAGAAACGTGAAACTGAAACCCCAAAATAGCTGCAGATATTTGAGCAATATGGGCGTGATATTTACTTATAATAGATTGTTACAGAAGGTATATAATTCCAGGGGTGCTGGAGAGAAAAAAAGTAATATAACAAAAACATTCAAGAAGTCAAGATAAGCGAACGAACGTTTTCGATTTATTCATCATCAGGCGTGTACAATAATATAAAGGGGTAGCGTTAGCAAAAGTTTAAGCAACCAATCAGCGGTATTTGAGGGAGGAGGAGGAATGTTTAAGAGATCAAAGGGAAACGGGGGGAGAGGGGGAATGTGTCTCATAATTAGGTCACGTCAACTGGTCGCAGCATTTTGACACCAGTTGTTATTGTCTGCTCATCATCTACCGGTATGCTAGAAGGTGTGCTGACGCATGGTGAGTTTGAGCTTGTTCTCGGCCACGGGAGCCGTAGGGCCACGACGAAGGCCTTCTGTGCACATAAGATCGGGTTTGTGAGTCCTATCGCTACGGCTTCTGCCGTCGCAAGCATCCTTGACGCAGGAACTTGGAGCGTTTTGCTGGTACTTTATACAAGACACGAAATGCTTGGTTTACGTCTACCCGGTGACCGCTGTCAATCAAGTGAGCCAAAATCGCACTAGATATTGACTTGACCTCGCCTTTGTTCAGCCAGGCAGGATGGTGTTCCCGCATGCGTTTGGATAGCCGCCTAGTTGTTCGACCAATGTAACTTGCCCCACAGGAGCGTGTAAAATTGTAGATGCACATGGATGAGGTCTGAAACGGAAGAGTATCCTTGCCTTCAAGGTGAAGAAGTGGGGTGCTTGAAAATCCTAATCTTAACTTAGCTGCTGGATATGTACGCGCTATTGAAGCGTTCAGGTAAAGCTGTACAATTTCGCTTGCTGGATCACCTTGAAATGTCAGTGTAAGAGCAAGCTCAAACTCACCATGCGTCAGCACACCTTCTAGCATACCGGTAGATGATGAGCAGACAATAACAACTGGTGTCAAAATGCCGCGACCAGTTGACATGAACTAATTCTGAGGCGCGTTCCCCCTCTCCCCCCCGTTCCCCTTTTATCTCTTAAACATTCCCCCTCCACCCTCAAATACCGCTGATTGGTTGCTTAAGCTTTCGCTAACTCTATTCCCTTTATATTATTGTACAAGCCTGATGATGAATTAATCGAAAACGTTCGTTCGCCTATTTTGACTTCTTGAAATATAATAATATAAAGGTAGAGTTAACTAAAATTTTAGCGATCAGGGGAAAAGGGGGAGAGGTTTTTAGGGATCAAAGGTGATCAGACTCTAGTCTTTATAAAGGATCAGGGAGGAAGAAGGGGCAGGGACGGGAAGGGGTCCGACAATTGGTTTATTTCGTCCCGTTGTCCTTGGCTCGTGTTTTGTTGGGAGACGTGAGGACGCAAGCTGTTATCGTCTCGTGACGGCGTGAGTGGCCTGGGAATGCTTGCTAACGCTGTCTCGCGGCGCGGTAGGAAACGCGTGAACATATCTTGTGTGTAGCTCCGGCCATGGGAGCCTAAGTGCCTGCACAAACGCCTTCTGCGTGTATAAGATAGAGTTAGTGAGCCATGTTGTAACTACCTGTGCCGCCCCCAGTATGCACTGACGCAGGATCTTGGAATGTTTCGCCTGCACGTTATAGACGACTCAAATAACTGCGGTACACCAAAAGTGCCCACATCGGCTTAATCTTCATTTTAGCCTGACAGGATGTTGTTCTCGCATGCGTTTGTATAGCTGCCTAGTTATTCGACCACTAAAACATTTCCAGGTTTGCCCAAGATATAATAAGGAAGCAGACATTTTCATTTCATCTGGGCAGGATGGCTTTATTTTAGTTACGTTTTAAAAATGGAAAGCTATCGAGACCTACGTTCTTTAGGTGCTTCTCGGCTTCCTCTAATTTCAACTACATTTATCTGCAGCCATTCTAAATGCACACCCTTCTGTTCAAAGACATCCGTTTCTTCGTCTTATCAAGGTTTATAAAGCAAATACTAGCAAGGAGCATTATCTTACATAATTAAGACTCTTCACTTGCAGACTTAAAATTATAATTCTCCGTAGTGCCGAGCGCTTGTGCACGACAAATCCACCTTTCCTTCCATCTATACTGCCATTATTACCACTAGTACTACTACTGCTACTAATGCTACTTTCCTATTATAACTACTATTACTGCTTCTAGTGATGATATTTCGACCATTGATTTCATTGAACTCCACCACGTGCTCAGGAGCAGAAAAGGTGACTATAGGTTGGAATTTCAATGAGTAGAAAAGCAGCCGTCTTCCGCATTCTAAACCCTCAATCCGCTTGAACCACTGACAAGCCACCGTCGAGATGACTGAACGGGATCAGGCCTAGACCGCTGCAACCAATGCAGACCATAAACACCGAAAAAATTTACCCTTAAGTTACAATTGTTTTTGCGCTGGTGCTATTACACTAACTACTCTCACTCACCCTCAGTTGGTGTCAAGGCAGACTTAAAGAGGCCGAGACTGATACTGCTCCTATATCAATATAGCTTATTTGCGATACATTTACTTTTTATATCAGATGTCAATGCCGAGTTCATTACCCCTCGATCTCAATAAGGAGTATGCATCTGGGTTTATGCTGCTCCGAGGAAATACAGGCTTGGGGCTCGAAAAACATCAGTGGTTGCCTTGGTTTCCGTCCTCTCAACAATATGTACCAAGTGGTGTCATATTTTTAGTTAAAGAAGCATTATTGAATAATAGATAGCATTTTACCATGTCTTTATATCGCATGGTGCCATTTGGCCTTTTCAGGCTAAACTTTTTCAGTAAATAATTCTATTTTCAGGTTTAGGTGACGTCTCCTGTCTAATAGTGTGGCAATCTTCTCCATAATCAACTCACATTGGTATCTCCTTTAGCTTCCTGGTATGTCCAATTTTCGAACTTTAATTATTTCGTACCCCTCCAACAAAAGCCAAATCTAGTCCGCTTTTTAGCACAGAGGGCTAGAAAAATTTCCTCTGCAGACAGTATTGAAGACGAATTAAAGATAATTCAGCACTTACTTCACGAGAACGCGTATTTTGAGTCATTTATAACCAGGAATATGGCTGTCTAAAAAAATAAAACCTACAACACTTACCGTGGAGGAGAAAACCCTATTTCTTAAAGTCCCCTTTTGACGCCAAGCAACAAGTGACCTCCTAAAAAGACGCCTTGACGAGGCTGTGTCACGAACCTTCACAGCAGCGAGAGTTCGGGTATTATTCCCAACAGACCCGGTCTTACACGGGAAAGGTAACGACAGGTCACCGACTCAGACCACCTCCATGTGCATCTACTCCTACACTTGCTCCTTGCTCCACCCGGTGTCCAAGCTAACGTTTGACTTATTGCAGTATCTTACTCTATCTTGAGGTTTAAAGGACGTCTCCTGTCTACAAGAGCGACGGTTTTTCTCCTAAAAATCCCACAGAAGTTTTTTCACTGTCTGCTCCTATTTTTCCATCCCATGACTCAGGACGACAGGTCTCGCGAACAATGTGAGATACCCTTTTTTCTGCTCCCACAACAAACATGTACAAATGGGGAACTCAAAAGTAATTTACCTACATATCTCTCAATATACTGAGACTGAATACTAGAGGAGCAAGTTGGTCCATAAATCACTAAAATTGGCAAATATTATAACTGTAGCAGAAGCTGAGGAATAAGCAATAAGCACGGCAGATGGAAATATGACCTAACCAGCTTTTTCGCTATCACATGATGATTTTTGTAAGACACCCGGGTTGTCCTGCGAGCATTCGGTCTCTGTACGGGTTGCAGATCAGCAGAAAGGGGTAGATTACGACGAACTACATGGCAGATTCGAGGGTCTTACGAGCGATTTCCAGCCGAAACTATCTCAAAAAGGAAAGCTAACACCCGCACGGTATTACAAAAGCAAAATTGCTTTACTGATTACCTACTCAAATATGATTATCATTAGGACGAGGCAGATAACGACCTACTTTTTTAGGGATAAGTATGTGTAATGCACGCCACCTCACTAATTTTTCTGCTCAAATGCCCAGTTGTTATTGATTGAGTGTTTTCGCAGATTAAGTTAATAAACTTGACCCGATTGTGAGAAAACCCGCTGCGTTTGCGAGATTTGAACCCGCATAGGAGGGAAGGCGTTTACGCAACCCATGCTCTACCGATTGAGCTACGGTGCCAAGCCGTGCGCCGTGAATTGAATCACACTTGGACCGATTTTACCCGCCCAAATTACAGCTTGTATGGAATCCACCATCCGGAACAGCAAGCTGACGGCCCACGCAGAATGTCCTAAGCAATCCTCTAGAATTCACCTGAATGACTACTAGGCTGGCGTCGTTGTTGAGTCGGTAGAGCATGTGTGTGTCAGCATGCTCAAGCACGGTCACGCACAAATTAATAATGCGATGACAAAAACACCCGACAGTTCGACCACCACTCTCGACGATGTCCGCCAAAAGTCTCAGCAAGTTGAGGCAACGCGGTGGCTCCCACGTGATACCCGTGAAAGTACACCTGCGGGGAATCTACCCACACCGGGACTCGGTGTCAAGAATAAAGTCAAGAAGACTGGAGATGGGGGAGAGCGCAGACGGCTGGCGTGACCAACACTCAACACGCGTACCAAGAGCACACGGAGGCTCCCGCCTGAGAAGGCCATCAAGGCCACATTAAGCAGGAGCCATTGAACCCGACTCTTAGCCCGCAATAAGCGACTCTTCACAACAAGAGGCAAACTGGCCACCACTTATCTGATCGCTCGTCTGCGATGGGATGAGCGCAGTGCTGGAAAGAAAAAAAATTCGGGGATGAACATTGAAGAGCATGTTGTGCAAGTGAAAAAGAAAAAAAAGAGCGAAGGAGAGAGAGAGGGGAAGGAGGAAGAACGAGAAGAAATGCATCCTTACTGTCCCCAAAAGCGTTTAAATGCGCTAATTTGAATAAAGTACTGCTCCTAAAAGGAGTCCTTAAATGAGGAGGCATCGCTCACCCGCTTGCCCACCGTTTACAACATATTATGCCTGCACTGCTTTTGGGAAGCCGTGCAGATGCTGCCGTCGTCTGACTAAAACCAACCTTCAGCCGCTTTCGATTGGACCCAGTAGAGTAAAAAAGGCAGGGACGGCGATGACTGCCACAACGGAGAGCGAAAGAGAGGCATCAGCAAAGACGCAGATAGAGCGAGAGTGCCAAACCCAAACACACGACAGTCCGACGATTGATTTTGACGATGTCCGCCACGTGCCTCAGCAGACTGAAGCAACGCGGTGACTTCCGCTGGATTAGTAGTTAAAGTAAACTCTCAGAGACTCTACCCCACTCTCTCACTACGCCCACGTCGGAACTGGTGTCAAGATAAATATGAAGAAGACCGAAGATGGGGGAGGGTGCAGGCGGCTGGCGCGACCGAAACTCAACACGCTTACCAACAGCACGCCTCGCTAGGTAGGCTCCCGCGTGTGTGGGAGTGCCATAAAGGCAACACTAAGAAGGAGTCATTGCAATTTGACTCTCAATCCGCAGGTAGCCATTTCGCACAACAAGACACCTGCTGGGCAGACTGCGATGTCTAAGTCATCCCGCCAGTTACCAAGCCTCCAAGCCATGGCTTTTAGCGCACCACGATAGCGTCAAGCCCTTCAGAGATGCACTACGTTGTCGACTTCACTCTTTTCCCCACAGCCAGCAACAGTCCGCCATCTAGGTGATCGGTTTCCTTAGATGAGATGGGCACAGTGCCCACATTGTGAACTCGGACTACCGGGTGGATGCCTGAGAGGCTTTATAAGTGACGTAGAAGGTAGCCTTGATCTATTAAAAAATTACTTGGACAGTGACTGTTGGCTACAGGTGAAGCGGTTGCCATCCGGCCATGCAGACCAGTCCCGTGCGCTCAAAATAACTGTTTAACAGCACCGCAGTTACCATGGGCAAACGTCGCTAATTGAAACATTGTTTTCCCGAAAGGAATTTGAACGAGGCGAAAATCATGAGCTGAGCAGGATTTAATGACGTCATGAAATTTCGTGACTTCTCAATCAGCTGCAGAAAGTTGTTGCCTATTAATAAGAGAATTAACTGTCCAATTAAGTGTCAGTCTCGAAGGGTATAACTTGCTAGGTAAAGGGAGTAGGAAAAATTGCGGAGACCGCTGTAATACGGAGAAGAAAGCCAGAACTCTGTAAGCAGCTGGATCATGTGATCAACCTCGTAATGCCGTTGTAATGATCAATACACTCATTCCCGCTTATGCTTTCTCGTCACCTTAAGGACTGACTTCTACCCTGTCAGCTGCCCCTGCCCAACCTTCTCCCCTCCCCTTTTAACCACATCCAAAAAAGCTGGTGAGCATCATCCCCCGTTTAGAGGGTGATTATGTCTCCAACGTGATAAAACGGAGGCTTCGAAACACAATTGAAAGAACTTATCCTGTCGCTAAATTGTTGTAAGTAAGCACAACAATGACCATTCCATTTCGACCGACTAAGGACCCTCGGCCTATGCACGCCACTTCAAACTGTGTTTACGAGTTCACATGTAGTTGCGGATGCAAATACATCGAGCGCACGCAAAGGCAGTTGGCAATGCGGTCAGCTGAACACACGGCGAAGTGGTTGCTCAGGGCGGAAAATAAAGTACCCTAGAGTTCAATCACTAAGCACTTCGTGGATACTGGCCATACAGTGGACCAAACGATTGCATTTAAGGTTGTATTTTGGGCGACGACCGGGAGTCTCCTACGCTTTGCGGAGGCCGCTGCAATACGGAGAAGAAATGCAGAACTCTGTAGGCAGCTGGACCATGTGATCCACCTCACATGGCCGTGATATCGATCGATAAACTCATTCCCGTTTACGCCTTCTAGTCACCCGTAGGATCGACAACTATCCTGCCTCCTGCCCAAAACCCCCTCCCCTTTTTAACCACGTCCTTCAGGCTTTCATGAACATGCACTAACATGAACTGCCATGCTGTGAAAATTACCTCCCCCTTCTCTACCCCTCAGTATGCGCCCACATCTATGACATATTGTTTCTACTCCCTTTACCCATCAAGTTTCACCCTTCGAGGCTGAAGCTTAATTGGACAGCTAATTCTCTTATTAATAGGCAACGACCGTCTGCGGCTGAATGAGAGGTCACGAAATTTGTGACGTCATTAACTTCTGCTTATCTCGTGATCTTCACCTTTTGCAAAAGTCACTAACCCAAACGCACAGAGTTCATCACCGCGACTCCCCCCTCCGCCCAGGCAATGACAGGATTGACCTCAATTTTCCTCACCCCACCGCCTCCTGACAACAGCACACATTCTGAGGAGGAGACAACTCGATCGCTAGGACAAAACTCGCATTCGCCTGACTTTCCGAGATACATCGCGGAGTCATCATCAGAGACATAAGTAGAGAGCAGTAGCAGATACGGATAGTGTATGCACAAGGCGTGATGCACAATGCTCCAAAAAAAACAACTGTCAGTGGCATGATAAAATCGTTCTTAAATGAATTACAAGGGGTATGCGAAATTGGATTGATTAAACAACGATGCTAGCGTTGTGTGCTAATGAACACAGTCACATTTGCTGAGGCCACAATTCTCGCAAGAGGTGATAGTCGGGTGAGCCGAGAATTACTTGAGTCATGGTTTAAGGACCACCAATTCATAAGCAAGTGCAAAGATTTGCCCAATCCATGTTATGTGCTGAGACTCCATTTTACCCAGGTAAGCAGCTAACTTGGGGAACGCGCAGGCCACCGTCGCATCCTATATCAGTATTGGAGCGCCGGATGACCGGGCAGCCATCGCGCCCGAGTTCATCACACGTGATGAAAGGTCAGCTTTTTATATAGGTATACATTATAGTTAATTACATGATGCAAGAACTGAATTACAACAGCAACCAACCAATCAGCCACAAACGCAGTTGCGTAAGGACGCTCCATCGGCGTGTTGAGACGCACTACAGCGAACCAGAAGATAAAGTTGCCGAGGTAGAATACCTTTGACGGATGTCTAGAGAAAATGGCTACCCGCGCAATTTTGTCAAGTTGTGCTTGCGCAAACAAGATGGCCAGCAAAGTCACACCAACCCTATAATTTGGTGAACGATCCCGTAGGTCGAAAACGTCTCTGAGACTGTCGGCCGCCTTCTCGCACCACTCCTCGACATGGCATCAGATAATGAAACCAAAAGACCCAATGCCACGGCAAGAAACATTCGGAGCCATCTACAGAATCTGGTGCAGTTGCGGGCAACGAAAATATGTCGGTGAAACTGGCAGACTTCTCAAAATGCGAACTAACGAACAAGTAATCGTAGTGCGACGAAATAATGCCAATTCTCAAGTTGCGGCTCATTCGACGAGACCCGGAAACACCTTCAAATTTGAGGAGGCCGAAATTCTTGCAACAGGTGACAAGCAGGTGAACCGAGAATTACTTGAGTCATGGCTCAAAGGCCCCAAATCCATAAACAAGCGCAGCGACTTTCCCAATCCATTTTCGATTCTGAGACTCAATTTGGCCAAAGCAATTCGTAATTTGAGGAACGGACAGGCCACCGCGTCATCCTACGCCAACAACGGAGTGCCGGATGACCGAGCAAACATCACGCCCGAGTCCACCACGCGTGATAAAAGTTCAGCAGGTCAAAGCCCGCGGGTCTTTCAACAAAATATCGACACATAAGAAGGTGATCACCGTTAATTGTCGTTGTGTATTAGCAGTAATGTCTGTATTTTTTAAATACGGCAAACCTTTGTGCATACGCTGTCGGTATGTGCTACTATTCTCTGATTATGTCTCTGATGACGAATCTGCGACGGATTTCGAAACGTCAGGCGAATAAAAGTATTTTTCCAAAGATCGAGTTATATTCTTCTCAAATACTTACTGTGACACGCATGTTCGCTTGTATAAGCACACTTTTTTTCTACCAACTCGCATAGAATTTAAAAAAAATTGATTACTACAGTAGGTCATATATCTGATGAAAGGTTGATGATTTGGGGATTTAACACAAACTTGAGGTCGTTTATTTAGTTCATTGGATTAGCTTGAGGTGCAAAATGCTGTTTACTGGAACTGAATTCCATTGAGATCAGTATCGTTGGAGAAAATATAGGCGAAAATGGGCAAAATCCAACCTTTGTTGATTTCCAAGGAATCTCCTATGCTCATAAGAGCCGTGGAGAAAGGATTCACATTTGTGCGTGCTGAAGTATAAAAATACATTCACAAAGAGCAGAAAATGTTTAATTATATTTGTTCACTTCAGAGAAAATTTGGTTTTGCGTCCGTGTTCTTATGAGATAAAGCACTAGATTCGAGAAAAGGTTGATGAATCACAAATGTCGGCTCTACAAATATGTTACATTTTGTGCCCTTAAGATAAGTAATAAACTTACAAGACGCAAAAATTTGTTTAACTACGCCGAAATTAGTAGGCCTATTTGACTTTAGATGGACTTCCTCGAAATCTCATATGTTTTCTAACAAAACTCGTAAACTAACTCCTTCCAAATGTTGCCAAAATATAGATGGAAATCAAAAGATATAAAAACTTCAAAAAGAAGAGACTGAAGATTATCATGTCTAAGAATATTGGAGTATAATTTGGGTCACTCTGTTGTGCAATTAAAATCAAAGAACAGTGCTCTGAAGTAAAAACAACGCATTGAAAACTGCTCTGATTTACGTAGAAATGTAAGTTCGTTCATTTACAGAACAGTTTTGTCCGCTAAGTTTTAAGGATGTCAAAAACCGGTCAAAATATCCCATTCTGATCTTCACTTTAACATCGAAAACTTACCGTACACAGATATTTGTCTTCGAAGTATCTAACTTAAGATTTTTTTGAGGGTGTTACCTGTTCTAGAAAGTTTTTATTAATCGTAGACATTGTTGTTGTGTGAATTAAGTATTCTCGACAATGAGTTGACATGTTTGGGCGATTCTAAAGTCATGACCCACACAGGCAGCTATCAAAGGAGGAATGTTAAAGAACTTATTATTTAGGTAAATGCTTTGACAATATTTCTTATTTCTAGGTTTTCGGTTAATAGGTTGAACATATCGGTATTTATGGACAAACAAAGCAAAACTGCGAAATTCGTAAAGTGTTCAGCAGCATTTCCAAAACAATTTGCTACTCCTCGCACTCGAACTCTCGAAATAATTTTTAAAAATGTGACAAACGGAAATTTCTTTCAACATGTACAAGATGGTATGAATTTGGTTACAAGTACAACCGTAATCTAACTTTTTAGTAAACAGCCAGCCTATCCGTGTGTGGCCGTCAATGTATTTTTATTCCGCTTAACAGCCGAGGTGTGATTTCCATAGAAAATATTTTTGCAATTGTCAATAGAAATTGATACAAAGCACGCACGAATCTTTTCGTGCATTTAAAACGGAAATGCGTCTGAAGTATCTAAATTTGGAAACAACTGTTCTTAAGGTGACTACATCCATTGATGATACATTTAGTGCAAGTTTAAACGTTATTTAAAAACATTTAGTTTAGAAAAAAATTTTTTTCGTACTTATTTTGCATTACCTTGCCATCCTTTTCCATTCCCATGCCTTAAACGCACTTTTTGTTCACACTGGACCAGTAAATTTTTATATTGCCATTTCTTGAGTTCGCAGATTTTTGTGAAAATTACATTTTTGCTATGCTAGTTACTAGTAATTTCTCAACCAAACTCTGACCTTTTTTAGTTATAGTTCTAAATATAATGGTATAATAATTTGGGTGCACGCCGCGTGTGCTGACTTCCCGCAAAATGACTTTTATTACGTATTCCAACTCATTTCACGAGATGGCGCACTTACAGTAGATCGATGCACAGGTCTGAGTAGATTTGATTGAAAACAAATGGGACGCCGAAAATACCGTTTATGCCATTGTCGATACTGACCTTGTAGCTTTACACAGAAAGCAAGGTTGCCATGACAATGGTAAATACCACAGCAATGACCTTCGATTTCCACAGGCCTGCAAGTATCAGCCATCACTTTCTGAGCAAAAACTTTCCGCCAGGATACGATATGGGGGCATCGCCCTTAACAACTTTTGCAGATTTTTGGGAAGGTTTTTTTACCACTATGCCGTCATCGTGACAAAGACGATGTCAACTGTCGACACGAGTTGACATGAGTTAATGTCAATCGAAAAGCGAAAACTTACAAAAATATTTCAAAAATATTGAGTCTACGTTCTTCATATCAGTAGGCTCAATTAGTTTATGTAACATATATTTCAATATGAAGCACCCCATAGAAGTATACTTTTATACAATCCATAACTGCACAGGGCAATGCATCAGGGCCAGACGCAAGTTTGAGGGAATAAAATTATGTATTCCCGGCTTATATATATGTCAACATGGGTAGAGATCCGAGGTCCCGTTCAATTTTTCCGTTCATAATCCTCGAAAGAAGAAGAAGAAGGACAAAAGTCGTTCTTAAGGACGGCTCCTTGCCAAGGCTGACTAATCGCCCGATCAGTTATGAGGGGATGTCCTACAACAGCAGTCCTTGTGCACACGATGAACATGCACGCCTGGCAGCCAATGCAACATCTATGCAGGCGAAAAGCTTCATAAAAGGTGCGAGAAGGCGGCTGATAGTCTCCGAGACGTTTTTGGCGTACGGGATCGTTCACCAAATGTTGGGGTCAGTGTGAATTTGCTGGCCATCTCGTTTGCGCAAGCAAAAGTTGACGAAATTCCGCGGGGATAAATTTTTACTAGACACCCGTCGAAGGTATCGTACCTCGGCAACTTCATTTTCTGGTTCGCTGCAATGCGTCTTAACACTTTGTTTGTGGCTGATTGGGTGGTTGCTGTTGTAATTCGGTACTTGCATCGTGTAATTAACTACAACTTTAAAAAACTGACCTTCCATCACGCGTGATGAACTCGGGCGTGATGATTGCCCGGTCATCCGGTCCTCCGATACTGATATAGGATGAGACGGTGGCCTGTGCGTTCCCCACGTGGGCTACTTACTTTGGTCAAATGGAGTCGCAGCACCGAATATGGATAGGCAAATCGTCGCATTTGTTTATGAATTGGTGGTCCCTGAACCATGACTCAAGCAATCCTCGGCTCACCCGATTGTCACCTCGTGCGAGAATTTTGGCTTCATCAAATGTGAATGTGTTCATTAGCACACAACGTTAGCATCCCTTTTAAATAAATCCAATTTTACCTATGCTTTGCATTTCATTAGAGAACGATTCATCATGCTATTGAAATTTGCACGTTTAGGACATTCTGCATTTCCGAAGAAGAAAATGCGATCACTGGAACACGGACTTTATTTTCCTGACGTTTCGGTTTCCGTCTGGAATCCTTAGTCATAGGTAATCGTAAACAGGTCTGAGGCAGCAACCAAAAGTGTCAGAAGTGTCAGAAGTCATCAGGTTGTCAATATGTTCGAAACAGCCCTCAAGAGGGATACAGAAGAGGGGGCAATTATAATAGCATACGCTAATTAGCTGTCAGTGGAGCCTGGCGGGGGGGCGCCCTGTCTCCACGGTAGAGGGTCCTGCTATCCCGCCGGCTAACTGATCTTGACTACGCCGATGATATTGCGCTGTTAGCTTCAAGCTTTGGTGGTCTACAGTCGGTGGTGTCGCGGTTAAATGAGATAGCTATGTTGGTAGGCATGTCCATAAATTCCGGAACGATGAAGGTATTCTCGAGCTGCACCCCTGATTAGGAGAAGCCACCCATGGGGAATAATGGCCATCAACTTGAAGAAGTAGACAGCTTTAAATTCCTCGGGGCGAGGCTGCTACCGAATGGGCAGAGCAAGGATGACATTGTCTCCCGTATGGGTGCTGCTCGCAAGGTTTTCTCAATCCTTCGAAGGGGCGCCTCTGGATCCGACGTGACATCTCCATCGCCACGAAGATTCGTGTAAACCGTGCATCCATCCGGTCAGTCCTGCTCTATGGATGTGAATGCTGGGCTGTGCGCGCTGAAGACGAAGGAAGACTGGAGGTCTTTTTCCACCGGTGCCTGAGCACGATCCTGCGAGTTAAGTATAGCGACTTCATCTCAAATGAGACAGTCCGCATCCGCTGCGATCGTATCACGAGGATATCTCAAGCCATTCAAGAAAGGTGACTGAGTTGGTGGTGCCCCTGTACTAACTCTTCTGAGCTTCTCTTAATACTGGAAAAGTGCCACCCGATTGGAAGGCAGCGTGGATCTTGGCCGTCCGCAAAAGTGGGAGTCGGGCGACCGCAAATAACTATAGACCGGTCAGCTTCACCTCAATATCCTGCAAGCTTATGGAACGCATAGTCAAACGCGAGCTGATGCATTTTTTGGAGCAACATCAACTTCTTTCTGAAAAACAGCACGGATTCCGCAGGGGAAGGTCCTTTTTGACCAATTTGTTCTTTTGTCTAGAACAATGGACCCCAGCGCTCGATGAAGGTATTACGGTGCATACAGTCTTCGTAGACTTCAAGAAGGCGTTTGAAACGGTGCCTCATCAACGTCTCTTATACAAGCTCAGCCTTATAGGGGTAAGGGGCAACCTTTTGCCGTGGATTGCAAACTTCTTGACTGGTCGTATCCAGACTGCATGTATGGACGAACAGCGGTCGGCGGAGGTAGCAGTTGAGAGCGGGGTTCCACAGGGTTCTGTTCTTGGCCCTATCCTCTTCCTTATATAAATTGATGACTGCATAAGCGGACTATACTGCGAAGTCACAATGTTTGCTGATGACCTAAATCTCTGGAAGGTCATACGCAACCAAGATGATGAATTAAACCTCCAGGCAAATTTGCATAGACTGGAGCAATGGTCAACCCTTTGGCTCATGCCATTCAATGTGGCCAAATGCAACCTAATGCGCTTAGGGTGTATTACCTAAATCGCACGCCGCTGTCAGAGGTAGAGGCTCAGAAAGACCTGGGGGTGTGGTTCACGCCTTCACTGAAGCCATCACTCTACGTCCTGAAAGTGGCTCAATCCGCAATGTCGAGCTTGTATCTAATCAAGCGCGCCTTTGCTAAGTTTGACAAAGTTGTATTTGGCAAGGTATTCGGCACTTTTGTACGACTACAACTGGAATTTGCCATCCAAGCCTTGAGACCTTGGATAGCCAAAGACCAAAATACCCTCATAAGGGTAGAAAGACGCGCAAAAAAATTAGTACGAGGCCAACGAAACCTCCCTTATTAGATGCGATTGGTAAATCTTGACTTGTTTCGTCTGGATTAAAGACAGCTACGTGGGGACCTAATCCACGCATTTCGCATGCTGCGTGGTCAGGATTGCTGCCACCAAACAAATGAATTCTTTGAGCAGGCCACCACATCTAGGCTGCGAGGACACCCCCTCAAATTACGTGTGACTGTGGCAAGACTTGACCCAAGAAAATTCTTTTTCTCTAAGAGGGTAATCCAGGCTTGGAATGCCCTTCCTGCGGACATTGTCATGTCCCGATCCGTAGAAGTATTTAAGGTGAAACTTGACAGCTTTAACCGCGTAGAACGCTTTAACGAGTATCACACAATTGAATTTCTAAATCAAAACACTGAAATGCTATAAATATATACTAATAGTAAATTTTACGTAGTATTATTATTTAATCAATATATGTTTTAAGCCGTACCTTAGCTACGTGACGTCTCTGCTAACTATGCTAACTGCGCTGATCGCGTCTGAGGTCGCATCTATCGCACCTATGGTCCTAGGCTACGCGGCCCTGTCACGCTCTTCTCGTATCGACCTAAAAACTGACTGCTGACGACGTGGCGGGTTCCTAAGCTCTTGTCACAGCAAAGGCTATCATGGTCACATCTCCGGTTCTTGGGGACGTTCTCGTGACTCTGAGGTCTCCTTCTCATATGGCCCTCAGCTGTAGATATTACTTGCCATAGAGCCCACGGCTGCCGCCACGAGCGACTGTTTTTCTCCTAAAAACGACAAATGACATTCCGTTTTTAATTATGAGCCATGCCTTAGGAGTTTTTTCACTGTCTGCTCTTCCTGCTCAGTTATACTGCTAGCTCGTGTTAACTGACATCACCACATGTGAGTGTATTACTTGAAACAAGCAACTAGACGTCTACAAATGTGTCAACGACTTCTTTGAAATCTTTGGCTGTACCGATGCATTTCTTGAACACTATTTACTAAGAGGGAGTTCAAAGGCATTTCGCCTATATTTCCTTTAATAAACTTGACTTGACTTAACACATTCTGCGGTTTCCACCCCACGAGCTTACCTATGCTGCCCTCGACCCGGCGCCGCAGCCCACCTGGAAACTTCGAAGACTTGGCTGAAGACTTGGCTCGACACCGTCCGTCAAGACGTGGAAGCAGTTCTTGGAACTTCTTTCTTCGGTCTCTGTCGCTAGAGAAGAGATGGGGTAAAGCTTTCCAGATCCGCTGCCACCAATCGTCATGCATGGAGAGGTACCGTTCGTGACATCATTGAGGCCGGCTAGACCAGGCATGATCACATCGGTAACAAGAATAAGTATGTCCTGGTATCCCTGCCTCCTCTTGCGGTCGATTCATTGCGGTATCCTCTTTAAAAGCTCAGGACTATAAACTCAATAATCTGGCGCCTGGAACGTCTTCTTCCCTGTATTACTTTGCACATCAACATACCATGGGAACCACCTAACCACATTTTTGTCCTTCCGCAAAAAAGTTGAAACAGTGCAAAATGGTTTGGCACAGGCCCTATTTCGCCCTGGCCGTATCATTTGTTACGCAAGCGAGGAAGAAGTTGTGTCAGCACGCAACTGGTCATTGTTTTTCTTTTAAACCTCATACCAGAAACCCAGAACAACCCCAAATACCACACTACAAGAGGTTGTGCTTTCCGGCGACAGATTGATGTATTAATTGATTTAAGTCTCATCAGAAGCTCAAACTTCGGAAAGGTACATGCTTCTTCTGTTGTTGGCATGAGATATCTAATGGCGGCTTCGAAGTTTTACTTCTTTGGAAAAGTTGTTGACAGTTAGTTTGTATAATTTTGAGTCTGTATCACAAGCTGCTTATCTTAATAGATACATGAATCGGGCCTGCATTCAGGCTGACCTATGTAGTCACAAGGAAAATGAAGGCATAGTATGCAATATCCCACACCAGCACGTTCATGAACGTTTACCGACAACTAATTGAGCTCACTTGTCCCACTAGGCATTGGGTTTTATTCGCCGGAATCTGGCAGCTGGGAAAGTGGCTAGTAGTCTAGGCAGGTAATATAGCCGGGATTTTAACGGAAATTATTGGCTCATTATCTGTAATCAGTCACTCGAGAGTCGAAAATGTAAAATTTTCGATCAGAATCGAACGCTCTGCTTAAACTGCAAGCCACTAGGCCTGCTATCAGTACACATGTAGCAGAGCGGAACAAGTTAATTTCGTAAGCGCTAGGTGTAATTTCATCCATTAAAGTCAATATAAGTAGATAATTGTATACCACTCAGATACAGATCACACCCGCCCTGGTTTTTTGATGTCCTCGTGTGGTTCGTGCACCCACGAACCCTGCCACATGGCTAACTGTAATGTTACTTACTATGTTTCAGCCACATATTAATTATTTTTTAGGACATTTTACCGTAAGACTAAAGAGAATCCAGGATGGTCATTTCTGCCTTATTAGGCGTCGTTGGCCGGATATATTCTACTTAAGTGTAGCAGCGGAAAGTGCCACCACCCTCGAGTTTCGAATCTACGTCCCCCATTGTCAGGGGTAGAGTATAGTAATAAGGAGGAAATGACCATCCTGAATTCTCTTAAGTCTTATGGTAAAACTTTCTAAGAAAGTCAATATATTCCGACCTAGAACCTGGTGAGTCAACCAGCTCGTGGCTCAATGGTATGCGCATAAAACTCTGATCAAAATTGACGCAAGTTCGAACCTTGGGTGGTGCATCACTTGGGGCTGGGTATGACCGGCTGACGACCGCTAATAAGCCAGAAATGGTCATTTTAATTTCGTCTGTCTTTGGTGGCAAAACCACCTGCCTACGTCAACCTACGCTTTGGAGTTTATTAGGTCTCTAATATTCCTATAACCCCACAGCTTATGTTGGTTTCGGACTGATGTACACATCCATGTCTGATTCCTGCCAAAGTGCGCGTGAAGGTCTCTTAAAAGGTCTTATTATACACGTGATTTAGTGTGTGCGCCAAACGCGTACACGCAAGCGTTTACTTATAGACGCTTTCGTTTGACTACCCTGCACAAACAAATTGTGGATGCATCCGGCCACACGTGCTTTGTTTCCTCCTGGCTGCTATCTTTTGTCTAAATACTTTTGAATAATGCTTGCAGGCAACTTCTTTGCGAGACATGGGCTGTTTGTAGTGACCATGAAAGTACAGCAAGGTCACCCGTCCGTTTTCTCGATCCGTGGGCAGCTTAACAGATGACTTCCGATAATATACAGGGTGTCCCAAAAAGTATACACAGTTTAACTAATTGTAAGCTTGACTTTTATTATATTTTTTATTTGAAACATGTCAATGTATTGAAAAGTATCACTTCATTTTTTTTCTCTGTACAGTCTCGCACTGTACAACGTTGTCCTTGGAAAAGTTATTTCCAAGGTCTAGTCTCTGCTCTTAATGACGATGATCTAGACCGAAGTGTACAGTACTTCGAGTGGTATTGGGAACAATGTCTGGATCCAAATGGACGTCAGTTTGAAACGTGCACAGAAAAAAAAACACTCAAATAATGCTTGCTAATCTTTCGAAATTTTGAAATAATAGAAATTATAATTAGCACAAAGTTTCCAAATATTTAAAATGTGCATACATTTTCGGGGACACAATGGATAACCGTTGCCCTCCTTCGGGTTATTTTTCTGATCAGTTTGATCTGGTTAAAGTCGTTGCAAAAGCAATCAGGACAAAGGGTTAAAGTTTTATTTAGGGTCCACTTCAGCACGCAAAAACCTAACCGTTCTCTGTTATACTGAATCAGTATTAATAGGGGGTAAATGAGTGGGTCATATGAGGGGAAAGACAAAGGATAAAATAGAACAGCGTATAAAAGAAGAAAATAAGAGCAATCATTATTCAAAAAACCAAATATTGCGCACGGTAATTAAAATGAGGACTATAACCACAGGGAACTAGGAAGGCCAAATAGATGTCATTAAGATACAGTTGTCCACTCTATATCAACCTTACATTAAGAAGAAAATTGCTATATTGAAGATTATACAAACCTGAATTTTCAGCAAAAATTGCTCCATTCACGGAAAGCAGATGGTAAGGTAAATAAAGGATCATTTTTAAAAGGACAAAGGTAACAGGTCATGTAATACTCACAAGTCAAGTTTTTCACGATATTCACATCAACTATGGAGACAGACCAGCTTTCAACTTCTCCATTTCCGCTTCTTCACACGCATTTTTCTTCTGTTTGTCATCCTAAGGAGAATTGTCGATGTTGGTGTTGTTTGTGAATTACATATGTGACAGATTGGCCGAATTTGACAAATATTGGGATGATGATATGTTGTAAATAAAATAACTTGTTTTCGTGCATTTAAAAAGGTAGCAGTGTACTTTAGATATGACCTCATGATAGCGAATGCAGAAAAACAAAGCAGAGGATTAGAGAGGATGGTAAAGGATAGTATTTTCCCCCGTGAATGGAGAGCAAAAAATGGGAAGCTCAAATTTGAAAACCGCGAGTACATTAGAGGTTGCTTTTTTTCTGCTTTTTACGGTACAATAGCTAAAAAGCCAAAATGCAATCACATGTTGCCAAAAGGAAACAAAAATAACTTAAAACCAAAAAGACCGCGTCAGGCTTGAGAAAAGGCCCATTGAGACGAAGAAAGTTAACCGTTGCGAGGGAAATAAGCCACTTTGGACCCTAAATGAAACTGTCACCGGACAAAATTATGTATGTCAATAGGAACTGACCCGAATTTGCTTGTCTTGCAGTTTTTTTAATCGTTTGGATCATCCCACATCGTTTGGCGTAAATGGATGGCTTCCATATGTCACTCTTTTGCTGAACTGGGGTTTTATAAGAGTAAACGTGATCAAAAGGAAAAGCAATAAGTGTATTCCCGATGTAGTGTGGAGA
Organism: Ligula intestinalis; assembly: GCA_036362985.1. Taxonomy (NCBI): domain Eukaryota; kingdom Metazoa; phylum Platyhelminthes; class Cestoda; order Diphyllobothriidea; family Diphyllobothriidae; genus Ligula; species Ligula intestinalis. The sequence goes on along the minus strand of JAYGXS010000008.1, from coordinate 3,322,644 downwards.
TGACAATCACTGGAAACAGTGGACCATTGATATATTTAACTAATTTCTATGTTTTATTCTTCCAACTATAGGTAGAAACATCTACCTATTTGAATAGTATGCCAAAAGGAATGAACATGCCGTACCCAAAGAGTCATTCTAAGCTGAAACCGCTCACCAAAGTTATTGGGATGCTTACTAGTGAAGAATTCTTTTTTGCGAGATATGCCATAGGTTAATGCAGCCACTTTAATTTACAAATATTACCTGGTAGGTACTACCAACCTGGTACCAATAGCAACACTTAGGTGCTTGTTAAAAAATTGATGCATCCTGTTTAAAAGCCTTTATTAAGATAACTGCTGCCTTCGTGCACTGACGGGCGCGTTAGGAAACGTTCCCTGTTGTTCAAAGAAAGCTTTTGTTAACGCACAAAGTCTTCCATCCTGCCTCCTTTGCTTAAGGCATCTCAATAGTGAAAGCAATTAAAGTTAGGCGTCTTGTCGATGCTAGCAAACCATTTAAGCTCCGAGCGGATTTCACGAGAACCTAGAAAACAGCGGAGTTGAGGTTACTTAGTAAAGTAGTGAAAAAGGGAAAGATGTTATGCAAAATATTGTTTTTAGGATGTAAAACAGTGATCAATCAATCCAAGAACAGTCTAATAATTGATGCTTCATTTTCAAAAGCCCTTTTAGACTAATGTTTGTCCTTGCTATAGGAAGTTGCTAAATGCACGTAGGTACACCCAAACTTGATTTGTTGGAAGCTCACTGACAAAGAATATGTAGTAAACAAAGGCTCACCCCGAAGTTGTTTGCCTTTATGGATGTTGTCCTTTTGTAAGTAGACTGTTAGTGATTTGGCTCGATTTTTAAGAATAATTTTGCACGATGTGGAGCTCAAATATGCCGGCAAAGCAGAACACAATTAAACTTTGTTGGGCAAAGAGTATTTTAACCACAGTGAAAATTTTAGTCCTATATTAACATCAAAAATAAATGATGTTAGTACTCTAGGCGTTTTACACGTATATAATAGTTCGTTATAGTTCAGTATATTTAGGGGAGTAGACAATGCCCTTGAAGACCTTATTGAAAACAGTATTCATGAAATATCCAGCATAAAATATGTCACTATAAAAATGTGAGTATCATAAATGCACGTACAAATTTTAACGTGTTCGTGTGAGCAGTCAGAATAGTCTCTTGTGTACACAATATATTCAAAATAAAATCTGTTATTGTAATATAGTGTGTAGCATATACATATTGAAAGTTTTATCTATATGTATGTCCGAGTCGTAGATTAGTCCTGCTTCCTTGTGCATATGAACGGTAACTGTTAAGTAGATGTTCATCCAGTTTCCGTTTGAATGCATCTGTGGAGTTCGCCACTACGACCTCCTCGGGCAGTCCGTTCCAGGCACCGATGGCTCGTTGTCAGAACAACTGCTTGCAGACCTCTAGCTAGGATAGGGTTCCCCGCAGTTTGAGGGAATTCCCACGGAGGTTGGTTGAAGTGGCGAACGCGAAGAAGTCACCAAGATTCAGGGTACACTCACGATTCCTCACGATGCGGTATGTCTGTATGATGTCGCCGCGGATTCGTCTATACTCAAGGGGTAATACGTTAAGTGCTTCTAGTCTACATTCGTAAGATGAAGACATTAGGCCCTTCACAATTTTCGTTGGCCTCCATTGAATTCTTTCCAGCATCTGGTAATCCTTTTGCAATCATGGTCGCCATGCCTGAACGCCATACTCCAGATGTGAATTAGTCTAGCGGACAACACTAAATAAAGGCAACTTTCTGCACCGAAAGAATTTACTTACTTCAAATACTAGCGTGTACACACGACGTAGATAATGATGTGCTTAGCATTTTTCGTTCTAACTTCAAAGTTGTCGTACGTTCGTTAATGCCGCTTTGCGAGTGATTGCGATTTTTTTGCAAATTTCGCCATTTTCAGCGCCTACTGTAAATAAGACTTACATTTCGATTCCTAGTAGGTATTCTCAAGATCACATGATTGCTTATCCTTAAGTGCTGAATGCAACAAGGTGCACACAAACCTGACTCGTTTGAGGTTGGGTGAAGAAGAATAATAAGTGCGCAATATCCTTCCAAGTCTCACTTGCTTTTTTTCAGTGTTTCTATGTTCAACAGTTTAACTTTGATTTTCATTGGCTTTATACAAGGGCAAAAATATGCCCATTGTTTTGTTTGAAATTGTGTAAGTAACTTGACATAGGACATATCTTGTCCTGCAAAGCAGAACAAAATTTTGTCTTATCAGACAAAATGTATTAAGAAGTTACTTCAACATACTTTTTTTAAACAAACATCTTTATAACATTAAAGAAGGTTCACATTCCAGGTATTTGCATCGGTAACGAAGAAGAATAGTCGAACACCGACTAACGCTGAATGAACAATCTGGAGTAGTGTATCACATTCCATGCCTAAGCTGTACTTGTAATTACACAGGCCGAACTAAACGCATGCTCGGATAGCGCATACATGAACACAGGTTGGCCGTACGATGAAGTGAGGAAGTATCACAAGCTGCAGCTTGTACCTATGAAACAGACCATGAGTTCAACCTCGCGGTCGTCAAGGTATTAGACCACGCCGGAAAAAAGACGAGCAGAGAATTGATTGAAACCTGGTCCATGGATAGTAATCCAGTCAACCGATATTTAGAACTGGCGCTGGCGTACAGACCCTTGCGCCATTTCGCACAGTCATGACCAGAGGTACGTCACAGTTAAGTGTGTCCGCATCCTTTATGATTGCTCCATTTTCGTTGCTCACCTTGCCAATCGGTGTCCACTTCAGACAGTCATCGATTTCTACATGTTCGAATTGTAACTGTTTTGTACATACGTTTTAACCAGCCACTCCTTTGATACTATTTCTATATCTCTGACAATGGACCCCAGCACAATTTAGAAGGCTCAGAACAATAAACAAATCATTTAAAGAAAGCGTTTTGAAAAAGAAAATGAGAATTTCAGTCTTGAATCTACAACGACAAGAAAGCATGGCAGTACTGTTTTTAGTAAATGTTGGTTCATAATGAGAGAGCACAAACAATGTGTTTTTCTCGAGGATGAATGTGTGAAACAGTGATTTATGTGTGTGTGTGGCCTTCATTTCACATCTTCTCTTATTCGCCTTTAGCGCTGGGGGCCGGTGGTGGTTGCGCTGCTGCTAGTTGTGGTGGTGGTGGTGGTTGTGGCGAGGTCGGTAGGGGAACCTGCGGAGGCTGTGGGAATCCACTTGCGCTCGTCACTGGCACGGGTGCCGGAGTAGGCGCATTCATCTGTACGACCTGATCATAGTTGGGGGGTTGGGCGAAGTACATGGGGCTCGGAGCCGGTTGGGGACAGAAGGCCGGATTGGAACAGCCGGCCGGCTCCTTTGGATATGGTACCTGTTGTGGGTCGGTGCATGAAACGCAGTGCATGTATATAAATTTTAAAATGACTGAAGATACGAGGTCCAGGTAAATTATTCCGTTTCTTATACTCCAAAGAAGATAAAAAAGAAAACAAAACGTCTTTGTGGACCACACTGTATTTGTGCTGACGTTTCGAAAACGTGCTTGTTTCCATCATCACAGTGGCAAGATAGTCGTCTCTGCTTGCAGTGATTTCTTAGGCCTTGACGCTTGCCTCGCATTATATGCGTGTCTTACATCCACACCCTGGCCGTCCTGCGGATCCTGGATTGGCTTTTGCCCTTACGTGGGTAAGAATCACAATTTCGTCTTTGGGGAGGGGGAAATAATCGGCCGATCCAATATAAAACTTGCATAAAATAAGAGACAATCGGCAGTACAAAAAAATCTCTACAAGCAGGAATGACCACCTCACAACTCTGATGATGGAAAAAAGCATGCTTTCGAAACGTCTGTACCAATAGATTATGGTCCATGAAGGTGCCCTGTTTTTGAGTCCTTCATTAAGAACGACATACTAAAAATATGTACATATATATATGTATATCTATATGGAAGAACTGCAGGAGATCTCTGGAGAGGATGGAATATGCCTCGTCTGACGTTTCAAACTCGTTATTGCGCACATCATCGGAGATACGGATAATGGGAAATGCATGTTTTTAATAACCCTGTTATTTTCGACTCCTGATAGGTCCGTGAGAGTTTGCTCTCAATGGTCCGTTCTTCTTGTCTAGGTGGCATTTAACAGCCTCCTATGGTGCCAGTAGACCTATTCTTCTTTTGATAGAGTTGGCATCCGATTGCCAGGCTTCGAATTCCTCCCTTGTCATTTTTATATGTATGGAGAAGCGCGTAGGGGGCTTTAATATTGGCAAATTAGCTGGCTGGTGATGGCTAATAATTTAGAAACGGACACCTTATTTTTTCAGATGCTTGTTCCTGGGGTTTCCTACTGGTCACTTTGCAACTACCCGTGTGTGAAGCGATTTAAATATAATAATAAGTATATCGCATTTTCTTCCCATTTTAGTTTACTCGGTCACCCAGTTTTCAGCAAATTCAATAAAATATCAATACAAATTGTTTTTTTAATTTTAACAGCCCCCAGAAATCTACTGGTGCTAGTGTTGACAGAACCAAAAATGGTAACACTTTAAAAAGTTTGCTTCATCTTTTGAATTCCCTTACAAAAATAATTTCTGTTCCCGAATAAGATAAGTATATTCCGTTTACATAGGCATAACTGCATTAAACATACATAACTGGGTCGAAGTCTATCAGCCAATGCCTGATATCTGCACAAAATACATATCCGGATGTTTTCGAATGTATTTGTGCCTCAGATATAATATTGCTTTTACCCTTAGGAAAAGGGAATTCCAGAGACCAAGTTTTATTTAAGCTGACGTTTTGAAAACATTATCGCTTTCATTTTCACAGCCTAATGTCTGTTCTCCTGCCACCAGCAATCGATCAAATCACTCGATTGACGCGCGTGCATCCGGCGTGATTATAACACACAGCTAGCGGTTAGACACACTTACTTGGCATTGGCAGGAGAATATACACTACGCTCTGACGATGAAGGCGAAGTTGTTTTCGAAATTTCAGCTCGAATACAACTTGGTCTCAGGAATCGCCCCTTCTTCTTCCTATTTCGAGGTTGAGGAAAGCGAAACTGATGTTTTAATTTACCAAAGTGACAACATAAGTATTAGTTCTGGCTTGGACCTGTGCTACGTGTATGATCAATTACAACAAGAGTTTGAATCATTTCGGTAACATTTCAAATGTTAAGTAACCTTTGACTCTACTTCCAAATAAGCGTACACAAACTGAAGACGCATCAATTGGCAAATTTATTTATTTGTTAAATAAATAAAAACGAACCAATTTGCCGTAAATATTGTCAAAACAATCGCTCCCTTTCACCCCCTTAACCTTAATAATTTTCAAAAAACGTTTTTTTTTCACTAGAATCCCTGATTTATTTGATGTTTTTTAATTGATTTTTAAATAGGAGTTTATGCCCTTAATTTGCAAAGGATGTACGCTTATTGGAGGAGGGAGAGTAAATAGGCAGACTGATACTCTGATACCTTGAATTTACTGCTCAGGGCTGTACTTGGATGCAGGAAGGTGGAATAAGCACAAAACAGTACATTATAGCCTTGTTTGCTCTGTCCTTCTCTCCCCCATCTACTTTTATGACTTGGGTGCTTTTGGCCTAGGAATTGCTTGGCTGTTAATGCCTTCTGCCACCCAAATTGAAGGTTTTTACGTCACATGGTCAATATAGTGGTGTGCTAAAGGACGCACTTATTACTCTGCTAGCTAGAACTGTAACTGTTGGGCCGAGTTGGAACTTTTAGGAGCAGAAAAACAGAATGGCATCCCAGTAGGCAAGCATGGAATACAAATATCCCTTATAATGTTTTTTAAGCTTCTCAAATAATATAAAAATGCTGGATAAACTACCGTTTATAAAACATACATTGGATACCTTTTAAGCTTAAATTATAAATGTTTACTGCTTTTCAGGCAGAATATTAGTAAAGGTCTGTATAAAAAACGCATTTACCTGATCGCCATACATAATAATGAAAATTTTTCTCGTTCGTAATAATATGACAAACATTGCAGCAAGTTAGCCCGTACAAATCAGAATTTATTTGAATAAAATATATGGTATACTATATTTTATGGCTACGTTAAGACAAGAAGTGAAAAGTTACAGAAAATCGTCTATTAACGAATGTTCATAAGTTCCTAAAAAGATCGAAAGTCCAATTTTTTTTGCTAGACTCCAGTAAGTTCAAATGAAATGACTTTTTTATGAAGCAACTTTGAAAAGCTTCCCGCTCCTAAGCCTTATTTTGGATTACTTGGACAAATGCAGATGCCTACTTTCCCTCTCGCCTATGTAAAAACTTAAAAATGGATAACTTGTGCGACCTTCTTCAATCCTTTCGCATTTCTGTTTCTGTAAAGTGCCATTACAGCCACATTTTACAGACATTGCCTAACGTTCTACAAGGAACGTTTGCCTACTGAGAGCCTACGTAGGCAATTTGAAACGCAATTGGGTCAACTCAACTTAAGCTAATCTCACAACCCCTTAATAATTAAGTCAGCCTAGTAGTCATTTTGGTGGATTCTAGATGATTTCTTGGGAAATCTTGCTTGATGGATTCCATACCAGCGGTAAAGTTGGGCGGGTAATATTTACCCAAAATATTTAAATTCATGGCGCGCGTTGGGGCGATTCTAGGTAAGGTAGCTAGAGCGTTGGCTTCCAGTAAATGCCTTCTCTACCACGCGGGTTCAAATCCCGACGAACGCCTTGAATTTTTTTTTCACAATCGGGCCAACTCAAATGTTGCAACACCCAAACTATTCAGTTAATAGATCAGTGGTCTTTCTTGGATGTCGAAGAAATGGGAACGAAGGCTGTCCGGAATGTCCTTGCATCCAATGGTTTCTAAAATAATATATAATTTGCAGTTTTCTATACAGGAAATTCTCCTCTGGCCTTTAGACTAGCTTCTACTTTGTATTGGATGAATGGTATTCAGGAAGGCTACTTAAATTTTTTCTTCAGATCGGGCTCTGTTCTCTCCACTCCAGCACGAGAAGAAGGCGCAGACACTTTCTCTTCAATTATAATTCCATGAGTTAACCATAGATTTTAAACTGAATTCAACTCAGCCCCGTTTCCTTATCACATCTTCTCCCCCCAGAACTGTGGACCGACCATCACCTACTGCCAATGTCTTCACACAAATGGCGTCGGATAAATCCTAGAAAGCTGAGGAAGCAGTCTGTTATGAAGTCGCGTTCTAATTATCTAATTTTCGTGACAAAACTAAATATCCTCAGCATGTTAGGCGGAAGAAACCTTGACCCAAGGACTAACCTGTTGCTGCAGAAAAACAGTTTGTGGCAGAATTTCGTCCCTGACTGCAAGCATAGAGCAACAGGCACAGGCGAAGCTGATACTGCCAACGATCAAGAAGATAACGCCAAAGAAGACAAGAGCCACACCACAGGCAAATTTGCTGAAACGGAATTTTAAAACAAAATGCTCAAAGTAAGGTTAATATGAATATACGGAATTAGTGCTAAAGGGAATTTAAAAGACGCATTTCATTTAAAATGACATTAATTACAACCATTGTTTGCGTAGCGCAGTGTTTAATATATGGCTAATAAATTCTCTAATAAGCACTGCTTTTTACTACATTATTGCCAAAGTATCATTTCGTTGTAGCCAAATCGATGGAAGCTGCTTCACATTAATTTAATGTGGGAGCAATAATCGACACATGGTACGTCGGTGAACTTCATGTCTGCTAAATGTAGACGCAGTGTAAAGACATTTTATCACAGATTATTCCGGTCCGTTTAAGTGTTGGGTGGAAATGCGAAACTTTACGTATTTTTTGTGAATAATTATATTGCTACTGATGTCGTTTTCAGTACGAAAAGTGCATTTGTGCGTTAATATTTCCAGCTTACAGGATAACAAGGCTTGGTGTCCTTATATTGCAGCAGTACTTCATTCATGGTTGAGTTCGACGGGGAGATGGATGAGGTATTTTTGGACTAGGCGGTATCTACCGGTATAAAATGCCTAGTAATAATGACTACTGCTTAGGATTATCCGGTTGAACAATTTGTTGGGATTCAGTAAGCGTTAGTTAGATGGTAAGTAATTCCAAACTTCATATAACCACATGATCAAATTAAGCATTTTCTCTAAATTTGCTCATAAATTCAATTAATAATGCGTTTGTTGATAATTATTGAATCAACAATCCTTTTCGATTCGTTCCTCTCGGGAATTATGTCGCTATCGTACTATGACACCATGCCCCACAGTTATGAGTTTCGGTAATTTTGCTTATTTTTCTAGAATTGATCACTGTTTTCTCAGTGCGGCCGAGTTTCCAATCTTAACGCATTGTACTGCATGGGCAACGTACACATTAATATCTTATACGAGGTTTCAACTCCGTGACTAGTCCATCCTCCTTTACTTTCTAACTGCTGGTAAATGTATGAGTTTTAAGCCTATGAACTATTCTAACGTTTTGGTAAAAATAGCAGCAATTGGTTTGAGAAATGGTATTTCCACATTGTCATATATATATTTTACTTCTCTTTTCGAAATTTAAATGTTAAGGTCCTCAAAGGTCGCTAGTTTCTCAAGGTTAGCTTCCAGTTCTATCATATTCATACACCGACCATCTCTCCTAGTAATTGAAAGCCAACCAAAGGAACATGACTATTTAAAGAAACAGGAAAAGAAGTGCTTTAAAAAAAGTACAATCAGACCTACACGTAATATGTATTATCGGCATCTTGACCTGCCATCTCCCAAAGATCGGTAAATCCATTATTCCACCACATTTGCTGGTATTTGGCCACCAAAACACTCCCAGTGATGAGAAAGGGTAGGCCAACGGCCATAAATATGACCGCGGTTACATTGCAACAAACGGTGTGAACCTTGGCAAAGTCGTAGGTATGATTTCGAACAGCTTGTACTCGCGACATCTGCTCAGTTATCTGAAGATAAAAAAATGTCAATTTGGTCACGGTTAAAACGAGTGAACATATTGTATTGCACATGAACGACATGCATATATAATAAGGTCTCTTCAATGTTTTAACGGTTCGTCTAACTCAACGCCGAAACAAAACAGTACTGCCGTGATTGTAGTTGTATAAATGTAAAACAACTTCGTCTGCTGAAGCATTTTTTTCAATATTTGAAGCAGGGAGTAGCGTTTACATGACATTTAAATATATTTTGGTAAAGGAGCCTTACTTCGCGTTTTAAAGGTGCATAATGGAATGCAAATCAAGTGCTTAATTTTGATGTTAAAATTAGTCCACTTTCTCTGTTTTCTTCTTCAGTTTGATTTTACCCAACTTACTAATATCAAAAAACCATGTGTGTCCTTTTGAGCTTTACAGGTAATGTGACCAAAACTGGTGAATGAATGTCCATCTTGTCAATTAACGCAGTGTTTTTATCAAACAACCAATGAAGAGCTTAAATAACCTCTTAGCTATTTTAATATATTTTGATTCATTTAAGTACCCTAATTAGTAGAATGGACTTTTATATCCCGTTGGTTAAGCCGTTGAATATCGGCATTGTCACTAAGTGTTGATAATTTCGGCATTTGAAGACAGCCGTGGGTTTTGTGTCTCCATCCCTTAATATACAGCTATAGGTGACATTCTATCGAAATGTGACCCATGTTAATGACGTGCTCAAATCGGTTATGAAATATGGCTCATTACAAAGGATTGAAACTTCCTAAGACTTGAAATTCCAAAAATACCTGCGTTATTGTTCATGGATTGATTTTTTTCCGATCAATTGTATCGGCTTGTGTTTTAGCATTTATCATCAATTCTGATGGATTCGCCAAGCGTTTTGCGTTGTACGTCACGTACGACATCTGCTTTTAACTATTTTGTACTTGGTATTTGACTGTAAATAAAGTTTAAGGTTGAGACATCGGTAGATTGACAAATAAAAAACGAAAAATCATTACGCAATGCCTAAAAGCAACAAACATTGGGTATTAACGTACGTTTACGTTAAACGTCCAAACAGATCAATTTGTATATGCCTTTGAAATGTGTCATATACTTCAAGCTGAAAGATATTGAAATTTGTTGAACATTAAGCCGACAGATTATCATTCAGTCAATACAAACCTTTTTCACTTAGCTTCTAGTGCTTGACTTTTCTCGCAGAAATAATTACCCAGACGCTGCATTCGGGGATTTTTTGTGCAACCTTCTAAGCGTTAACTCTTAGTACTCAAGCGTGTCGTATTTCTGACATAAAACAACGTATTTAATTCGTCTGTTTCTGAAGACCATATGTCTTTGCAGTATCAGATACCTATTGGGTTGATAGCAGAAACTTTCACGATCGTGATTCAGAGGAAGAAGATGCGATCACAAGATAAAAACGTTGATTTGCCTGGCGTTTCTAATTCTGTCGAGAACCCTTCATCAGAGGTAACCGTATAACTGGATGATACCGGCGCAACTAAGGGTCCCTAATAATAATGTTTTCCAGAGCTTTATGAATCCAAGCTTAGACTGCTTATTTCGATTCATGAGAGTTTGATAGAATAAGAAAACAATTTTTTGTTACAGAATATATCTTGTTCTGGGAAATAAATACATCCAGGCTATGCGAAATCAGGTTAATCGTCAAAAAGTGGACATGCTCATAAAAGCGTGTGATGTATTTGCGCTTAACTAATTAATTAACTTCAATTAAAAAATGAACAACTCAGTGAATTCAACAAAACCTCGACACTTTGTTGATGAAAACTTACAGAGGAGAGAACACGTCCGACAATCGATGTGGTTGCGAACAGAATGAATAGCAAGAAGGCGTGGTGCTAAGGCTATCCCAAAAGCCGTCTCTAGGCAACGGTTGCCAAACAAAAGGTTTGTTTTTGAATATATGGCTCCCGACATAGTTGCGTTGCGTGAACTGTCACCGGTATTGAGTAATTACTATGTAGAAATCAAAAGGAAGATAAGGTTGAATGTTTAAAAGGGGCATATGTTACGCTTTGTTTTTCCTAACGGTATTCTGCGCACCATTTTTAAATAGCTTGGTGCTTATGTCCCACTGATGCTTTTAACGCAAAATATTCCTATTTCACGCATCCTTAAACGGCCTAGGACGGTCAACCAAATCAGTAAGAAAAAGCAGTTGATAAAACGTCAAAATAGAAAGACTAAAAACCGATGTCAACCTGATTCTAAAACAATAGACATAAACTGACATCATAACTATATTAAAACCGATCGACTGGATTTACGTCGAATGCAGTGTCATTTAAATTCAAAATGCTTTTTCCCAGGTAGAAATTTGAAACAAGCGACAACGGCAGAATTAATTTTTACAAATAAATTTCGAGCCATTGTGCCAGTTGGTGTTGGCTTGCTAATGACTGTAAGCCCTTTCGGCAACGATTCTCCACTTATACTACTAAAGACGCTTTTCAATTGAGTGAAAACATTAAGCTCCAAGATATTTCAAACGAATTTACGTTTTCTTTAGATGTGGAGTCATTATTTACCAGTGTGCCATTGGATGAAACAATGGAGGTCATATGCACTCATTCGGCAGAAACACGTCTGCCACCTGAGATACTAAGGGAATTGCTGACAATTTGTACGAAGAATGTGCAACTGCCCTTCAATGGGTTAATCTGTAGACAAATTAATGGAGTAGCAAGTGTTAGGTCCACCTTTGCCGGCAACTTCATGGGTCACTTAGAAGAAAAGGTCTCAGCGCAATTTAAAATAACAGCAATATGCAGACGATAAGTGGAGAATATATTCGCTATTGTTGATATAAAAAACACTTAAAATTTGCTAACTTGTACGAGTACACTGCATCTGAAGATTAAGCTTACGGTAGAGATGGAGCAGAACAACAAGCTGTCCTTCCCAGACATCGTCCTGCTCAGAAAGTATGATGGTTCAATAAGGCGCGTTATTTTCCAAAATACTGCCGAAAAACGCCAATATTTACATTTGAGAAGAAGAAGAAGACCCGATCGCTGGGAAAATATGTTTATTCGCCTGAAATTTCGATATCCGTCGTGGATTCGTCTTCAGAGACATGAGTAGCAGATTGGTTCTACATTTTCCATCTTCGTGCCTACACAGTTGAAAAGAAATCTTGTACTTACACTTTAAGCAGAGAGCCAGAAATATTTTCTCCAGTAAGACCCTACCGACAGAGATTGCCTTCATAAAATAAGCTCTACTTAAGCGTGGCTGCCATCTAGGGTTCATTCAAAAAATAAGCAGCCCTTTACGGCCGAAACCTTTGGAACAGTTCGTACTGAAATAGTCCGTTTTTGTGTTTTTACCCTTTAAGGGAAACAATATCGCAAATACTATTAAACGGCCATTATGCTGCTCTATACAGAGAACGTTCTATGCAGCCGAACTTGTGTTTCTCACTCCAACTAAAAGACTTCCAGTAAACCGGTCAAAGGAAGCCTTGCCTTTGCACGTCACCCGAAACTGCGTCTATAAATTCACGTGCAGTTGCGGATGCAAGTACATTGGCCATAGGCACAGGCAATTGTCGACCAGGGCTGCTGATCATTTGCCTGCTTGGCTTTCAAAACAAGAGAAAAAAGTACCACGGTCATGCATTAAAAAACATCTATTAGACAGTGATCACCCCGTTGATCTCAACATATCTTGACGAGTTCTTGTTCGCGCACTAGAAAACCGGACCTAGCGTTACATGGAAGAAGCCTAGATACGGCGGTTGAAACCCGACCTATGTAAGCAGTCAGACCACGTGGTTAATCTTCAATTGCCCTGGTCAATGCACACCACACTTTCTTCCTAGTGATCTTATCGTTTTAAGTTGACATTTCTATTAACCATTCGCCACGTTACAACGACCTTGCTATTATGAATCCTGTTAAAATTCAAAATTATGTGTTCATGCAAGGACAGGAAGTGGTTGATAAGCCATTTCGAAATTTATTTTACTTTAAATAGCTGCCATTACTACACGATTCAATTAAAGTTTTGCGTAACGAGAAGTTAATTTGATGTTGAATGGTTATGAAGATGAAGGATTCCTGTACAATCGAACTCTATAACTGGACAACAATATTTTCGTGTAACTCATTTCGAAGTACAAATATCCTCTGTTGAAAATTCTGCCTCATGCTGCACAATGAACAAGCGGACTATCTGTTTAAAATGAACATAAATGAGCATGGAACGGGTTCGATCTAATGACAGTCAATGAAGCTAAAATCATCTGAAGGCTGAAACAGAAAATTCGCGCAAAGGTGATTACGACTACAATTTACATCTGCGCAAATGCCTCACCGATGTACCAAAGAAAGTTTGGGTAATCTAAAAACGCAAACCAAATGGTGAACTGTGCAGAATGTATTGGCTCTAGAAGTAGATGATTCCATAGCCTCTGAAGGCAATATTCTTCTTATTCGGTAGTTGTGACATGGTGGATCAAACCAATTCCAGGTGAGCGGAGTTTTTGTGAGAATTGTCAGTGAGCAGGGGCAAGCATTAGGTGTAAGGTTATAAAACCTACAGACCGACGTTTACGCCAAGAAACATCTGGGAGTCATCAATCGGATGTGGTTCATTTTCGGACAAAAATCTACATCGGAATCGCTTCACTAGGCACAAGCTGTCAAACATGCGGCTGAGGTGCGGAGAGAGAATGGCTCCTTTAATAGGACCGGTGGCACATTCAAGTAATGGTTAACGAGCATCCAACCAATAAACCGTAAACGATTGAACTGGGACTTTTTGCCGAATTAAAACGTTTGGCCAAAGTTGATTTCAACTCGGGGAGCCCAGCGGGTAACACATACCCTAGCCATATATGATGAGGTTGAAATTGTCGCCAGGCAGGACAGGCGCCTGAGGCAAGAGTTTTTTGAGTAATGAGTTACGGGCCTCCGGTCTCTTAACAAGTGCGGCTACCTGCTTGTCTCATTTTCGGTGCAGAGAGTCCGCGTGACCTAAGTAATCACCTACTCGGGTAGCGTACAGGCTGATACATTTTTCAACGCCGGTGGGCCAGATGACCGACCAGTCGTCACGCCAACTAGAGACGATTTAAATTGATACTCGGGAGATAGTATTGCCGGTAAAGACAAGGGAGACTGGAATGACCATGCCGTCATCAGCCTGTCATACCCAGATGGAAATAGTTCACCACCCGAGGCTCCAGGTTGCCTTGAAAGCATGTCTGAGGTCGTGAAGGCTGCATGCACATCTTACTATTGGGTGATTCGCATTGCATTTTCTCCGAATATTGATGAATAAAACGCGAAATTTTAACAGATGTTTTCGGTCATTTACTTCAGGTCGTTACAGTAACATGGAAAATAGGCGACTAAAGCAGGCAGTTCGGCACAGTACTAATATGGTTCTGGAAGTGAGGGAGGGGGGGTTATTAGTCATCTCGTGGTTCGCTCGTCTCCTGCGAGGTGTCAACCTACAGCTTCCAGCGCTTCGTTATAGATTCAGACGCGTTATATTTTTCCTATAGCTGAATGCGCCGATGGCCTTACTTCTTATATTTAATCCTTGCAAGATAACCCTTTAGAAAACTCCTCCAATCAGTAAAAGCAGAATTCAATTAACCTAATTGTGAAAAATGCGTGGCCTCGGTAATCAGCTGATTTGTTCAAGTCTACCAACTCTCCTAGTAGTTAAGTATGTCTAGTAGACATTCTGATAATTCCGCAAATATTCCCATTTTACAATTGAGAATTCATGTTGGCAAACATATGTTTTCGGCAATTAATCAGCGGGCCAGTACAATGCAAGGCAAGAAATGGTCATTCATAGTTAGTTTAGTTCTTAAATGGTTCGCGGGGTAGGGGGACGGGGTGCGGGGTCATCTTGGTGTTCCCTCGTCTCACGCATGCGGGTTCTAGCCTGTTGGTGGCGTTGGGTCCGGCAAGCAGGGAAGATGGAGGAGGAAGGGATGTTCCCAGTGTCGGCATGCGTAGTTGGTGGGGGCGTTCGTTCTGACGACACGGTATTCACTGGGTTAGTAGGCGAAGGTAAGCAGACTGCGGCAACTAGTGCCTTTTGACAGCAGAGAGGGGGCTTTGTTTAACGGATTGCCACTGCTTCGGCTGTGGTGAGCATCCGTTTGCGTCGGCCTTTGAAATAGTGTGTCGGAGCCCGGTATATGACTTGACAGGCCTCTCTCGTCAACTTGATGGTCAGCATCGATCAAGTGTGCGAGAATTGAACTTGAGGTCGATTGATTTTTTCTTCTGCCGAGGCAGGCTGGTATATATTCGCCTATCCTCTTTTCCAGACGTCGTGTTGTTCTGCCAATATAGCCCGCCCCACAGGAGCAGATGAATGAATAAATGCACATGGAAGTGGCCTTTAACGGCAGTCTGTTTTTACCCCCCATCCGCAGAAGGGGAGAGTTTTTGAAGAGTACGCATAAGTGAGCCGCCGTTAAAGCACCCGTGACTGCTGTCCTTAGACGTCATTTTACCAGTTCGCTTGCTGCGTCTCCTAAGCAGGGCAGGCTTATGAAAATATCTTTCTTTCCTTCCGTTGCTACGGCAGGCTTTGCGACACGCTCCTTAATTTTCCGAAGGATAAAACATTCTGGATAACCATTTTCACGAAGTGTGTTCTGTACCTGCTGCAGTTCTCTTTCAAATACTTCAGGAGAGCAGATACATCGTGTTCTGGCTGTCAATCCCTGGACTAAGTTTCAATGTGCATTTATTCCTTCACCTGCTCCTGTAGGGCGGGCTATATCGGCCGAACAACCAGATGTCTGGAGAAGAGGGTACGCGAACACATACCAGCCTGGTTAGGTAAAGGTGAAAATCGATCGATTTCAAGCTTAATCCTCGCACATCTGATCGATACAAGTCATGAAGTTGACGTGAAAGGGGCCTCTCAGGTCATATACCAGGCACCAACACACTACTCTAAAGGCCTGCGTAAACGGGTGCTAGCCACAGTTGAGGCAGTGGCAATTCGTTTAGCGAAACCCGCTCTCTGCTGTCAAAAGACGCTGGAACATGCAGTCTCCCTCCCGTGACGGACCGCATACAAGGAGCCCGCACCACCAGAAGCCACTACGTCAGAAGCTATGCAGCCCGAAACCATACTACCAAAACCCACAGAGAACACGCCATGCGACCAAGCTGCTCACAGTCACAGGGAGCACTCTGCGCGTCTGACATCGTTCGTGGAAAAGCCCCTCCCCCGTTCCAAACGCGTGACAACTCAACGTCCTCTGCATGCCGAGTTCGGCTCGCAGGAGTCGAGGGAACAACGAGATGATGATGATGATGATAACTTTATTTTGATGATAATATCCAACTTTCAGCAAAAATGGCTCCATTCACGGAGAGCAAGAGCTAAAGTAATTTAAATGGTCCAAAAACTAAAGAGTAAACGGTCAAAGATCACCGAAAACTCAAAGTAAGAAGTCGACGTGGTTACCACATCAGTTATGGAGTCAGGTCGGCCTTCAGCTTCTCAATTTCCGTTTCTTCACACGTGAAGAAGCGTGCTAAGAATGGGAGTATCGAGTTCTGGTAGGCTTATGTACGACATGTCATATGTCGGAAGTTTCGGCGCGTCGTACTAGAAGACTTCACAGCCATTAGTCGCCTATTTTCCATGTCACTGTAACGGCCTGAAGTGAATGCCCGAAAAGAGCTGCTTGCCAACACGACTTTTCAGTCGTAAACTAAATGGGAATTTTTGCCGAATTTTAGCAGATGGTAGAAAACGATGTAACATCCATCACGCTACTATTGTTAAGTATGTCGCAGAATAACGCACTGCTTTACGAATTTATTCTAGCGAAGTGCACTGCGTGTCTTTTTTTCAGAAAATTCACAGTGATACAGTTGATTTTATCTTCTTTTTCCCCTCGCAAAATGCATCAACTTATACTCGTTAATGGAACTCACTCGTCCAGCTCTGACGTTGGTTTCATTTCTAAGGATTATACAGTAACTGTATCGGCTGATAGTCTTATGCAGATAGTATTGCCGTCAGAGCGCAAGAACTGAAACCCATGGCAAAGTGGGTCAAGCCAATTCCATTAGCGGTCGATGAAAGTTTCTTAAGGAGCATCAATAGCCCTTGACCTAAACTGATAAGACAACATGCTCGTGGATCAATGATTAGAGCGTTTGAACCTGGTCAAAAAGGTCACGCGTTCGAGATTTGGATCTGGCTAGGACTGGCTAATGACAGCTTCTAAGCCAGAAATGACCATTCCTGTCTCCCTTAACTTTGCAGACAAAACTATCTGCCCAGTACCAATATATAATGGGTCTAGTCCAATAGGTAAATTGTTAACCCAACGGAGTATATACACGAAGATTTAAGGTCCACATGTCTAATTGTTTTCATTATCCTCTAGAGAAGATAAAGAAGAAGGAACGAAAGCATGGACCGAATATCATTGAGACTGATGTTTCGGAAACTTGCTCAATTTCATCGTCAGAGCATTTTAGTATTCCTGCATGCCTGGCATTATATCCTTTGACTTGCCTGTTCACTGCTGACTGACCTGTGACCTTTGCTTCCTTTTAGTTTACGTACTGACTGGCCTTCCCCTCATCAACCGACCGACTTATCCGTTTTTGAAAATTTGATTTAGCAAGCATATATTTTCAGCAACTTTTCATCAGGCCAGTTCATTCGCAGGGATGATGAAAGCTGTGCGCTTGGACAGGCTTAATAAATGTACTTTGATTACACCTAATCAAGAAGGCGTGCGACAGTTATACCCGCGATCGATTTACTATCACGACTACTTGACCAGGCTGGTATGAGCTCGCGCACCCTCTTTTTCAGGCATTTGGTTGTTCAGTCAAGGTAACCTGCTCCGCAGGAGCAAGTTAAAGAGTAAATTCACACGGATGTGGCCTTAAACGGGAGTCGGTCTTTACTTCCTAGTTGTAGGAGGTGAGAGTTCCTGAAGAACACGCTTACGTTCGCTGCGGGGAAAGCACCTGTTATTGCAGTTTACAGGCATCGCCATACCAACTCGTTTGTATCCACCTTGTCGATACGAATAATCGAGTCGTTACTAATGAAGCTTTTTAGGGTGTCTATCAGAAACCAGCCAACTTTTCCAAGGGCCAACGCCAACGGGTGCTTGCAAAAGCTGAAGCAGTGGCTATGCGGCCAGCGAATTCAGTGCTGCGTTGTCAGAAGAAGCTGATAGAAGCCCTTGCACTTCTTTGGCTGACCCCGAGGCCAGGTGGCGGTCGCATTTTCCCCGAACCCCGAGTGATAGTCATTCGCGGCGCGCAAATTGCAGCAACTATCCCTCCATGTATCTGCCCTCTGATCAACCCCCACAACCTAACCCAATTACCTCACCTACGCCCGTCTCTCCAACACAAGAATCTCTCACGCCGACCTCGCCATGCTGGTGGAGCGTAAACGACGAATTGTTATCAGAGTACCCTAATTAACACTATCCAAATGTGCAGTTTTAATTACCCCTCTACATTTTTCGGCTTGATGAAGATTTCCTGAAAACATATGTTTGCCAAATTGACTTTCCGAATTTTCGCTTCACTCATTAAACTCGTGCTATCTTCAGTAGCATATATGGTGAAGGTATTTAAAGTTAAATAGAAATTCGCATACCAGCTTACGCACACATTTGCTATAATTGCAAACTGAAAACTTGATTGTGTAATATTTTGGAAAAAAATAGGCTAAGCCTTACTAAGAAAGACACGCCTAAGGTTTGATCACGTGTGCGGTTTGAAATCAAACCGAACAGAGAGGCAGATAGACATACCCTAACTACTAGGTTTAGCCAGCGGTTTTAAAGTGTGATTACGCCCTGTTTCCTGTGTTGTCATGACAACGAAAACAGCCATATTGACTTTTTAAAGTGTTTGAAAAGCCCACCAACAATATTTTTTATGTGCAGCCGTAGTGGACTGTTTCACGTATCTCGATAGGCAACTGTGTTCTCCAGTTTACTTTCAAATAATTCTGCAAAGTAAAAAGATATAATTGTGAAAATTATACACAGCAGTAGTCAGAGAAGGGCCAAGTTATAGCAATCAAGTGAAAATCGGGTTCGGTTAGTCCAACTTATCTGAAAGGATGAAGAAACAAAGAAAAAAGTTGCAAGTTTTGGGAAATCATCTATTACGAATTCCAACTTTGGGGTACTTGGTAACAACCCTACTTTACATTGCTCGTAAAACACCAGCATGTGGGTCCGAAAATTTCACAAAAATAATCATTTTCAAACTTGTGCTCAGAGTTTTGCATGAACAAACTATCTCTTCATTTGAAAGTTTATTTTTCTTAGAAGCTGCGTGTTTTTCAAATTTTCTGTGCTATTATAAAGAAAACGATTTTTCTTTAACACATAATATTAATTGATAAACCACAATATTGATGTTATAACTTACCATACTAAGAGCCTAGGTACTAGCTAAAACGCCCAGATACGTCGTTTGTCACTATTCTGCCGCGCTTTGACAAGTTGCAACGGGTCCGGCTCATCAGTGGGTCTCCCAGCTTTCCCTGTCGCCTTTCTGCTTGATATATGGGTTTTGAAAGTGCAGGTATTTAATTTCCTGAGAAATCAATTTCTGTTCATGGTGTTTATCAGTATCTTTATAGTCTATTGGCGTAGGTTGAAATTGGAAGTGTATATTTGGATTGGAACCCGTTAATCACTGCGAATTATGCATTTGCTGTCAATAGACAGACTTAAGTAGTATATATTGATGTTTGAACTTACCATGCTAAGAGCCCAGATACTAACTAAATGCCCCAGACATGTGTTTCACCAGTCTACGCAGGTCTACGCGTATAGACCTTAAGTATACTGATGTATACCGCGAACGGAAATTAATTGAAAAGCCAAAACCAAAATATGTTTTTTACTGGTATGTTTATTTATACTTTGCGAAAATTCCCATTGAAAAATTCAGAAGATGAATTGGCGAACATACGTTTGTTTTCGATAATTCTCATCAGGCCTTTACATTTATAGGGTAATTAAGTAAATTGAGTATGCGGGTTAGTAGAAAAAAGGAAGGACGGTTGTCAGGGCAGGGGGAATGGGGGGTCAAAACGGGGTCAACATTTGATCCGCGTTAGGGGGAGCTGGTAGTCGGTTGAGGTGTTAAGCCGCTGGCTGTTGGATTAGCAGCTTTTGACCATGGTAACTGTGGTGCCGCGACGAAATTCGTTTGGGCGCAAAGGATGGGTCGGCGTAGCCTGATTGCGGCCGCTTCTGCCGTAGCCAAGAGACGCTGTCCAAGAAATTTAGAGTAGCTTGAGGGTACCTTGTAGATAACTCGGAAGGGCTCTTTGGCATCCACGCGATGGTCAGAGTCTACCAGATGCGCTAGAATGGAACTGTTAGCACCCTTTAGTTGACCCTTTCCTAACCATGCTGGAATGTGTTCTCAGACTCTTTTGGACAAAAGAATTTCGTCGCGGCACCACAGTTACCATGGTCAAAAGCTGCTAATCCAACAGCCAGCGGCTTAACACCTCAACCGACTACCAGCTCCCCCTAACGCGGATCAAATGTTGACCCCGTTTTGACCCCCCATTCCCCCTGCCCTGACAACCGTCCTTCCTTTTTTCTACTAACCCGCATACTCAATTTACTTAATTACCCTATAAATGTAAAGGCCTGATGAGAATTATCGAAAACAAACGTATGTTCGCCAATTCATCTTCTGAGTTTATTTATACGTTCAGACTTTTAGTAACGTAGCTTGGTATATTTTTACGAACCAGGAACTTTCTTGTAAAAATCCTTCGAGTCCATCAGTTTGTAGTAAGCTTCTAAATGTTTGCTCTGAGGTAAAAGTGAACCAAATTTTCATTACACCTATTAAGTTAATGCTGTCTTCAGTTGCATAAATGTTCAAGGTATTCAACGTTAAATTGGAGTTTATTAGCCAAATGACGCAAACGTTTGCTATAATTGCAAACTGAAGCATAAATTTGCGATATTTTTTTGAAACATTTCTTTGCCTTACTAGAAAGGGCAGGTCTAAGGACTGATCACGTGTGTGGTTTGAACTAAAGACCAAGTAATTATGAATTACTCAGAAATGGCCGTTCTACCCATTGGAATGCACGGAAATATAAGAGGCAGATAATCGTATCTTAATAACTAGGTTTCAACCAGTGGTTTTAAAGTGTGATTACGCACTGTTTCCTGTGCTTTTATGACAACGAAACAGCGCCAATAATGTTTTAGGAGCAGCCGTAGTCGACTGCTTCTCACATTTCATTAGTTAACTGCTTTCTCCATTTTTATTTCCATTAGTTCTGAAAGATGCAATTTTAAAAATTATTCACAGCAGTAGTTTGAAGAGGGCCTGAACGGAACTTCGGTAAAAAGTTAACTCCTAAGCTTCCTTCATAGTCACACATATAGGCACAAAATTAAGAAACATCATCAGTAAGTCGGTTAAATTTTAACGTTGCATACGTTACCCTACTGAGCACGCACGTACGGCAAGAAAGTCATAAGAAAACTTAACTCGGCAGTTAAGTATATATTTGTTCACGTTTCTCTAATCCTGAGAAAATCTCTGAGTAAGGAAAACAGCCTTTTAGGTTCGGTATTTTGGGGGTAAAAAGCACTAATTTGGCGAAATCGGAGGTAGTCTGTCATTGAATAGCTTTCCTATCTTATTGTGCGCGACATTACTAGATCTTTTATCTGAAGACCATCATTTGTTTACAACATTAGGGATTTTGTACCATAAAAAGCGGCGTTTTATTATTTTGCTAAATTTAAAACATTTAACAATAAACTTACTCATACAATATCATTTCCGCATATGCAGAATTTATAAGCGGAACAGATGGAAAATTAACAAGTTAAAAGAAATATTGCTTTGCCTTTGGCCACTCCTTTTTGCATTTGCAAGCTTATGACAGAGCCTGAAAGTAACTAACTATAATAAAAATACTCCAATATAAATATAAAAGTAAGCTATTTCATTCCTAGCCGAACTTTTACCATTTATTTTCGGATAATAAAAAATGTTAAATCTAATAATCTTCACTCTGTTATTAACTTGGAAAAAGGTAACATGCACTGCGACCATTGCGCACATCGCGACCACCTGTAATTCCACCCCGAGTTCTGATCACGTGATATGCACTTGAGAGCGTCAAGCGCCTGAGAAATTTTGCGTGCCGCCGGACTAGGCCTGTCACATCTTAGCCGCGACCTCCGAGATGACCATCTAGCGACCTCGCAAACTTTTTTATCAAAGTCTAGCGCCCTTACCATCAAGCCACTTGCTCGTTAGGCGGATGAGAAAGTAGGATTGTCGAGCCCTTGCGCTCGAGGCATTATCGGCTAACTTATGTAAATTTTGAAATCAAAGAAGATCTACGGAAACTCAAGTTGAATTCGTGAAGTTTAGAACAGTTATCACCTATTCATCGTCACAAAATGGTAGGCTTTCGATTACGTTTGACAAATTTACTGGTATGTCCAAATGAACCTTTATGAAATATTATATTCCTGTGACGTTCTCATCAACGCAATCATGCAAAAATCCGGTTGCCGTATGCCTACGTATTGGACAACAGTTAGGAAGTCCAGGAAGAATAAACGATTCTCGTTAGATAACATAATTGAACTTCGGTCTGTTTAGCAACAGTCGCATTTTACATTTTACGAATATCAAAAGCAAATTGATCCAAACATTTCACAAAAAAATTACTTCCGAGCATCATTACACTTGTATTGTTTCATTTATCTGTTTGTTTTTGTGCAGAAACAGACTTTCTATACATTTAACACTTACGTTTACTTAGAAACCCAAATGTTTATTATTTTCAGAATTCCCGTTTGCCAACGCAGCGCCAATAACAGTGGAGGGGATGGCGCCAATAAATAGTCAACGAACGGACGAGCGCATGGGCATCGCACATGGGTAAAACACCCGGCTCGAGGCAAGACGCATTAATTCAAGGCCGGCGGAAGAGAAAGCAGCACGTTCTGATGATCAAAACGAGCATGTTTATGAAACGGCAGCAAGAATACAATTTGGTCCCAGCACTTGCCCCCTCTTCTTCTTCCTCTTCCAGGGATGATGAGCACGATATTATGTCTGGACCCCGAATATTCGCGCATATTAATTTTTACTTGATAAACCAAAATATGTCTTCTTTTTACTAGGATACTTCGACGTTTTGGGACGCAACTTGGGTTGCTTTTGCGAACCCGAAAATTTCTTGTAAAAAGCCTTATATTTCATCAGATAAAAGTACTATTAAAAAGTCGAATTTTCCGTTTCCAGAGGGGATCTGATTTGAGCATTTCCTGTGTCCGTGTATACTTGTTTTAAAAAGCATTCTTATATAAATCTTTTGTTGTGCCTCAACTTAAAATAGCAAACAGAAGCTCCACACCAAAGGTGAATAATGCCATTCACCTATTATTAGTTAGGTCATATAGTGCGTGTGGTTGAGAAATGTTGTATGTTTATGTAAATAACTCTACAATCAAGATAACAGAAAAATTCGTAAGTAACATTTTAATGTCAAAATAAAGTGTTGATAGTTGAATATGCTTGATTAATAAATAGGAGCATTGGAAAGAAAGGCAGGTTGCATGCCTGAGGATGATAATGGTCAAATTTGTAGGTTGTTTTTCAATGTGGTAACCCCTTACACACTCCGCCAGAGCATTCTCATTCAACTCATTTCCCAGCCGTCTAGTCAAGTCAAATCAAGTCAAATTTATTAAAAGAAATATAGGCAAACGCCTTCGAACTCCCTCTCGGTATACAGGATAAAAGAAATGCATCGGCATAGCCAAACATTCCAAAGAACTCGTTGACACAATTTCAGACGACTACTCGCTTGTTTCAAGTAATAAACTCGCACTCAGTTTACACGAGCCAGCAGTGTAACTGAGCAAAAAGAGCAGACAGTAAAAAAAACTCCTAAGGCTGGCTCATAATTCAAAATGGAATGTCATTTTTGGTTTTTAGGAGAAAAACTGTCGCGTGTGGGGTAAGTATGTGAATGATAGGGGCATGATGCTTCTGTGACTGTTGACGGCAACCATGGCGTCCATGACGAGTAATATCTACATCCGAAGGACCATACGAGGAGGAGACCTCAGAGTCACGAGAACGTCCCGAAGACCGGAGATGCGACTATGATACGCTTTTGCTGTGCCAAGAGCCGAGATATCCGCCACGTCGTCAGCAGACGGTCGATACGAGAAAAGGTGTGACAGGGCCGCGTAGCCTAGGACCATAGGTGCGGTAGATGCGATCGCAGACACGATCGGCGCAGATCGCAAAGTGAGCAGAGAAGTCATAGCTAGTAGATAATGGCTGTAACTCATTTGGCAAGTACTAATAATAATACTACTTACAAATTACTATTTGTATACATTTATAGCATTTCTAGCATTTTAGAGTTTGGATGTAGAGCGCTTCAATTTTTGGATTCGGAACACTTCAGTGATTGGATTTGGAGTACCTAATCGCGACCATACTCATTAAATCGGTCTAGGTTTGCCTTAAAAAAATCCACGGAAGGGGACATGACAATATCCGCAGGAAGGGCATTCCATGCCTAGATTACCCTCTTAGACTTCTTGGAACCACTGGTCGGAGTCAAGCGGGGGAGCCGTGCGCAGAAGAGGCCGAATTTGAAGTGACAACCGCGTATTTCGGAATCCTTACTGCCATAGCAGGTTCGCGACCAGAAACTACGGCCCAGTTCATATCCAAGCACGCAGTCTGTCACGCTAATATCACACGTCATAACTCCAGGGATACGCGCAGGGGAGACAAGATAAGATGGCGTGAGCATGGCCGTGGCGTGGGCATGGACTAATCACAAGTGCTACCCCCACTCACCCCCATTTACGCGTAGCTTAACCTTGCTGCTTTCTCATTTTCTCTGACGCTGGATCCCATATTGGTCACCAGCTCCGGTGATAGCAGAATTCGCGCCGGTTCTCCCGATTTATCTACCCTCACCCACCTGCAGCTTGTATCGAGACAGAGTTAAGAAGACCAAAATAATCGTACTCAAGTGCGCCCCTCCAATACAGGTTACAAAAATGCGCCTGATCTACTTTAACCCGTTTTGAGTGAGCTTGTTTAGGAGTGTGGCTATATGGGTCTCGTCCTTAATGACCTTCCTGTTGTAGGAATTTTGCCCCGAGAAACGGCCGACTACCGGTTTTTCACACGGCAGTTTGACCATTGGTTTCGACTAAGCCCACCATATGCTCCAAATAGATGGGTGCAGGAACGATGACTTGGGAAGGTCTAATTTTGTAACTTAGGTTTCTATCTGAAGTCTGGACGGAACTAGACCGATTTGAAACTTAGAGGTGAGTATCGTATAACGTCCAATGGTATTTATGCGGGAGGGTGGTGACGGCCATGTTAGTAAGGCATGCTAGCGGAAGTCAGTCCAGTGTATTTTTTCGACTACGACCCTCTACCAGTCCTGAAACCATTGACATTCTGCCCAACGAGGTATCCTCTTCCCGATACCTTGGTGTTACTCCGACATCCCACCTTACATTTGCTCTTCACATAGAAGGCCTTTTTATTAAAATTTGTAAACTTTTATAGCATATTCGCTGCTTGCATTCATATTGCACACCACATGTCCTAATCTGGTGCCTTATAGATGCCTGCATTCTCCTCCTCATTGTTTACTGCTCTTCAGTTTTTTTCCCGCTTTACTTAAAAAAAACACTTGATCTTTTTTAAGCGCATTCTCCGAGTGCTCTATTCAGCTGCCGTTGTTTCATACGTTTTATTAGCTGACATTATAATACAGCGCCACTTTAAAACGGTCAAGCAATTTGCTTTGCGAATCCTTACTGAGGTCACTCACCCTCTCCACTCAGAACTAATGGTTGCGAAGCCTACCAGAACTACGCGCCGAGGCTTCCGTCATGTGTTCTGCCTTACATTGGCGTGTCAGGACTCGGTACTCCCATTCCTAGCACGCCACCGCCCGTTTGAAGAAGCTGAAATTGAGGAGTTGAAGGCCGACCTGTCTGCATAATACAGGGTGCCCCACAAAAAACCCCTAAGTTTGTGGTTGTTACGGCGGCCGGACCGCCCATGCCGTCACGATCGATGGCGGAGAAAACAGAACACCTGGGCCACATCCGAAGTGAAGCCGCCCCGGTTGGTTCGCACCCGCATTCGTGTCGCCCACGCCATGTTCCGCTCAGTGGTGAGGAGCAACCACACAACGTGGGTGGTGGTCGCAGAGGAGAAGGTTCTAAAATGCCCACCTGCGCACCATATGCCAGGAATATTCTGGAAAGATGTGAAGACCCATGCCACAGCTAAGCAATTGCCAGCACGAGGTCATCGTCCTATTCCGGAAAGAACATCCAACATGGGGGTTGCAGAAATGTCGGAACATTTTGCCTAACTTTTTTGGTGCCATTACAACTGACCAGTTTAGAGGTGTCGCGGCTGCATTCAAACAAGGTGGATCACCTGTAGCAGAGGTGCGTAAGCCTGGTAGTGGCACTTTTTGCAGGCACGATTCCCCAACAAGGCGAGCAGTCTTGGAACTTGCCGTAACTTCACCAGATCATCACAGAAGACATTTAAGTCAACGTGAAATTTGTAAAGAACTGGGATTGTCAAAAGGGTATGTGCACAGAACAACTGCAAAATCCAATTTTAAATGTTTTCGAAGTATTCAATTCCATGTTTTAACTGAAGCACACCAGCAAGCTCGAAGGACAAAGTGTGATGCCATGCTTCAGCGCTTCGGTGAAAGAGAAAAATGGAAACAAGTGTGGTTCTCAGATGAATCATCATTCTGCTTGTCTGCACCACTGAATAGGCCAAATGAACGCATATATCGTGCAGTGGAAGTCAAAACTGATATTCCTGATGAAGATTTGCTGGTGGAGATAGACAAGCAGCAAAAATCTATCATGTGCTATGGTGCTGTTTCCTGGCAAGGCAAAACAGACCTCGATTTTATTGAAGGAGATGCGGCTGGGCAGGAAGGTGTTGCATCGAGTCGGAGAACGAAAAAAACTGTAAATCAAGTTGTTTACAGAGAGGAGATGTGCCCGCAGATGTTTACAGATATTGATCAAGCAATGCAGGGAGAACCCTGGACGTGGCAGCAAGATGGTGCAAAGCCACACACTGCCAATGACACTGTCGCCTGGCTCCGAGTTAACACTCCAGATTTCATGACACCCGAGCAATGGCCATCCAAGAGCCCTGACCTGAATGTAATGGACTTTTGCATTTGGAGTGTACTCTTACAGGAGGTTCAGAGACGAAGAATAGGAATCACTGATATTGAGTCAATAAAACATGTGTTGATGGACACATGGAACAACATCCCTCTTAATGTCATTCGTCGAGAAGCTCAGAGCTGGATGGATCGCTTACGTCGCTGTTCTGCAGTTAATGGACATCATTTTGAGCGGTATCTGTAACTTTTTATTAGGTAACAGTCTGTTAATTACACAATAAAGTTGTTAAATGTAATTGTAATCAATAATTTTTATTTTTATAGCAGTATAAACATTATCATAAATTTAGGGGTTTTTCGTGGGGCACCCTGTAGATGTGGATATCGTGTTAACCTTTAATTTTGAGTATTCTTTGACCCTTTACCTTATGCGTTGCTCTCCGTGAATGGAACCATTTTATGCTGAAAGTTTTTGTGTACTCCCTTCAAAATAATGCATTTTCTCACCCTCTCATTAGCAGCGCGGTGGGCTTAACTTAACAGTTGACAGGGCTTTGAAGAAGGAATAGATTCGTAGTTAAATCACATACCTCCCGCTGATGGGGAGCTTAGGGGGAAGTGTTTCGGCTTTAGCGCTTATCGCTCACGTAAACACTGGGCGGAGGGTGACCATCAGCAGCAGGGGAGGTCGTTTAAACTCATGCACCCCGCTGAGGGGAAGGGTGGCGGTTGTTTCGGCTTAGGCGCTTATCGCTTACAGGAACACATTGTTCAGACCTGGAACGCTGGGGGTGAGGACACTTGCGACTCCCCGTCAGCCGGTAGGCCGGCCGGCAAGTAGCCCGTGTTGGATCCGGAACCCCGCCAAGTGGGCCTCAATCCCGGCGGCGAGGCGGGGGAGAAGGAGGTGTCGGAGCAGCATAGTCAGGAGGGGCTGCTCTGTCATAAAAAAACAGATTGCGAGGAGAAGAGATGGATCCACCATAGGGAGGTTTGGTTTAGCAGACGTTGGCCGGTCGTCAAGGTTGAAGTGAACTTTGAACTCCGGGTGAATGGTGTCTCCTGACCTATGAGGCACAAATAGTATTCGACAGAGCTTAAGTAACGATTTACGGCTGGCACCAGTTGATTACGAACTTCGACTGCATTCCTTGCCTAGTCGAATGGTTCCTTTTTCCTTATTCAATGACTGACAGTCAGTTTGCAGTTTGGTAAATATTCAAACGCATTTCCAAAACGCCTAATGCATTATTATGTCCCTTAGGCATTGCGGATACAATACTTATACCATTGCAGGAATTTTGATAAAGCATTCCGTCACGCGGTATAAATAATTTTCAATAAAATGATGCGCAATTGAATGGTCAAAAGACAATAAATGCAAGCAACGGTCTCCATATGGGGAATTAATGTCATTACAGGGAAAACAACATGATCCTTTTATTTTCATATGCAGTCTACTTATAACTTTTCCGTAGAAACTAAAATTACGCATTGTTTTAATGTTTTCACCATCCCCCATAGAAGACGAAGAAGATGCTTCAAGGACATGGACCGAGCTCATGAAATGAACTCATGCGGGTAGCAACAAGTGCTTAGTCCGTCGGTGGACGAGAGACAGGCCAGTACGCGCACTGAATTGCCAACAATTACGACAGCCGCAAAGAGGACAAAGGTCACATGAGCCCCCCAGCAGTCAATCTCACGGATAGTCAGCAGCGAACAAGCAGGTTAAATTTCGTATGCTGAGCACGGATATAATAACAGGCATGCAGCGAGGCTGAACCAGTCCCAGAAAACATGACCAAACACCACTTTACTCTGAAGATGGAAACAAGCGAGTGTCCGAAACGTCAGTCCCAATATAACCGGGTTCATGTCCTTGAACATTCTTTTTCGTCTTCTTTGGGGGATGATGAAAACGATAAGATATCTGGACTTCAAATCTTTGCGCATACTGCATTGTTAAACTTTGGTGCTCTTTTCTCACACACCTTATCAAAAGCCGTAGCTGCAGTCCTGCTAAACTGGATTTAACCAAACGTCAACGGAAAAGTAATGGCAACCCATGGCTGTTCTGGTGATTATATATGATGCTAAATGTCGTTGGTCAACAACTGACATTAGATTAAAACGTTCAGGGGAAAGCTGACTGCACTTTATTGATCATTTAATCTATAAAACAATATTAACTTATGAAAATGCTCCTACATCATAGACCAGATAATGCAACCTCGGAAGATTATATTTCAAAATGCTCCAATTCGCATATGGTTCTTTTGGTGTGATATTGCATTTAGTTTAACAGTTTTAATTTAGTGTATGCCATCACGTAAAATCTGGCTATTCCAATACAAAACTCAATACAAAGAGATTTAGGAAGTTACCCTGTCCAGCAAGGATAAGCTGTCTATGGTCTATGACCATGTACAGCAGAAAAACCTCACTTTCTCCTGTGAGAAAGCAAGTGTAGTAGGCCGATCCAATGACAAGATGGCCAGAATACTGCTAGAAGGTTTGTCCTCGATTGGCATACTTAACAGAGCCATAGACCTTCATTCCCCCTACCAAACTCTCCGTACAAGGCTGGCATCTGCTCAGAAAGGAGCAACAGATCGCGCGAAGGAAAATACGCAAGGCCAACAGCCGGCAGCCACGAGCAAAAAGAAAAAACGCTCAGAAGGCACATGAATGAGGTGACATATCGCATGGAGGCTCCCGCGATAACGCGAAGCGTTTAATCAGTCAACAACAATCGATCGGCGTGCGAGTATCAAGCACAGTTGTAAATGTGTCTAGCGGTCACACACACTCACTTGACGCCAGCACGAGAACAGACACTACGCTCCGATGATAAAAGCCAGAATGTTTTCGAAGCGTCAGCTTAAATACAACTTGGTCTCAGAAATTGCCCCTTCCTCTTCTTCCTCTTCCGGAAATGATGAAAGCAGCAGACGTTCAGCAAACGTTAAAGGACCTCAATAGTCTGCCTTGGATTACATTCTTTAGGCCTTGACAACAGCCAAAGTGGCAAGTTCCCTAGTCAGATAGTATTGTCAGCAAAGACAATAGAGACTTAAATAGCTATTTTCGGTTTATATTCTAAAGTTAGCCGGTCATACCCAATCCCAAATGGTGCACCACCCGACCTTTGACCTTGCGATCATTTCGATCAACGTCTGACGCTCTAACCATTTAGCTACGAGCTCGTTATCTTTCCAGTTTTTGTCGGGGATATTGGCGTTGGTTGATGAATGTTTACCGACTGTTTACTGGACGCACTTTTCCCACACTGTCTTTGCTTTAGGCCTTATTTCTCGGGCCCTAAAAACAGCCTTAACAACTAGTAGTCTTAGCTATATAGTTCTGCAGGCAAGAACAAGGGAAATTGAAATATCCATTCATAAATAGTCAAGGCTAGATCTCACTATAGACTTTGATCGAAAAGGTCGCGATCAGAAGGCCAGAAGCTGTGTGGTGTTTCTCGCCTTCCCGTAGACAGCTGTTACTATTTGGCCGCTGGAAGTACGCAAGACGACTACATCAATATAGGACAGTTTGCCAATACAATACAATACAATAAGGCGTCAGATAATGAAGCCAAAAGACCCACTGCCACGGCAAGAAACATCTGGGGTCGTCTACAGGATCTGGTGCAGTTTCGGTCAAAGCAACTATGTCGGAGAAACTGGCAGACATCTCAGGACGCGAATTGCCGAACACGCGGCTGCAGTGCGGCGAAATGATGCAAATTCTCAAGTTGCGGTTCATTCGACGAGACCCGGCCACACCTTCAAATTTGATGAGGCCGACATTCTCGCAAGAGATGACGATCGGGTGAGCCGAGAACTACTTGAGTCATGGTTCACAGGCCCCCAATCCAGCAACAAATGCAACGATTTACCCAATCCATATTCGGTGTTGAGACTAAATTTGGCCAAAGCAGACAATGTGTGCCTGTTTTAACAGAAGGCATCACTTTAAAATTTTGGATCAGACGCTTAAACTGAATTTTAAAATACTGACTGGATTCAGAATGGTATGTGTCCTGACGACAGTCACAAACGACCATGGCAATCGTGTATTCCAGGCAGGGGAGGCAGAATCGAGGACAGTTAGACTTGCAGTTAGACTGTCACCCTGACCCTCCCGTCCTCCCCCTAGTTACAGGGACAACACAGTGGAGTAGGGTGCAATGGATGACGAGCTGAACAAGCCATCTACGCGTGTCACATACTACTTAGTTCCCTAACACATGTCCCAGGTTTTAACAAAAATAGGGTTGCACAGACCCATCTACGTAGGCGGGCTATGATAAGGAACTGTTTATTACGATGCCTTTTCGCAGGCGGACTGAGTCAGTTAACAGCCTTCCTGTTAGCAGTACAATCAGCGGTAGCATCTGAGGCCTCAATAAAGGTAAATGGTAGCACTATTAAGAAGACAAAGAAGAAAAAGACTCGATCACTGGGACAATAAGTTTATTCGTCTGACGTTACGACATCCATCGCGGATTCATCATCAGAGACATGAGTAGGAAACAGAAGCAGAAACAGCTCATTTGACGAGACCCAGCCACATGTTCAAATTTGATGAGGCCGAAATTCTCGCAAGAGGTGACCATCGGGTGAACCGATAACTAATTGAGTCATGGTTCAAGGGCCCCCAATCCATAAACAAGTGCAACGATTTGCCGAATCCATATTCAATCCTGAGATTCAATTTGGCCAAAGCAAGCCGTCACTTGAGGAACGGGCAGGCCACCGCCTCATCGTACGCCAACACCGGGGAGCCAGATGGCCGAGCAATCATCATGCCCGAGCTCACCGCCCGTGACGAAAGTTCAACAGGTCAGAGCCCGCGTGCCGTCCAACAAGCAGTCCACGCACAAGAAGGCAATTAACATTAATTGTCGCTGTATGCTTGCAGTAATGACTGTGTCCTATAAATACTGCAAACGTCTGTGCATACTTAGCCTTTCTGCTACTCATGTCTCTGATGACGAATCCACGACGAATATCGAAACGTCAGGCGAATAAACATATTGTCCCAGCGATCGAGTCTTCTTCTTCTTCTAAATAGGACAGTTGTTGATCTTCTTCTTCTTCTCTCGTGAATTGAAATTAGGTGATCATGGAGATTATGCAACTTGATCCTTTCGATGATACCGAAAGTGTTGTCAAATGCGAACAGACTCATGCAGTGTTCAATTTTGAACGAGCTTCGAGTTTCGTCGTATATCTCCTCAAATTTCCCACGCGAGACGTCATGTGCCAAATTATATTGTGTGCATGTGAGCAACAATTCAACTTCAAAAGAAATCATCATTTTTTTCCGACTGACTCCAGAGAGAATGCGAAAGCACAGATGAACAAAATTATTATTCCGGTAATCCCCGTACTTTCCTCTATACAAAAAAGAAGCTCACAATTTCATTTAAGTTCAGCAGAATTCAAAGGCATTCCAATAGCTTCGCAATGCAAGCTATAAGAATAGACTTACTTTTCTCCTCGGTATCACAAAAAGCAGTCAGTTTCTCAGGTAAGAATTCACTTAGACAGGCAGTTCTTCGGCTACCCTGTGGTTCATTAACCTTACCCGCCCCCTACGTGAAGTAATATTAAGCAGTCGGTCAGCAGCCTCGCGAACAGTATTTGCTCTTAGTATATAGGCGTACACCGATCAGATACGGGGCACAGCCGCTCTGGTTTTGGTTTCCAGTGGGTTTGGGGACCCCCGAACCTTGCCACATGGCTAATTGTAATTTCACTTACTAAGTTTCAGTAATATTTTTATTATTCTTAGGACATTTTACCGTAAGACAGAGGATCCACAATGGCCATTTCTGCCTCATTAGGCGTCGTCAGCTGAATATACTCTACTCAAGTGTAGCAGCGAAAATTACCGCCCCCGCGAGTTTCGAACCTGCGTCTCTCCGGTCAGAGGCAAACGCCCTAACCATCGAGCTATCAGGCCCGATGTCTTGACGGTTGTTTATCGGGACTGATAGCTCGATGTTTAGGGCGTTTCCCTCTGACCGGAGAAATGCAGGTTCCAAACTCGTGGGGGCAGCAGATTAGAGTATATCCAGCTGACGACGCCTAATGAGGCAGAAATGGCCATTCTGTGTTCTCTGTCTTACGGTAAAATGTCCTAAAAATATTTTTTACATTTTGTGACTCTCTTCTGACACTCCAAAATATATTTTTTTACATACTCCCTTTTTTATCTAAGTAATGTCTACTCATTTACCACCCCAGTGCACGAGATATTTTTGGTCGCTGCACTTATGTTTAAGTCACACCTTCCTGACTTTAATGGTCCTTTTCCAGGAACTGTTAAAATATCTGTGGAGATGGGTTTCAGTTGGAAGGTGTGTTTCTGACAATGTCCTCTAGGTAAATTCTGAATTTTAACTTATGACAGTTCCGACGAGGCATGAATAAGTCAGGACCACGGAAAAATGCTTCAAATGTTTTTCTCTTCAAATGCCATTCAAGCTATTTTGTTTTTTACCAATTATGAAGCCTTGAATATTGCCTCGTTTCGTGTTTTTCCTGTCACATTTTCCTTACAGACTCTGCATCGCTGCCAAATTCTTGTTCGGCATTTACCATAAGTATGTCAAGAGCAGCATTGCGTTAAAGCACGTTATGCTTTAGGTTTCCATCATTAAAATAGTGCATTCCATTTTATTCTCAGAGTACCTTCTTTGGACTTCGTCACCTTCCCGTAGACAGTTGTTGCTTTTTCACCGTTGGAAGTTTGCATGGTGAGTACATCAAGGTATTACAGTTGCTGACGTTAAGGTGATGTGAGAAATTCTGCAAGGTGTTACTTTTGACGATAACGAACATGTGGTCCAAAATATCGCCGGCTGCTGAGTGAAAGCAATCTTTTTTATCTCCTTTAGGACTAATTCTGCTAATATGACGGAGATTGGAGACCGCATCAGACTTCCCCTGAGCTGTGCCGCAAAGGAGAAGTAGGTTTCTTGGCAAAATTCGAACAACGTCATTAGATGTTCAATTTTTAGCGAATATTGAGTTTCGTCGTATAGCTAATCAAATTTCCTATGCAAAACCGGGTAAGATGAATACGACAAATAATGCCACGTCAAAGGAAGCCTTCATTTCCTTCGATTGATTTCAGCAGGAGTTCGAAAGGTCAGACGAATAAGGTCATAATTCTGGTGTTCAAAATGTCTTCCTCTCCTTAACCAAGAACCTCGCAAGTTCAGATGTTGGCCTCCGTTGAAGGATTCGAAAGCATTCCAACAGCTTCGCAGTGCACTCTACAATGACGGGCTTACTACCCATCTCGGTATCACAAGAGGCAGGTAGGGGTATATTATGAAACAGTCGGTTATAAGCCTCGCTACGTGATTTGGAAAATATCTCCCAGTTTTGCTTCAGGAACTCCTTCGTACTTTCCAGACTGTATCCCCTTCACGTAATCTGACCTTTTCATTAAAACAACGCCTGCTCGTTTACCGACATGGTACGCGGAATATCTTTGACTGCTGCACTTATGCCTAGGCCAGACATGCCCCGGAATTGTGGCTCCTTTCCAGCAGACTGGGAGCAGCAGTTCGCCAGCGTCTATTTAGTGTTTGGTCCTGTCTTTGGAGTCGCGCTTTAGTTAGTAGTAGGTGTGACTCTTAAACCTATTCTTAGTTAACATTTTAAGTTTCATTTATTACCTTTTAAGCAAGGCACGCATAAGTTAAAATCAAGAAAAATGATAAAATCGTTTTCTTTTTCAAATGCCACTTAAGTATGTTTGTTGACGTTTAGACAGGGATATTTATTAAGCCTTGAATGTTGCTTGGTTTCATTACAGCTCCGGTTACGGACTGTGCATGATTGCCAAATTCATGTCCCTTCTTTCCTATCAGTGTGCCAAGAACACCAGCGTGTTGGACCACGTTGTGATTTATGTTTACATCCTAAAAATTGTGTATTACATTTTATTCTCAGAATATCTTCCTTGGACTTAGATCGTAATATCTGCTCAGCTATGTCAAATCATTTTTCAACAGTAGTTTGCATAAACTTGACTCTCTCTAGTTGCGCCGAGGAAATTTGTTTTGGAAACGTAGGAGTTCCATAAATGCGATATGACAAGGTGGGATATGTAATATGTGTCATTTTTGTGAAAATATTTCCTTACCTTTCGACCCCTTTCCGTTACCATGTTTAAGGACTATTTACGCTTGCAAATGCGCTTTCAAAGAATAAGTTGCCTTATTAAACGAACGTTATCGCAACAATCAATTGGTCGAAAACTCTACGTAGTGGGTTATTTTCTATTGTGGTTGTGAGGAGATGCGACTCGTACGCCTTGGACCATGATCAACTGACTGAACACATTTTTAAATTGTGAATTACATTTTCAGTGCGCGATGGACACTAATCGGAAACGTCTGGAGTTCGAGGCACGGGTGGTGCACCCCTTGGGATTGGGCACAACTGGCTTATGACGTCTAATAATCCAAAAATGGCCAATCCAGTCTTCCGCCTGTCTTTGCAGCCAATGCTACCGGCCCAAGACTAATACCCGCTCTGCGGCTGCTGTCAGGGCCCGAAAAGTGAGACGCAAGGCAGCGCGGGACAAGGGATTTCTATTAGCGGTCGG
Organism: Ligula intestinalis; assembly: GCA_036362985.1. NCBI lineage: Eukaryota > Metazoa > Platyhelminthes > Cestoda > Diphyllobothriidea > Diphyllobothriidae > Ligula > Ligula intestinalis. The sequence continues at coordinate 3,286,745 of JAYGXS010000008.1, read as the reverse complement.
TGAACGTCCATAAATAATAGTAAATTACTCCTTGGAATTTTAAGGAGGGCCCAATACGTGAGCGGTTACTCGAGCTGGCCTGAGGGCACTAGAACAAAGGAATGGGACAAGCCACCGATGCATGCAGAGTGGGCAAAGAGAGCCAGCTTGAAAGGCCAACACGCGAGCACGAACGGACAACCACGGGCCGGGGTTCGCCATCCGTGAGGTCGTACCTGGCCCGGGGCAAAGCGCGCGCACCAACCGTTACCTGAGGACACGATGGCTGAGGCACGACGACTACTTGTAGAGGCCACTCATGAAGGGCCAATAAGGAACAATGACTGCTGGCTTTTGAATAGCGAGGCTACGAGCAGGAGGGCATTCTGCTGCTGGGAGATACGTAACTCTGTTGACGAGGCACGCTACCGACGACTCGGATTCTACTGTTAGTGACAAGACCTGCTGTTGCCCGAGAGGAGCTACCGACGATAGAGGACAGGCTGCTGACGGGCATGGAGAATACAACGCTGATGTACAAGCAGCAGTAGTGACAGTAAAGTTCTATCTGCTATCGTGTTCTGCCTTCTCTTCGTAACGCGTAATTGGAGGACATAAGCGATGTTGATACAAATACACACAAGGTTATAATAGTAATTTATTAATTTCTTTTCAATGAACATATGTGTTGAGAGCCACTTAGTTTGAAATAATGACAATAAAAATGCGCACATCCTTCTACAACCATGTTAGAACAGTCATTTGCACTTGCAAAGAAGACGCATAGTTCCCTGATGCTTAGGGTGGACTGTAGTCTTAATTACAACATTCTGGCCTTTAGCGTGCTGGTTGAGATGACAGCAATAGACACTACCTGCTGGTAGATTGATTGTAAAAACAGAGACGAAGTGTCTTGCTGCTGATTGGCGTTTGTGGGGTGTACCGAAATTCTTTGCCCTATAACCACAAACTTGCCATGTCCAAAATAATATTTCTTTACACAAGTGACGTTACAGAAACTTTCCTTGACCTTGAGTACAGCTGCTGGCGTACTTGGCGTCGATGGATTGAGATTGTGGAGGGCTTCCAAGGCGAGCTTTCTCCAGCTGCAATATCTGCAATCTTGCAACAGTAATATAAGCGGGCAGTTTTTCGGCAGCCATATTACCCAAATACTGACCCAACCGAGTGGTCCCCCTAACGTTCTCGGTTGGTTAAAAGCCAATCAATGTGCGCCATTTCAGTGATTGGCTGTAGGCGATAGAGAACCTGTAGTCCCACGCACGAGCACATGCACACATAACAGCTAGACCAAGTAGAGTGCGGTCAAAACCTGCTCTTGTCAAGCTATTTCTCACAGTAGGCGCTGTCAACCTCTATCAGTATTCCCTGACTCCTGATTTGGGAACCCTTCAGTTGTCGATTTCGACCGGCCTGTGGAGCTATTAGAAAAATTTCTGAGAGGATTGTTTGTGGTGTTTCATATCGTTATGTATGACAGCTAGAGATTAGACCAGAAAAGTGACAAATGATTTCGAAAGAAAACCTTTGCAGGTCAATCAGTAAAACTTTCAATTATTTGCTCACCTATCGGTATGCTCACGAGTTTAAATAACTCAAAGGTAAACTTGTAAGGCTCACAATTTTATTTTTTTTATCAAAATCTTTTGGCTGCTTTAAATTTGCACAGGTCAAATGTCGTTGACTAGGGATCCAACAGGGATTTTCTCCTTGTTTTTTGGTTTTTGGATTATTTGTTTAAAATTGATATTGTGTGAAAAAAATTGTAGCTTGTCCCGAAATAACTTGCAGTCTGATAACACTTGCACACTTTTTAAAGTAATATATAGTTCCAAATTTAATTGAAAGGAAATATCCTCTTGACCTTCAAAATGAAAATGGAAAAACAGAGAACAGTGTTCCGCAACCCTGATCATAGGGCTAAAATTTGGAAATCTCATATTCTCAAATATGCAACGACTTGGATTCCAAATAATGCCACTTTTTGTGTTTGGCGGACGGAAGAGTTCATAGAACGATTCCTTGTTTCCAGCTGTCACCAGTTCACCTCCCAGTCATCCTGCCTTTTATTCAATTTTCTATTAGTCCAGGGATTTTCCTTTTCTGATAGGCAGTTACAACCAATTCCAGGCCTTTACCATCCAGTTTCTGTGTGCTTTTCTTTGGTTTACCAATGGAATTGTCGTGAATAACGCTTTTAATTCTTCCGAAATGTTTTGGTTTCCCAATGCTCTTCAGTTTTGTAAAGGCATATGTCCACTTGTAGCGTGACCATCAATAGTCAACCGTCCTGATGGGTGCTCCCACCAGATTAAAAATGTCCTTATGCTAATGTCCAAATGTTTTACTTTTAACAGGTGGCATATGGCTTGGAATTTTTACGATATTTTCATGAACGCAAGAACACTGCTGCTATATATACATTGAAGAAGAGGAGAAACTCTTCATGAATTTGAAAACTTTAATTTTTAGATATTGGAGGCTGATTGATGCATACCCTATCTACAAACATTACTGAAAATAGCTTTACCATGACTTCATTCTGCCAAACAGTGTGACTTACGACTCACCTTATTGCCCGCTAAGAATTGAACCAAATAATCTAACGTACTTTATCCCGTTCCCATCTACGGACTCCAAGCTGCGGCCAATAAAATTGGTCACAAAGCCACCCGTCTTAATTCTAATCGTTTTGACATGACATATCTTCAAAAACCTTTATAATCTTCACATGTAGGTGAACTATAATTTTAGCATATCAAAAGCGTTAAGTAAGTTTCTGTTCTCACTGCCTTCGTACGTAATTCAAGTACTTTTCAAACGTTTACATAAAACCAAGCGATTCATTCTGTTTGGTCTTTTATTACGCAAACGTTTCAGGTTAAACGTTAGCTTTTTGTCATTTTTTCGCCGAATTTGCGGTAAGCTGAACAAACCTTTACGACTACGGCATCGGAACCTATGGCGGAATACTTGCATACATTAATTACGACTAGCGTATATTTGGGATATCCTTAAACATCAAAATACTGATGGGTCACCCTATATGTCAGATTATGGTCAAGAATCATATTTCAAGATCCTCCTTCACCTTGAGAGTAACAACCTGGTCTGTAACAAAAGAGTTTCTGCCAACAGAAGAGAAAATCCGAGTTTAAGGAAGCACTTGAAAATGGTTATAGCTGTAAGATTTAATGGTACCATAAATTTCGGGAGAGCTCCTCAGTTACAACCCTTCATTGCATTAAGGCCCACGAATCAGAAAAACACGAAATTGAAAATATACAGAAAGGTCATAGGTCCTAGTCGGATAGAGAAAGATGGTTAAAAAAATTGGAGGAAGAAAACAGAGAATGGAGTTGTGGGGAATATTGGGCTGGGGAATGTGCGAATCTGAGGTCTGTGGTTACCAAGGTAAGGCAAGGTAAACCACGTGCTCCAACTGTTTGCAGAGGCCCGGTTTAAAGCGTCTGTATATTTTCAATTTCGTGTTTTTCTCATTCTTGGACTTTAATGCAATGAGGGGTTGTAACTGAGGAGCTCTCCCGAAATTTATGGCACCAATAAATCTTACAACTATAACCATTTTCAAGTTCTATCCGGGAACAGCATGCTTCAAAATTTAAGGAAGCAGTTAAGAAGAAGAGGCCACTGGAACAAGAGTTTATTGTCCTGAGGTTTTGGATTCTGCCAGGAATCCTTTGTCAAGTCGTAAACAAGTCTGAAACATACGCAGATAAAGGTAATACATTTACAGATTGCACGGTATTTATAGTTCGTAGCGGTCACCCGCATGCATACTTAAATTGGCAGTTTCTTTAGACATCGCTTGAGGTCTTAATTGGTACGGCGATTGCTCATTATGGCCACAGCGTTCTTGTCCGCGTTGGATGCAAGTTTGATAATTGCACGACAATTATGCCCGCTGTCGTCAGAGTTGTTGTTGCGCCCAATCCTTCTCACGTGACTGATTCTCTTGCTCAGGAAATTTCTCAGTACACCGTATGGGAACGCCAAATCGTTGCGCTTGTTGATGGACTGGGGACCTGAGAACCATGACTCGAGCAGCTCACGGCCTACGCGGTTGTCACCTCTTGTGAGGATTTTGGCCTCGTCAAACTTGAAACTATGGACGGGTCCCGTTGAGTGAGCTGCAACCTGGGAGTTGACGTCTTTCTTCCTCACCACCGCTGCATGCTCGGTCATTCGCGTCCTTCCGGTCTCCATTGTATTTTAAGCTAAACCCCTGCCCTTTGAGCTTCCTGCTATCAGGATCCCAGACAGTGCTTTTTACAGGTTTATATTTTTCGTTTATATCTGCACTGCCATACTTAATACTATTTATCACATACGACGTTACTTGTAGAAAAAATTATCAATCAATGAGTTCGAGGAATACATAAACGCTTTTGCTAAATATTAACTTTTGAGAAAAGCATGGAACTAAAAAGATGCCAAAATATTTGCGACACTTTCTATTTAAGGAGACAAAATTATCGAGCTCGGCAGCTAGCTATACTATGGCTGCGTTCCGCAAAACAGTGTGGCCAGGGCCTATCCTAAATTGCCCACACTCCTATCTGCTGGCTCCAAGCTTCGCCCCATAGACTCAGTCCCATAGCAACCCATTTTTATTCAAAATTTTTTAACATAACATATCTTGAAGAACCTTCATCATCTTGACAAACAGGTAAGCTATAATTTACACACTTTAAAAACCGTCAATAAAATTGCTGCTCTCACTGTGGTTATACATCACTCAAGTGCTTGGAAGACTTTTACATACGATGTAGGGCTGCATTCTGTCTGTTATACGGTAAAACATGTTTGCCTACTCTTTTATTACGTTAGGGGGTCAAATGTAGCCCAAGCTAAAAGTAGTGTGCGATTGCTGCATCGGGACCTCTGGCAGATAATTTGCATACATATACATATGCTATATATAGCGTATATTCCGGTTGTCCTTGTACATCAAAATGCATACGTCAGGTAATCGTAAAGAAACATATTCGGAGGTTGTCGTACACCTTGAGAGTAATCATCTGCTTTGTAACAAAAGAGGTTCTGTCTACGGTCTCCTAAATCTAGCCCAGACGCGGTGCTCTGGTGAAGAACTTTATCAAACAGAAATAACATACCGCTTTCAAGCAATCTCCAAAAATCGGTGTTTTCGAATCCTCTTGCGTCAGTGCATAAAGCGACAAGAACACAAAAAGGTTTTTGAAATGGTACAGCAAACTAGGCACCAAAATGACCTGTCAAACTCTTTCGTGTGCGTCCGAACTTATCGAAAGTCAACTGAGAAAACATCAAATGCACGTTACATACTAGTTCGCAAACCCCCTTCTGCTCACAGCTTGCACACCCTAAAACCGGTTTTTCTTCCTCGATATAAAACGCGTTGTTCATAAAACCCCACGTGCCAGTTTCGATGCAGGTCATTGTGGCCAAACTCGGAAATGCATTTAAACCCGCATACTCTAACATATGCTAGCGGCTAGAAGACGAGAACATCAAACACAGTTGGCCATGCCCACACTGAAAACCAGTCATACATTTTCGTGAGAGAACACATAGAACTTGTCTAATCAGGAAACGTCTCGAATTCTTTGGAGCAATGTACACATCTTACGCATACATCAATCGACACCTTGATTTAGACTTCACATACATCTTTCTCAAGGGCAAAGCTAAAGGTACTCAACTAACCGCACCGGAATAACTTAAATGGATTGAAAGGCTATTGATACAGACGTCGATTAATCGAAGAATACTTCTTTAGCCACGGTTTATAAAGTTAATTGTTCGCGTTCATATCCCATAGTCTGAAGACGAGTGTGGAAACCAGCCTCAAAAACCTATCCCTTACAGTTTACAGTTTTCAAAGATGGAAATGAATTGGAGATGTGTTGTTTATGCTTACATCAAAAACACAGCAAAGCCTTTGAAACGACAGAAATGCTTGCGCCCAAGACATTATAAGAAGTAAGATGAACTGAGTACAACATCACTTTATTATTTCTAATGCCTTTAAATTGTCTTCCAATGATACTTGTCAGACCCTCGACATCATGATTTAACCACTCACTAAGGTTTGAAAACAAAATTTTTGAACGCATTGTGAGATTGTTTTTCTGCTTCTGACTTCCGACTCTTTTGTAGCACCACAGAAAATGCACTTTCCTCTCTGTGTGTGTGTGGTGTGCGCTTCCTTATTGGACGTTGCATAACCAATCGGATGCCAGTTGATGGCACGATTGAGTTGCAATCACGTGAAATTTTCAGAACTGCTCTTTGGAACACACCCGCATTTGTCAGCTCAGTTACACTATCTGTGTGTGTGCGCAATGGAAGTACCTTGTAAGCAAAGATTATTTAACCAGTTTTTTGTGGTTTTCTATGTGTAATTTTAACTCTTACTAATTCTGCCTGCACGAAGAGCAAATAGTGTTTCTCAAGAGATCCTTTATTGTAAAATTGCACATCCGGAGTGCCTGATGGGTCTGTTGCGGTGGAAGTTTCTTGCCGCTTACTCACCCATATATACCTGTATTGGGTGAAGGTTTATTAATAGATTAGTTGATGTGCAATGGGCACGACCAATTAGGCCAGAGGCAGAGCGGTACAAGTGAGTTCCGTTAACGGTTGGTGCACTTTCATCATCGAGCTTCAATACCGCCCGATCTATATAGGCAAGAAAACAATATCATGGCAAACCGGTTAAGCCGTTAGACTCTGATCGAAAAGTTTATGAGTTGGAGCTTAGGTTTGGGTGTGACTGGCTGACGACGGCTAATAAGCCAGAAGTAGTCATTCTGGTCTTTCCCTTATCGTTGCCAGCCATTCTATCTTCCGAAGGATTCTGGCCGCTACGACTGCTTTTTAGAGTCCGAGAAATTAGACTAAAGGCAGAGGGACAACTGAATTTCGTAAAAGTGGTCGAACAACATAGGAACTTGGAATATATATAAACCGACATCTATCAAGCTCTACTATCCCTTGGTGGTCTTGCATATTTAATGCATGTGTAATGCTAAATTAAACATGTCAAAAACGCATAAAAGGCTCTGGGTTGAATGGCTGGTCCCCAGAATAAATTGCTTATAAAGGCCATTTGTGAAACTGCATTTTGGGTTTGGACTAACGGTTATCTAAACGTCTTCTTTTCTTGCAGGACAGTCCATACTTCCTATCTGTTATTGAACTCACAGAAAATTCACAAGACAGACTGTAACAGTTCGTAGACTTAGTTGGAAATTCGACAAGAGGTACAATTTATCGCTTTGATATTAGGTAAAAATATGTTGTCCCAATATTTGTTCATGAAGCAAGCCTAAAGCTCGCAAAATCAGCTCTGGTATGTGCTTTTCCACACAATCTCAAGATCGAAAGTCTGCCGGGTTTTTTTTTCATGTGAAGTGCTCTCAATGGCTTGATGGGTCATACGGTTATTTATTTAGGAACTTTGGCAGATTTTCTTGATATAATTTGATCTTATTGTGAAAAACATAACGGCGTTTGGCGGGATATGCACTTACATAGTAGAAATGACCATTACGCAAAGCTACTGCTTATCCACTTAAGCTACAAACGCCACGCATGTGCCGTGAGTTTAATCACACTTGGATCGACTTTACCTGCCCAACTTTGCCGCTCGTATGGAATCTACCATTACTGAGCAGCAATCTGAATGCCCAAGCAGGATTTCTGTAGCAAATATCTAGAATGCACCAGAATTAATACTAGGCTGGCTTATTGTTGAGGAGGTTTAGCAGATTTGCTTACTTTAAGTTGACCCATTTTTGAAGAAAAACCCAAGGCGTTCGGCGGGATTTGAGCCTGCATAGCAGAGAAGGCTTTCACGCAAAGGGTTAACTTAAATTCAGTTATTTGTTGACAGTACCATAGTAACTGGTATAAAAATAGACAAAACGGCCTGCAGTAAAAATGGTTGCATGGTTTTTTCATATTAACTTACCCAAGCACGGGCTTTCTTACGGCCGGCTAACGATGGCCAATATGCATAAAACTTTACTCAATTAGCGCTCATAGTTGTCGGTATTCCCTTAGAAAGCTCTGAAAAATATACCAGTAGTTTAAGCTTCTTACGGCACCCAACTTGGTAAGGCTGGTTTCAAGATATCCCTGGTCTTACTAAGATATGGTATCTGTTTAAAGAACGGTTTCCACTGCATTTCTGTTGGCTGGTATTGGAAAATTCGTGCACGTTTTCAAACGCGCAAGTGCATTCGGGAGTCATTAAACTATCTGTAAGTCTAAGTCAATCAAGGCACCAAGTTTTGTGTGTGAAAAAAGCAAGACAGATCACGTGACTTTGCAAGTGTACTGTCTTATGGCCTCATTCTCAAAGTAACGAGCGCATTATGTGGGATGAAAATCGCTTATTTTATAACTTCATAGTAAAAATTCTCAAGATGCTATAGCAAAACCTACAGTCTTGATTATACAGATTTCTATAATATTGTCTTCGAAATTCTTATATATTTAAGCCACTGCCCCAGAAAGTCTTTTTTTGAAACACTATTAGCTAAGCATTTCCAAAAACATCTTCAGTTATCTCCTGTAACTACCAATCCTGCCTCTTAAATGCTAAAGATTTCGGGTTCTGCCTGCGATGTCCCTTCATGCAAACGCGCCTTGATTAAGAAAACTAAAAACACAACGCTTTTTTTCCATTCGTCATTATGCAAATATAGCCGGAAAATTGAAACTAGCTGTCACTCCTATACACCTAATTATGTCGCCTGGATAAAATCAACCGTAAAGGTCAGGGCATATTTTGACTCATGTCTTGCCTTCCTACTTTATTCATGCGGGTGCGTTCTACAAGCGGGAAATCTAATGTTCAGTGAAGCTGTGTTCAAATGATTTAATTGATGATGTAGACGATGTCACATATCTTGCGTAATTGAATTTATGACACGCACATAATTGTCGTCTGACTCAGTATCCTGGCTAGCGCACTGAAATGTCACTTCATCGATGACTTGCTTCGAGTTTATGTCAAGCGGCATCCTTCAGTCAACCTATGAGGGGGTTGGAGAGGGAAGTTTAAAAAAACACGCAAAGTGGCCTCAAACTCACACCATGGATACATGGGATCTTACTCATTTTTTAAACTTCCTTTCAAATATGCTATTAACGGCACAAAGTATTCCTTCTTGGACTTTTTGGTACAAAAATTAGGTCTACTTGAAAAAGTTATCCTTCGTTTATATAAACTGAAAACAGTTGTTTTTTCATTGCACATCATTGATCCTTAATTCCAGCATTTTGTCCTACGAAAACGGTGGTTATTGGGTTTTGTGGGTGGGAAAATAAGATAGGCAGTAAAATATACTGCAGTAATTATTATATGCAAGTTTATTTTATTGTATTTATAAATGTTGTTGATCTTTATCCGTGATTTGTACCTTCTGAATTATTCGTTAACGTATTGCATAAAAAATCTGATTATCAAAAAAGGTTGTTCTGAAATAGCTGAAAAATAGAAATAGTGAATAAGAGCTCGTCTGCTTTTACTTACGTATAATCCAACTTACCTTTCTGGAATAAGCTTAGTACAGTCCGGGGCGCGAAGCGCAGAGCCCACCGTCAATTTACACGCAAAACAACATTCTCCCAGCGGCCGCGGGATACAAATTCGACTACAATTTTTCACTTTATACTTACGTCTAAAAATTTCCTTCCCTGGCTATCCTGTTTTCCTACTCCAAAAAACCTTCAACTAACGTTTCCATAAGAAAAAATGCAAGAAGTACGAGCATATGAGGTGCACTTTATAATATACTTTTCTCGGATATTTCCGTAACTAATAAAATTAGTGTTAATTATTTAATTGATGAACTAGACGATGTCATGTGTCCCGCGTACTTGCATTAATGACACACATAATTGCATTCCGACTAAGCGCCGTTGCTGGCGCAATAAACTCTCACTTCACCGATGACTTGCTTCTAGTTTATGTCGGGTGTCCTTCAGTCAGCATATGCGGGGTTGTAGACGGAAGTTTAAAAAACACGCATACTGACCGTGGATAAATGTTTGATTATTCGTTTTTTTTTAATTTCTTTCTTACGTGCTATTGAGGACATATTCTCCGAACATTGGAAATAATTAGCCAGATAATACTATTGTTTCAACACTCAAACAGCAAACTATTTGACCGTCAAAACAAATTTGGTAGGCAGTGCTTAGTGGAGGTGATTTAGCAAGCTCAAAGCATCGTAAATGCCAAAGAATTTTATCCTTGATATACTCCTCTTTGGTTCTTATCTATTCTTTTGGATCCAAAGGCTACGCCAATGACTTTGCGAAACACTTCTACACCACCAAAATGTCGGTACATTTTTGACGTTCAATAAATAAATTGTGCGGTTGGCAGATTGCAATACCGTTATTTAACTCAGTTGTAAGAAAAATTTGCGCCCTCGGTTGGGGTTTAAACCACACAGCAAGGGAGGCTTTTCCGCAGCCAACACTCTACCATTGAGCTACGAGGGACGCCGTTCACCCTCCAAACTTACCGCTCATATGGATTGCACCATTACGGAACAGAAAAGTGACTGCCCAGGCAGGATATCCTTAGCAATCACCTAGAATCCACCGGAATGTCTAGTGGGGTGAATTTATTGGAAGGGAGCATTTTCGGCAGGCTTACTGAATTTAGATGACCAAATTGTGATGCAATTTGCGGCCTCACCTGGAGTCCAACCCACACAGCAGGGGAAGTTTTTGCGCAGCCAACGCTCTAGCACTGAGCTACGAGGCTTCCACCGTACGCCGCAAATATAATCACACTTGAGTCGACTTGCGTCCTCATCTTTGCTGGACGTATGAAATCCATAAATACGGACACCGTAAGCTGACTGCCAGGCAGGATTTCTTAAGTGATTATCTAGAATGCAGCGGATGGAGTACTATGCTAACCTTAATTTTTGGGAGAGTTTGGCAGATTTCTGAAGCACTCCAATCTGAGAATTTATCAGAAAATCTTGAGTTACCTCCTTTGTCCACCAATCTCAAGTCTTATCTACTAAAGCTTTCAGGTTCTGTCTGTGGGGCAACTTCACACGCTTCAATATAAAAAACCCAGAACGCAACTTTTTTCCGTTTTTAAGTGTTCGATTATAGACGGAAAATTCAAAAAGCTGTCGCTTCTATACACGTTATTAAGTCCCCGGAAAAAATCAACGTAAATCTCAGGGCATATTTGTCTCATGTTTTATCATTAAACGTTCTTGCTTGGGTGTGTTTTACAAGCGGGAACTCGAATATCCGGTAGCATAGTGTTGAAATGAGCAACTGATAAGTTAGAATATGCCACATGGCCTGCGTGATTGAATAAATGACACACACACACACACACTTGATTGCAATCTGACTTGCTTCTAATTTATTTCGGGCGGCGTCCTTTAGTGAAGGGATGTAGATAGAATTTTAAAAAAACGCGCATTATGAACGTGCATAAATGTGGTCTTAATCGTTTTTTTAAACATTCTAGCACATGTGCTATTAAGGGAATAACCTTCGAACAGTGGAAATAAGAAGCTAGACAATACTGCTCTCTCAACTCTCAAACAGCAAAATGTTTGACCGTCAAAATAAATTTGGTAAAATGTGCTTAGTTTGGGACAATTTAGCAAGCGCACAGTAAGAATTTCACTTGCCATGCTCAAAATATCATTGATAACAAGGTATTTATCGTGGATATACTCCCCTTAGGTTCTCGTCCATTGCATTTGATCCAAAGTCAACACTATTGGCTTTGCAAAAAGCGTCAAAACTACCAAAATATGGGTGCATTTCAATGAAGTTTAATATATATTATGGGTTTGGAAGATTGCAATAATGCCGATTGACGCAATTGTGAAAAGAAATTCACACAACGGGGAGAGCTTTGCGCAGCCAACGCTCTACCATTGAGGCATGAGGCTCACCGCGATTCTCCCGGCATGCTTCTTACACTCTCAGTAACAGGCCAGCCAATTTTGCATGTTCTCTCTCCCCCCAACGGGCGACAGTTTTTCTCTTAAAACCCCTCAAATGGCATTTAACCCTTTTATGAACAGTGCCTTAAGAGTTTTTTCCTGTCTGCTCTGCAGTTCCACTACTGGGAATGCCACATGTTCTGCTGAACCAAGGCATTTCATAGCTGCTCTGTACCAATAGGGAGTTCATAGACCTTCACCTATGTTTCCCTGTATAAACCTGACCTGACCTGCGCCGCGCATTTAGTCACGCTTGGGTCGATTTGCATGTTCAGCTTGACGACATGTATGGACTCCACTAATACGGACACAGTAAGCTGAGAGCCAATCAGAATTTCCTAAGTAATGATCAAGGATCTGCCGAATAGACTACTAGACTAGCCAGAATTATAAGGGGTTTGGCAGATTTCAATAATTTCAGTTGATCCAAAAGTGAAAAACTCAAGGCCTTGCTATATGTATGTGCCTTAAATTGTGCTGTTATTGTTTTATCATCTTACCTTCTTTGCGCGATTGTGTTCTAAAATCGGGAACTCGAATATTCGGTAACATGGTGCTTAGTGATTATGTGATGAGGTAAATGCTGTCACGTGTCTCGCGTGACTGAATTAATGACAAACACATATTGCAGTCTGACTCAACACCCTGGCTGGCGCAAAATGTCCCTACACTGATGAATTGCTTGAAGTTTATGTCAAGCAGCGTCCTTAAATCAACGCAAGAGGTGGCGGAGAGAGAATTTAAAAAACACACAAACAGACCTCAAACTCACACATTGCCGATAAATGTAATCTATCCAATACAATCGGAAATGCGTGTCCCGGAACGCAATTGAGACAAAGATGACGCGATCGCTGGGTTAAAATTTTTATTCATCCAATGTCGGAGAAACTGGCAGATTTCACATGACGTTAACTGCCAAGCAGGCAGCAAAAGTGCGGCGAACTGATGACAGTTCTCAAGTTGCGGCCCATTCGACGAGAACCGATCACACCTTTAAATCTAATGAGGCTGGAATCTGCGCAAGAGGTGACAATCGGGTGAGCCGAAAATAACCTGCGTCATAGTTCACGGGCCGCCAATCCATAACTAAGTGCAACGAGTTGCCCAATCCATAAACGGGGCTGAGACTCAATCTGGCCGATCAAGTCGTCACTTGGGGAATGGACAGGCCACCGCGTCATCCTATGCCAATACCGTAGGGCCAGATGGCCGAACATTCATCACGCCCGAGTCCGCCACGCGTGAGGAAAGTTTAACAGTTGAGAGCCCACATGCTGTTTAGCAAACTTCCAACACACAAGAAGGCAATTACCGTTAATTGTCGTTATATGTTTGCAGTAATGACTGTGTCCTATAAGTACTGCAAAACTCCTGTGCATACGCTCAACGTATCTGCTACTACTCTCTGACTCCGTATCTTAGGAAGAAGACGCGATGGATCACAAAACGTAAAAGTATTGTTCCAGCGACTGAGTCGTCGTCTTCTCAAATGTGATCTTAGTCGTTTTCTAAACTTTTTTCAATAAGTGGGCAGGGGCTATTTAGGGCAGATTCCCGAAAGGTTTAAATAAGTAGCCAGGTGATAGTGTTGTCTCACCTCTCAAGCAGCAAATTGTTTGACTGCCAAAACAAATTTGGTGAACAGTGCCTAATAGGTGCCATTTAGCGAGCGCATAGAAGGAATTTCACTTGACAAGCTCAAAGCATCGTAAATAAAAATGACTTTTTATCGTGGAAATATCTCCTTTAGGTTCTTATCCATTGTATTTGATTCAAAGGCAATACCAGTGAATTTGCAAAATACTTCTACACTACCAAAATATCGGTGCATCTTATTAAAGTTAAATATATATAAGGGGTTTGGCAGAAAGCAGTGCAGAGGCAGTTGCCCCAATTTTGAAAAATTCGCGGCTTTGGTGCGCGACAGTTTTGTCCTTAAAATCCATCAAATAGCATTCAGATTTGTAGAATTTCCGAATAATGCCTAAAGGTTTTTTTCACTATCTCCTCTTTTTACACAATTCCATTACTGACAACACCATTCTTTTGCAATGTTCTGCTGAACCAATAAATTTCATAGCTGCTCTGTATCAAAAGGGATTTCAAAAGCGCTTTCCTCTATTTCCCTTAATAAACCTTACCTGACCTGCGTCGCGAATCTAGTCACTCGTGGATCGATTGGTTTATTCAGCTTTACTGCACGTATGGAATCCATCAAAACGGATGCAGTAAGCTGACTGCCAATGAGGATTTCCTAAGTTGGCATCTAGAATCCACCGGATGGACTACTAGGTTAACTACCATTATAAGGGGTTTGGCAGAATGCAATAATTTCCGTCGACCCAGTTGTAAAAAACTCGCGGCTTCGGTATGCATATGTGCCCAAAATCTGTTGTCAATTGTTTTTTCATCCTACCTTCTTCGCGTGGGTGTTTTAAACAAGCGGGGACTCGAATATTCGGTAGCATAGTGTTAAAATGAGAAAGTGATGAGTTAGACAATGTCACATGACCTGCCTGATTTAATTAATGACACACACAAACACTTAATTGCAGTCTGCCTCAGCGCCTTGGTTGGTGCAATAAGTTGCCACTGCACCGATGACTTGCTTCTAGTTTATGTTTGGCCGCGTCCTTCAGTCAACCTCATGCTTAAACCGCCGATAAATGTGATCTTGCCAACACAAGCGAACATGCGAGTCCCAGAAAGTAATTGAGAAGAAGCCGAAATTCTCACAAGAGGTGACAATCACCCTTGGGTCGACTTACTCGCCTGGCTTTTCTGACTGCGTACGGAAGCAACCAGCTGACTGCCAATCAGGATTTCCTAGGATATCATCTCGGATTCACCGGATGGACTAGTAGGCTGACCACAATTAGTAGATTACAATAATTTCAGTTGATCCAGTTACGAAAAATCCGCGGTCGAACAATGTGCCGGAAAGTGACGACGATCAAGCCTGCACCCAACTGCTCCAGCGGGCTATTAAGAAAGCGCATTGCAGTATTACTCTGCCCCTTTGTGTCTTATGAGCAGATATTGGTAGGTCCTCATGACGGCAGGCACAGAAGAATGACACATTTTGTGCGAACGTTAGTCACTGTGGTTGAGAAATGCGAGTTCACGAGCGAGATTAAAACGTAATTGCCCTTAAGGTAGAAAGAAAAAGGCCCTTGATAAAAAAGGGAGATTAGGACCTAGATGCAATTATGATATGATGAGAAACAGTAGTTTATGTAGTGCACCTCTCATACCGCTAGGCACAGCATTTTGTTCTAGGAAAACGGTGGTTATAGAGATTTTATGGGTGGAATATGCCTTACTAACTGCTATAAGCATTTGTATTTCATTTTTTGGAAATGTTATTAATTTCTGTCTGTAGATTTTCCCAATCTGTATTATCGCTTAAACTATTGTGGAACATTGCTAATCTAACTCAAAAACAGTAAGTTGGACGCCAGGCAGTTTGACGTAGACCACTTCCTAATCACCAGTTCTAGTTTTCCGGAATTTCAAGAAATCTACAATTTGATCATCGGGTTTTTCCGCAATGCGCTAAAAGATAAAAGAGATTAGGAAAATCTACAGATATAAATTAATAGCTCTTATGAATTCAATAAAATAAAGATGCATATAGCAGTTATTAAAGTATCTTACACTGCTTATCCTAATGACCCATCCATAAAACCCGATAACAACCGTTTTCATAGGACTAAATGCTGGGACTAGGTATTAATGAGGTGCACTACATAAACTTCTGTTGCCGAACTTTTTTTAGTTTTTACCTTGGAACCAATGTTGAGTATACGTCTCCTATTAAGACATTGGTGGAATTCATCTAGTGCCTGGATAATGCCATATCAATTTTGGCAGCTTAATCCGTTGGAAACCCGTACAACAGCTCATTACGACCCGCTGAGGACACCAGTAGGTTTGACCTGAAACCAGGAAATTGTTATGCTTTGCTATGACAATCAGCCCGCATGTAGCTCACCGAGGGGGGGGGGTGAAGTTGCAATGTGGGCTTTCTGTTTAATCAGAGCGAAATTTCGATACCGTCACCACCAGAGCCGAGTGATGTGTACAATTCTCTTTCAGACTTTCCTATTGACTACTGGCTAGGGTGAGCGCAACGTAGATTGTCTGTCTCGAAATTTGACAAATGGCACATTATTTACAAAAACATCGGTCATTTTTCGAGCAGAGCTAGTGAGCTTAGTACGCTGAGTTCACGCCGACATCTTGTCGTCTCGGCAAGCGTTTCCAGCCTCATGGTGTGTTACGTCGTTGTCGTCTCATCTACCCTGGGTTGTCTAGAAGCAATCCTCAGAAAGAGCGGCAACTATCTCTTTCAGGTGCATTTTAATTCAGACAGCGAACTTCTCAGATGCTTTTTTGCTTATCTCAGGGGGAGGGTTATACCGTTGGATGATCTTTTTATACAAACTCACGATATTTCAGATATAACAAGATACAGATCTCATAAGCTATCCACAAAAAATCCCACTCGATTAACAAGTACTAATAAAGTAGTGTACACTCTTTCATGGGTTTATGGAAACCGTAATCTATTTAAGTATATTCAATAGCTTATAGTTGACAAAGTTATTCTGTTTTAAGCTAATTTGTTTAAAAATCAGGGTTTTAAATACATACATTCTGAGGAAAGGCATATTTGAGTGGAGAAAAATGTTTTTCCCTTCACGAATCATTTTGTACCAAAATGCCATTGTGTGCCCTTTGGGTCAACAATCCTCAAGTCGTATGTCTTCCACGTAAGAACAAGCATACATCATTGTGTCACGCTAAAAAGAAACCATGTTTTGCTCATAAAAATTTGAAGAGGATTTAAACGCAATTTCAGCACAGATATAGAGGCATAAAATCTTCGCACTTTATGTGTTTTAAAAATTTAATTTGGCTCTATTCCGAGAGAAAACTTTGAAGAGGACTTGATTTGCTATCTACTCAGTCCACTAAAGAATATCACTGCTCATGTTTCCTGCAAAACTATATTTGAATTTAAAGGGCCATAAAAAGGCAATGGAGCAAATACCTTCTCAGTATGTAGTTGATTATTTATCGAATGTTTCATTCGCAGCCAAGTGGATAGGAGTATACTCAAATCCGACATGGAATTTCCGTTCATGATGAGCAACATCACAATACCTTGGAAGTAATTATCAAAAATAGACAAATACACTTTTTTTATTCTGTACCTATTAGGATACACTCCTGATAAAGATGCATTGAACAGTGGGTAGAGCATTCTTGTGAGCTTTCTTACTGAATTTGTGGTAACCAGGGATTTCAAGAAAGAAAATACACTGCAGATCTTTTCAGTACGCAAAAAATGCGCAAATGGAAAGAAATTAAAGAAGCTTCTAACTTTTTTATTTTTCTGTTAATGTTGCTGAAGAGAACGCCTTCGTACCAAAAATACTAACCAAACAACCCTATTAATTAATAAAGGAAGCCTATTGTCCAGGGACTATTAGAATGGCATCACAGGAAAGACCTACCTATTAGCGAATTTTCGAAAACAGTAAGCTCGCACTATACCGCCCAGTTTATGTTTAATAATTGGCAGTTTTAGATGAAAATGTGTGAGGGAACGGTGAAGAAGCTTTAAGTGGAGAGGATATGAAGAAGGAAAAGGCATTCTATTGAGGTGACTAAAATTTATTGAGCTCCATCGCTGCCTATAGGTGCGTGGACTCAAACATACCGTTCCCCTGTCATATTCCACACCAAACGTATCGTTATGGGACTGCCTTTTACGTATTAGTGTTGTTTATTACTGACCCCACATTTCTGTGCTGCTGTTGGGTTCATCTAACTAAGCAAGTTCCAGCATTTCTTGCGTTCTTTCTGGTAGATACTACATATTTTTGAAGTTGTAGCTTTTGAAATTTGGTCCGAAATTAATATCGTAGATGATATTGCCGGAAAAGACAAAGGAGACTGGAATGGCCATTTTTGGCTTATAAGCCGTCGTCAGCCGGCCATACCCACCCCCAACTGGGGCGTCTTAATGCTTGGCGCGATAGGCTCGAGGTGCTCCGATCGGCCCAACGGTGGGAAACATATACCCTTTGAGAGTCGCCTACTTATGCACAGACTTTGATCAGGTCGCGAGTTCGAGGCTTGCATGGTGCACTTCTTGGGGCTGAATATGACGGGCTGAATATGCCTAATAAGCTAGAAATGGCCATTATAGTCGCCCTTGTCGTTGTCAGCAATATGGACTGCCTATACTACTAGCTTCTAAAACAGCTTTCTGGGCCCGAGAAACGAGGCCAAAGGCAAAGACAGAGCTGGGCAAGTGAGTTCCGTAAGCGGTCGCTGAACCTTGATTAACTAATTTTAATATCTTACGTGGATCATATCAAGTTGTCACGGGGAAGACTAAAGTGTTTATCTACTATCTGAGTCAAAGTCCATTAGTCACTGCAGAATAACAAAATAATATGCAGAAGCTTCTAACAGGCAGTTAGGTAGTATAATATACAAATTTACTTATTATACCGACCATACAGGAACAGGCTAAACACTAGTGTTTTTTTTATAGTCTCCTGCTGCAAGGTACTGCAGTGATGGCGTCAGCCCAATAATGGATCCTCCGGCATTCCTAGGCGTGCTTTCTTGTCCAGTTTTAAAATTAAAGCTTTGTAACCTCCTAATTACGTCACGCTTGAACCCATTATCGGAGAATGCAATAAACGAGGTTCCTAAACACAAAAAGCTATGAGATTAATTGCATCTAAATTTGCATATCCATTAGACTTCTCGACGTCTTCATTCAGTGCAAAGTATTGCACTTGTTGCAAACCTGTCTACGCAGTATGTCGTTCACCCACCCCAGTTGGCGCCTGGCTTTCGCCTCCTGTGTGTAGGTTTTTTTTCCGCTATGATGAAAATTCCTCACTTTGATAAATCCGACGCACTTGAATTTATCGCGGTGCGCTAAAAGACGTAGCTTTGAAGGTTGCCGTCTGGCGAGTTAACTTAGACACCGCATTCGGTCCAGTGTGCGTCTTGTTATGTGATGTGGCTGCTTGTGAGCTGAGAGTCAGGCTGCAATGGCTCCCTTCGTCTTTATGTGGCCCTAATGACGCTCCCTGTCAGGAGCATACCTAGCGAGACGTGCTGTTTGGTAGGCGTGTTGTATGTCTGTCGCGCCAGCCACCTGCACCCTCCCACATTTTTTTTTCTGGCCTTCTTGACTCTGTATTGACAATCGAAATTAGGTGCAGATGTGTTTAGCGAGTGGGGTGGATCCGGCATGTTTGCCTTCACTGTACTTCCGTCACAGTCACCACCTGCTTCAACTCGTTGAAGCTCGCAGTGGATATCGTCGAAATCGACGATCAAAATATCGTGTGTGGGTTTACCTTCAAGCGGTATATGCGGACGACTGATGATATATTCCGATTACTTACTGTAACACTCACCAACATGTACGTCATTCACGATAGTGTCTGTTGCGTGGTTTGTACCTGTGCCAGATAAAAGAGTCATAAGAAGAAAATGCGACCACCCAAACAAGTGTTTTATTTTCCTGACGCTTTGGAGTCCGTCGGGAATCCCTAAGCATAGACAATAATAAAACAGTCTGACTCATGCCCATGTAGGGGTGAAACATGGAATGATTGCACGTCATTTATAGTTTGTAGCGGTCATGCGCTTGCCGATTGTAACTATCCACGCCTGTATCCACCGCTTGGATCTTAATTGGCGCGCCAAATGAGAGGGGAGATGGACTGCAGGGAGCGAGAGAATCAGTCACGCCGGAAGGGCTGGACCGGGCCCAACACCAGCTCTGACAACAGCGATCACAATTGTCACGCAGTTAACAAGCCCGCATCTGACACGGACAATGAAATCATGGCAATCAATGAGTCGAACGCGAAATTTCAAACCATGAACGCACCAATTAAGACTGCAAGCAGTGCCTACAGGAGTGGATAATTATACTACACGCGCGGATTACCGCTACGAATTATAAGCACCGTAAAACTGCGTATGTTTCACCCCTATCTGCACATGGCTCAGACTACCCTACCATTACCGATGATTAAGGGTTCCCGAGGGAATCCGGAACGTCAGGGAAATAAAACTCGTGTTCCAGTGGTCGCATCTTTTTCTTCTGAACTGCAGTCTGGAGCTCGCATATTCACTTCTATTTGTAAAAGAGTCATTTTGCTTGTCAATCTCTCCCTGAGCACCTCTCAAAGGTGCTAAAATTTCGCAACCCTCCGTGATAGTACCCGGGTGCAATTGAAGCGAGTAATTTCTACTATGCATGCGGTTATGCTATCATCACACAGCGTGGAACTCATTTAAAAGTGAAGTTAGGTGTCGTTAAGTTTTAATAGCTTTGCAGATGCCTGTTAATTGCGCCTTATAAGGCCTGTGAAGCTATGCCGTCAGTATCGCTATTCTGTTGAGGACCTTGGGCAGAATATAAGGGGAATGGACTTTATGTTCCAATTGCCCAAAACTCCGACAGCTCCTGTAACGTGACTTTTTGATTTGGCAAAAGGCACGTATATCGATCTTGTGATAAGCAAACTTTGCCTTTTGTAATGCCCGGTAAGGATTCTTCATAAACATCACCGTACTTTACTATACCTTACTAACTACGCATTCAATTTTAGTATTTTGACTTTTTTGGTTTATTTATTCGTTTTTATCTTGTTCTATAAGGTTAAGTTCAATTTATTCATTTTAGTTTTCATTTAGTTATTTGTTAATTATTTAGGTTTATTAGATTAAGTTAAGCTGAAGTAAAGTAAGGTTTCGTTTTTTGTTAATGTCGTGATATTTATAAGAAATCTTCGCCGAAATCCTCTGTCAATGTTCAGGCTTTATACTCACCTATCCCAATACATCTGGATTGATGGATATACTTTTGATGTGGGTAAAAATAAAATCACCGCTTCCGTAAGATCAGCAAGCAAGGATTCTCAAATAAGGCCAGAGGAAACCATGTGCCATGAGGCAATGGGTGAATACCACAGAAAGCTCCTGCCAACAGGCGGTGACTGGACATGCACGTGCATAGAGATCTAGTCAGTGAAGTTACGACAGGGATACCTGGCTTGTGCTGGCCAAGCGTTAACAATGACGTGGCCTTTTGATCCTTGAATGTCGATTCTTCCTTTGATTGTGAAGCAGAATTCACCAAGCGTTGGATTAGTCACCCACTAATAGGAAACGTGAGCTGGGTTTAGACCGTCGTGAGACAGGTTAGTTTTACCCTACTGATGGTTGAACTGTGTAAACCGTTAAGTAAAATCTGCTCGTTGCAATGGTGCTATTGTTTAGCACGAGAGGGACCACAGGTTCAGACATGTGGTACATGTGTCTGATCGAACGGCCAATGGTGCGAAGCGACCATCTGAGGGATTAAGACTGAACGCCTCTAAGTCTTAATCTCTTCCAGAGATGCGCAACGTTGCAGTTTGGACTGCCACGTGGTTGGGCAAATAAAGTGCTTTCCAGCTAGGTTTATTCGGATGGGGCCACCATGCCTCACTGAACCTGTTCGATCTGGTAATGTTTTGCCAGAGCTGTGACCATAAACACATGCACTGGGCCATAGTGTTGTGGGGGTTGACATGATATCTATTCGTGGTACAATTGAAGACAGTTGTCGAGTTCCCCATGACTTGCGCATGAAGGACTGGGGATGACTAGCGGACTGGGAGTAAGGCTGTAATTATTTTTGTCGCGCTCTCACGCACCTAGTATCAGAGTCAAGTGTGCCGGCAAGCACAGGGGTGGCGTTGGTCGCGCCAGCCACCTGTGCCCAATGCCACCTCCGGTCTTCTTGACACCGGGCCCAAGTGGGGAAGAAAGCTAATAGAAGTGAATATGCGAGTTCCAAGGAGCAGTTCAGACGAAGATGATGCGATCAATGTAACAAGAGTTTGATTGGCCTGACGTTTCGGATTCCTTCGGATATCCTTAATCATAGGTAATGTTAGCATTTTCATAGTCATGCACAAATAGTGGTGAAACGTGTACAGCTTTCACGGTAAATATAGTTCATAGCGGTCACCAGCGTACAGACTGTAAGTATTCACTCCTGTATCAATCGCTTGGGTCTTAATTGGTTCAGTGATGGCTTAACACTTCGCGTTCGATTCATTAATTGCCTTGATTTCCTTGCCTGTGTCGGATGCGGGCTTGATAATTGCGCGACAATTGTGCTCGCTGTCATCAGAATTGTTGTTGCTGGGTCCGGTCCTACCCACCTGACTGATTCGCTTGCTCAGGAAATTTCTCAGTAAACCGTATAGGAACGCCGAACCATTTCGCTTGTTGATAGACTGGCGGCCTGAGAACCATGACTCGAGCGGCTGGCGGCTCACGCAGTTGTCACCCCTTGCGAGGATTTCGGCCTCGTCAAACTTGAAAATATGGCCTGGTCCCGTCGAGTGAGCTACATGCTCGGCCATTCGCGTCCGGAGTAATCTCCGGGCCAGCCTGGACGGTGACCTGATGCTGGCGGTGTGGGAGAGAAAGTGAGATCGACGACTGAACGCATTCAGGCTGACGCGCTTGAAGTTATTAGGGTTTACTAAAAACCATTGCTTGGATATTTGCCAACTGATGAGCATCTCGAATCGTGCGTTCAGCTCGGTGCGTCTCATGTCATGTGGAGTGGCTGGCTGATGGACTAAGAATCAGCTTGCAAATGGTTCTCATGGTAGTTCCACTACCTGCGATCCGAGCCACGAATAGGGGTGGTTTTGACGGCACCACTCCGATCCATCCTCCGGTCTTTTTGCCTCCGTCTCGGCGCCAAGCACAAATGGGTGAGAGAAGAGAGAGTGCAGTAGATGGCCCGTAAGTCTTCTATGACTTAAAACATAAGTCACACGTGACTGATCCTCTTGCTCCATGTGAAGAAGAAGAAAGTGCGACAGGAACCACGCATTTCTACTTTCATTTTCAATTAATTCCTGCACCATCCTGTTATGTTGGTGGTGATGGCGGTGAACATCGTGGAATTCAACGCTCGAACTGCCAACGATGATTGGACTAACACCGCATCTGTCACACTGTCTGCTTCAAATGCGTGAACGACCGCTAACCTGACAGAGTTAGAACAAACGGAGGTGTGCTCGGACAAAAAGGCTGACCAAAAACACGCAAAACCCAAAGTTCGAACACAACTTCAACGGAAATAGACGGCTTGAGTCGCTCCTTATCGAGAGGATGATTTTTATTGCTAGCTGCAGCAAGCTGAAGGTGACTTTCGCCTGAAATCATATTGGAATGTGCAGCATTTATTGCACTTTCTCCCTTCCCCTTACCCGTAAGAGCCTTGTATCAAGATGCAGTCAAGAAGACCGGAGTCGGTATTGGGCGCAGGTGGCTGGCGCGGCCAAATCCAACCTTATGTGTGTCACCACGCTTCCCTTCCCTCCACCAGTTATGGGAGTGCAACCCAAATAACGCTTGTCATACGGTCATTGGACCCCTGTGTTGGTCCAGTGTATCCATAACAACGAAAGGAAAGGTAGGCAACCTACATACATAGCTGACGAGGATTAAGGTACCCAGCCACTATACAGCCTTCTAAGTTGCGAAATTTACTACGTTATGATAGCTTCAAGGGAGTTAGAGTGTTATATGAATAAATGTGCTTCGCCGATCAAGAAGAGGAATTATTAAGTTCCGGTTTGTCCAGGAGCTCACAACGTGAACGTTCCAGACCGTCACATAGTGATGAAATTATGAAATGGATCCGACACAGCAAAGGGAAACCAGAATGACCATTTTAAGCTTGTACGCCATCATCAACCAGCCATACGTAATCTCAAGGGTTGGAACCCCTGAAATTTGTACCCGGTACCTTTAGTAATTGAGTTCAATACTCTACCACGGCACCGCGGGCTCCTTGCCTTGTCGGTTGAGATCGGAAATATGATCAATATATGTGCTTCGCCGATCTAGTTAAATGTTATCGTTAAAAATACACTGATACGTAGTAGAGATGAACGTCATATAGTCTGGCTTGCTTTTTCTTCACTTCATTGTAAACCAGTCAGCTGGTTGGGCTTTTCATCCGAAAGCTGTAATGAACAAACTGGTGCACAAACCGCCGTCAGTGCCTACACCAACTACATGATTTACCACAGGGAGTTTCGGTCAAGTCAGCTGATACAAAAGCCATTAAAATGATTCTAGCCGTATCGTCAATATTTTCCAATTTCTAAAAGACTGTATGCAGAACCATACAAACCATTTATAAATACTCAAACTAAATTATTACACATTCGGAATAGCAATCGCCTGGAGCGGTTTATTTAAAAATGTAAAAGCCTAGGTCGGTCGGGTATTTAGTGACAGCATACCTTCAAAAACCTCTTAGTTTTTTTCAAATAACAGGTAGCTTTGTTATGAATAAAAGAAAAGCGGTAAACTCACGACAAATAGCACTGCCGACAAAGGCAAGAGAAACTTGATTGGCCGTTTCCAGATCAGAAACCATCGTCAGCCAGTCACACCGAACCCCAAATGCCACACCACCCAAGGCTTCAAATCGCGATCATTTCCTCAGAGTCTGACACCCTACCCATTGATCTGTGAGCTTGTTTTCTTACCACTTTTGGTGGACAGATATTGATGTGCAATCACCGACCGCTAACGAAACTCTCTTGTTCCGTTCCACCTTGGCCTCGGGCCCCGACAGCGGCTATCGCAGCTTGCAGACCAGGCAGATAATATTGTCAGCAGAGACAAGGGAGACTGGAGTGCCCGTTTTTGACACATCAGCCATCATCAACCAGTCATACGCAACCTCACGTAGTGCAACATCCGAGGCTCGAGCTTGCGTTTAACTGTGACAAAAAAGCTCATCGGAAATGTCCTGTTTCGAAATAAAAGGTTTATGAAATCTCAGGTTGAGGCTGAAGTAAATGGCATCGCCGGTTCTTCTAAACTCCATTTCATAAAATTGTATTTTTTTTTCATTTAAACACTGGAACACGTGTGCAAAAACGGTTTTTTGACGATCAAGTCTGTCATGAAAAAGCAGGACCGTTAAGCACTTCACTTTCTCCTCCGGTCGCGTGACCTTCCCTAAACCTGGTACATCCGTCGGATCAACACTGGGATCATTTTCTGGACGTACCACGCGTAACACATTTACTGCATGCGTTTGGGATGGAAAGCCTAGGCGCAATCTCACGCTGTGCCAGCCCAACTACTCCAACTCTTAGCATCCGATGGCTGACTGTCCCTTGAAAGGAATGGGTGTATATCTAGGGGTATGGAAATGTCATAAAGGTCGACTGTGAGGATTCTGGACCTCAGTCCACATTCTGCGCAATAGGCAATCTAGCATGATTTTAAATTTTAACGACGCGGCGACCGATATGTCACGAAAGAACCTTAATTGAATGAAAAATCTCTTTAACTCGCTCCAGATGGAGACACAGGGCTGCAATGATTCCTTCACAACGTGGCAACTAAGGCAGTCTCAACCAATGGGACCTAAGCATTTTGCACCACATATTATGTGTTCTTCCTGCTAACTGAAGAAGTGAGTAACTGAAAATTAACCACGGGCTTTCTTTGGAGAGTTGATATATGATTGCGTCTAGTGGCATATAAAATTATCTAGGAAAATAATTCCTCATTGCTCGGTTTTAGTCCTGCTTATAGCCACGGAGCTATATATAGAAGGCAAACGAAATGCACTTTTGTCATACTGATGAACACATCAATTAATTCCAAATGATTCTAAGATAAAGTTAATTTTAAGTACGAAGAATGTATCGCTCTTTTTCAGACCAAAGGCTTCTGATCGCTTGTAATGTTTCAGAAAAAATATATTCTGAAAGCAGGCTCCTCCAGAAAAAAGCATTTGGAAGCAAATATGTGTTTGGGAAAAAACATACGTGCGTTTATGTGATAAATTTTAAGCACTGGTTCCTTAATTCATCGGAGAAAACAGAAACAGTTTACGCTCTAAAGGCGTCTAAACCATCGATACCTCATCAGGTGTTAGCACAAATAAGCGGCTGCCGTCCGTCTGTATTGGTTGGTTTCCATTTTATCTATTTGTTTCCCTAAATTGTTGTACACAGCATTTAATTCACTGTATCAATTAATGCCTACCTGATCGACGTACATGGTATCAGGAAACGCTTGGCCTTTGTGGAGAGGCAAACAGGGCGATGCAAATTTGGGCCTGGTAACGATATCTGATCGGTAAAATAACCATGCTATTCACATTGCAAAACTACCTACTTATTTTGAAGTAGTTAACATGTTTGGTTTCACTATGTTTTCGTGTATTTTTTGTTATTGGTTTGCATGGCTACTTGTGGCAGATTATTTGACATAGCTAAGGCCTGACAGGAACAACTTTGTCATAAGAAGACGAGAACTTTTACTGATGTGTAAATGGTGTGGCAGACTATATTCAAAGACCCTATGATTTCATTTAAAAATAGTATCCCACCCTTGCACCTGGAGCTGAAATCTGCTGAAACTTGTGGAAATTGGCAGCACGCGTTCTACTCTGTCAAACTGAATCGTATTTTTTTTGTGTGTTATCCAACGTCAAATATATACATAAATAGTATTGGTAATTATGAAAGTAAATGCTTTGCGAAATGACATAACATGTCTTTTCTTGCGTAGGTCGACCCTGCAGACTGGCATAAATTGAGCCCATCTGATTTTGACTCAAACCATTATATCCTATTTGTTTTTTTCCATCTTACCTTTTAGTGAATGGCCCTTACATGCAGACGCTGCCGAGGGCAAAAATTAAATCACCAACTGTCGCCGATCCAGGCCGGAATGGAAATGGTGTCGTGCGAAGCGGTTCTATCAGTTCACTCGAGCTGTGCAAATTTAGTGAGGAAGAACGCGTACAACTGTTGGACGTTCTCAAACGAGATCTGGAGGTGCGAGCAATGGAGAGAAATCGTCTCATGTAAGCACCTGCTGAGTTAAATTTTTTGTCACATTTAAAGCAGTTTGGAGCCTTCTAGAAGACACGATGATAACATTTAAAAGCTTCCAACAGACAGTTAGGCAGACAGTATTGCCAGCGAAGACAAGGGAAGATTGGTGTGGCCATTTCTGACTTATTTGCCTTCATCGGCCAGCCAGGGACGTGACCGTCTCTGGAAAGACATTTCAAGGCCAATAATTCCTTTGGGTAAACGGTTGACGTGAATTTCTCAGTCCGTCATTTAGCAAAATCGGTTTATATTTGAACTATGTTTGCAGATTGATTGGGTGTTTACGGCTGAAAGTAACCATTCTGTGCTGCAGAAGCTATCTCACCCATTTCTGATCAGTATGAAACTGAAGAAATCTGGTCTGTCCTGCAAGTGTACTGAGATGAAAATTGAAATATTTAAATCAATTATAAAGTACGCAATACATTCTTTTAACTGATCGTGAAAAACGTTAATGCGATGCCTGTATCCTTTCTATTGCTATTTTATACAAGTACTCCAATGTGCTTTTATACTTTGTAAGACTCTAGCATTTTACAGCCTAGTGTGTTTCAAGTCTTAAATGCTTAGAATAAAGGGAAAACGTCCATCTTACATCAAAGCGTTTGCTATATTTTCCAAGGACTGTGATTGTGTACATACTTTTCGTTAGTTATCATGTTGAGAAATTAATTGTGATCACAAAATGTTACTTAATGTTGATCCAGTACAGCAAAGATGTCATGACACATCTCCATCACAGTCGTTTATTTCTCCTACGAGGATTCATAGCATCTCAATGAGATAGTGTTAAAACGTTAGTCCACTTATCCGCGCAGCATCGACTTTCATTTTTAGTCCTCATATCGACGATAACAGGATATCTCCGTGTGTTCCCCATTGAAAAAGTCATAAACAAATTGTATGCATTTTAATATTTTTTAGAACATTACCAAGTTCTTACTCGAGCGTATACCTTCAACAAACCTAAAAGTTGCAACCGACTTAACTTTCCTTCAAATGCAAAAAATGCGTTTTCGACAGGGGATGCTGAAAAGTAGAAAAACCACCCGATTGTTCTATCGCAGCCAATGGCATAGGCAACTAAAACTTTGCAATTAGCAAATGGTCAGGCGATTACAGTCATAACATTTATTTCAAGGTAGGATCATATTTTGTAGCTAGAAGTATGTTTATTGTGCCCTTCTGATAACAGGAAAATACGCATGGAGCTGCTTAATGAGGACAGACGTATATCGATGTCTCCCAATCCCTCCTTCTGCGCTATATGCTCTAGTCGGCTGGTAGTGGTGTTTAACCCTGGCAGACAATGCAACCTCTGTCGGCGTACAGTCTGCCGCCGATGCAGCAATCATTTTCATACAATCAATGACATTCTCTGCTCCCTTTGCATTCGAGAAACGTAAGTTGAAGCCACAATGCTCTAGTGAGTCGAAAGGCTTCTTTACTTTTTGGTTTCAGTTCTGCAAATATTCCCGTGCTTTCCTTGAAAAAATTTATTCGGCAAACAAATGCTTTAGAAAGTTAGCATCAGACCAGTACAATTGCAGGGATAATGAAAATCGTAGAGTTGGGGAGGGTTAATGGGGGGTCACTTGATTACAACTCATCGTTTTCACCCGCCCGCATGGCGAGATCGGCGCGTAGACGTCTTTGCGCTTGTGGGCATTGATCGGAAGTCAGGTACGTAGAGTAATAATAACTGTAATGTGCACGGATTGAACGACTTTCGCTAGGGCGTGAGGGCGATATATGCTGGCCACCTGGCGTCGGCCGGGGAAGTGAAAGTGTTTGTGTCAGCGTTCTCTGACAACTCAGCACTAGATTCGCTAGCCTTGTAGCCACTGCCTCGGCTGTTGCCAGCTCCCATTGGCGTAGGCCCTCAAAAAAGTTGGCTGGTGTTCTTCAGACAACCCGAAAGGCTTCATTAGTAGTGACTAGGTGATTCATATCGACAAGGTTTGCGGGAAAAGAACTAAAAATCGATCTAGTTTTGCCCTTTTCTATCCAAATTTGTGTGTGTTTACCTTCCGTCGTTTCCAGACACTTCGTAGTTAGGCCAATGTATCCTGCTCCACAGGAGCAAGTGAAAAGGTAAATGTACATAGATATGGCCTTCAAAGAGAGTTAATCTTTATCTCCCAATCGCAGGAGGGAAGATTTCATGAAGAACATGCGTACGTTCGCCGCGGGGAGAGCCCGCGTGATCGTAGTCTTCAGTCGTCGTCCTATCAGCTCGCTTGTAGCACCGCCCAAGAAAGGCAGCCTTATAATTACGTCTTTGTTTTCTGCTGTTAACGTAGCAGGCGTTTTGTTACGTTCGCCAATATTCCTGAGGACGAACTCTTCTAAGTATTCATTTTCAAGCAGTATTTTCCGCAGCTGTTCTACTTCGGCAGTTTCAGGAGAGCAGAACCGTCCTACTGTAGCTGCAAATCCGTGGACTTTCTTCTGTTTTTTATTGAAAAGAACAATTCTGTAAAAGTTGATGTATTGTCTCGTCCAGGTTTTCTTTCGTAATAACCTACAGAGAATAGATCTATCCTTTTGCTCTAGTAGAAAGACGTCGGGGGACGCATTTTCATTATCTAACTCAGCCTTGGATGATGCGTCAAAATAACCTGACTGTTCGATTATCAGGATCAATTTTCGCTTTCAGATATTTTACTGCATACATTTTGTCATTAGAAAGTACAATGTTAGGATATTAGCTCTGCAGGCTGAACGAGTATTCAAGAGAAGAGGTATCCATTTCTTGTAGGAGATTAGACGGCTGAGCGTTCAGTTAAATAATTGGCCCTCCATCAGTTTCTTTTTTTACGTATGAGTGCTACCTAAAATGCCAAAACAATTTAAATTTTCATAGATGAAACAAACGTTTGACTTAGCATTTATTCACCAAACCATTTTAAAGGTATTTCCTGTATGTTCCTATATGGTTCGTGCGACATATGCTTACCTTTATTCACTGCTTGCGTTCACTAATTAGCCGGTTTTCAAAACGAATGCCAATTTGTGTCAGTCTTGAGTATTTATAGCCCACTCCAATGGGTGAGATATAGTTTGGCTTGATGCAAACCTTCATGAGTTTTAACCGGTCACATTTTTTCGCAGGTTCTACAAAGCAATGGTTGGCCAGTGGTTCTACGAGAAGGCTCCAAATAAGTTTACAGACTATGCCTCCAACAACATTGTGAAGAAAATATTCCGTGATAAGATTCCCGGTGAGTCATACAAGTGAGCAGTGACTCAAGCTCATTCCTAGAGCAGTAAGATTTAAGTTGCTTGCCAACGTTAGATGATTATGCCTAAATAACTATCGGTTTGTTATAGTTTTTTTAAGTTTAATTTAAGTTTAATTTGTATTTTTTAAGCGACATACGGTTGTTTTTCGGCTAATCGCACTACTTTACGTATCCAAATTCATTCGAAACTATTTTCAGTTTCCGAAGAGCAATTAGCGAGCATACGTATACTTTCAATAAATTCTCATTAGTCCATAACATTTATATGGGAGGGGGGTAAAGCGTAAAAGGTAAAATTGTAGGTAAATTCCATTCAACGTTACAGGCAAATTAGTCGAGGGAATGCCAATAGAGGAGAATATCCGAGTTCCAGGAAGCAGTGCAGGAGAAGAAGCGATCACTGGAACAAGAGGTTTATAGTCCTGACGTTTCGGATTCCGTCGGGAATCCTTAGTCATAGGTGATCGTAAACAAGTCTGAGACATGCGCAAATAAGGAATGATACATGCACAGATTGCACGGTATTTATAGTTCATATCGGTCACCCGCATGCGTACCATAATTATCAGTTCCTGTAGCCACCGCGTGAGGTATGAATTGGTGCGGTGATTGTTTACTAATTGTCACCGCGTTCTTGTCCGCGCTGGATGCGGGTTTGAAAATTGCGCGAAAATTATGTCCGCTGTCGTCAGAGTTGCGCCTTATCCTTCCCACGTGACTGATTCTCTTGCTCAGGAAATTTCTCAGTACGCCGGAGAGGAACGCGAAATCGTTGCGCTTGCTGATGGACTGGGAGCCTGAGAAACATGACTCGAGCAGCTCGCGGCTCACGCGGTTGTCACTGCTTGCGAGGATTTCGGCCTCGTCAAACTTGAAAATATGGCCGGATCCCTTTGAGTGAGCTGTCCCCCTGGATTTGGCGTCTTTCTTCCTCACCGCCGCTGCATGCTCGGCCATTCGCGTCTGGAGTCCAGGGGGTAGTAATGAGCGACTAATTTTGCGGCAGTTAGGGAGAGGGGAAAGGAGGGAGTGAGGAGGCACCCAGTCGTGCGACCAATATAACCTGCTCCACAGGAGTAAGTAAGGGAGAAGATGCCCATGGAAGTGGTCGGAATGGGTAACTTGTTCTTACCTTCCCAATGCAAGACCGGATTGGTTGAGAATAATACCCATTTTGAGTTTAAACACGGAGGAAAAGCCTATCTTTCAGGTAGCGGTGTAGATCTTAACGTTCTCGACATGGATCCGGCACACATATAGGAGTAGGTACCACACAACACACTTTCAGACAGGGCTTATCATCACCACCACCACCACCAGCTGGCACCAGAAACAGAATATGTCCACTTGCTTGCCGTTCCGCCTCCGTTTCCGGTGTAAAGACAAAGTCAGTAAGACCGAGGATAAGTGAGGGTGTAATTGATTGGTGCAACAGTCACTCAACACGCTTACACTTGACTAAGCCAACTCGCTAGGTAGGCTCCCGAATGCACGGGAGCGCCATTAAGGCCACATTAAGAAGGGGTCATTGCAGTCTGACTGTCAGTCATCCTTCGCGTTTCATGCGCACACACAAACGCACACGTACAAAAGGGGCAGCAAGGTAGGGGGCCCGTGTTATCCCGTCAGCTGGCAAACCTTCCAAGCCACGGCTTTCACTGCACCGTGATGATAGATGCAAGCGCATGGGATTTATTATAGTGTGGAGAGCAGTGCGCTGAGGATTGACCTCACTCTCTCCTCCACCGTCTAGCGGCCGTCTAGCTGCTCGGACACCTGAGGTTGGGCCTGAAACCCAGTGGGAGTGCAAACGCATGCACTGACAGAGAATCAGAACCCAGAGAATATGCCAGCACCTACTAGGCCTCAGATACCCTGGTTTGCCGCATGGGTCTACCAGATGAGTCATAAGCACTCGCTGCCTGTCATTCACCATTTATATGCAGGCAGAATGAAATAACCGATAAGGACAGACGACACTGGAGTTGACATTTCTGGCTTATTAGTTCTCACTTACCAGGCATACTTAATCCCAAGTGCTGCCCCGAGGTTCAAACTCCCAATCGGTTGGTTGGGGGTCCAACAATCTAACACATTGTGTGTCACGAACTCTTCTACTTATCAGTTATGAACTCAAGTGTATACACTGGATCCTAATCGATTGGTAAGGGAACTCAATCACCACTGAGAAGAAGATTACTCGATCACCGGGACAATAGTTTTATTTGCCTGACGTTTCAACATCCATCGCGGATTCATCATCAGAAACATTAGCAGAAAACATCACTCTGAATCACCACTCTCAGCGAATAGCTGATTGATGACGGCTTATAAGTCGGAACTGACCATTACAGTATCCCTTGCCTCTGTCGGTTGACTTTCTGCCTATAATAATCCTGACCTCTGTGTTATGTTTCCAGGCGCAAAATAAGCATTTTACTAAAGACACAGCAAATAACGCAGGTTGAGCCTCCGTCCGAGATGATAAGTTCACTGCCTTACAGATAGGCTACATCTTGGCGTCTCCTGATCTTTTTTTGGAAAATCCAAAAACAGAGGTTATGCCTATTAAGAGCCTTTTTTCTGTATATAGCTGTTCAATGCGTGACAGAGGGCCAGTTACACCAGATAGTGTCAGCATATCTGGGGCCTTCGAGAACGACCATAATAAATGGTAAGTAAAGCACTCCCTTTTCAGGAAAACCTTTAAACTTAAAAAAACCTTTCGGAGAACATATAAAATTATCAATTTACATCAAATAATAGAAGGACACCGGAGATGGGTGGTAGCATCTAATGCCTTCTGTAAAGTTTAAACTTCAAAAAAGGGTACCTTTCAGTTTTAAGATAGTTTCTAATCATGAAATTTCATACTATCGTGGAATATTCGTTTATAATACATCATATCTGTAAATTTTTAATGTTGTCTATAGAGTATACAATGCGATCAATAGCGATTGCAAAATTTTATTCAAAATATGTGCCCACTTCGTCACATCATAGGAAAATGTGCACTTTTGTCTACACAAAATAAATGAACCGAAAGCTACCCTTTCATTGAGTATAAAATTTAAAGAACTCGTTATTTGGTATCAAACAAGTACTTACATTATTTTCTCGTACAAGTTTTCGATAAAATATATTTTAATTTATAAAGGCAGTCAAAATCAATGATAAAAAGGCATACTCCTTAAGTAGTCAGTTTGTACCGTAAATACGTTTTGCTAGGAGTCGAAACGAAGCTCGTTAAAAAGCCGGCTTCCTATTCTGACTGAAGTGACTTCAAAATACACTACATGATAATCATCATCGCAACTGGAGTCAATTCCGATTAGCGAAAGAGTATTACTCTTTCCCATATGTCGAAATATTGCAGGATCATCGGCGTCTACTGTAGTTGTCCAGCGTTTCGAACCCTCCCGCGAGCTCATTTTCAAGGAATGAAAAAATTTACAGCTCACTGTTTATTTAACTTGGTTCTGCCGGGAGTGACCTCTGCCCTCGATCTGCTCGCGCAACGCGAGGTAGGCATCTGGAAGCTCGAAATGCCCGTTAATTGAGTCCGCGTGTGAATGCCATTCTTCCTGCAAAGTTAAATGAGTTATTTGTTTGAATAGAAATCATATTGAAGGGAGAGAGTTGACAGTTAAAGAGATGCGGGGAACCATTGTACATATTTTACTTATATTACCATATCGGATAAACACTAAAAGGCTGCCGAGTGGTATCTGCCAACCAGAGGCAGTTTGCTTCCCTTCCTCAGTCTACAGTCAGTTCAAATATTATGTCATTCCCCCTAAAGCGTTGTGTTAGCCTATCATCGCCTCCACCGTAAGTTTACATCTCTGTAGGACTGCTACTGGTGTGAACTATTAAGTGTCCTTACAAACTGTCGCCAGCGACCGAGAGTGCATGATCACCTAAGACTCTAGCAGTCATAACTCCAGCCGTAACATTCACTGCCTGACTTTATGGAGATCGAATGAGCATGATGGTGGTGTTTGAGGGTGCTTTTGGATGCAACTCTCAAAAGGCTAGTTTTGTCGCTATTTTTCCAACTCCCTTTTGCAGATCAGCTAGTGACGCCGGAGATCATGAAGAAAGTGGAAGCCGAGCAAATCAGGACTTTTCACCGACAGTACAGGGCTGTGAAGGCCAGTGCA
This sequence comes from Ligula intestinalis, assembly GCA_036362985.1. Lineage (NCBI taxonomy): Eukaryota > Metazoa > Platyhelminthes > Cestoda > Diphyllobothriidea > Diphyllobothriidae > Ligula > Ligula intestinalis. The sequence goes on along the minus strand of JAYGXS010000008.1, from coordinate 3,252,327 downwards.
GTGGCTAAGCTACGCGCCATAGGGGCCAGTTCAGACTTGACAGATTTCCAGGTGGACACCCAGAGTACGTGTCTGTCAATTTTGGGCTGCAAGAGTTTTATTCACTTTTATTTGCTGAAGGTAAAAGGCAATTGCGTTCAAAAACCCTGTTGTTACATGTGCGGTGCGTCATTTGTACGCGCAAACTTTTTAAATGGTAATTTTTAAAATACTACTCACAAACTGCGAGTAGCATTGGTTAAAAAATAATGCTTCTTTTGAGTTTGTGTGTTATTAGTTCGATTGTTCAGACTGCTGAAGGCCAGTAGGGGACCCAGGACGACAAACTGATCACACACATTTCTGCCATCAACTTGCTGAAACCCGTGGTAGACATCGTCAAGAGCGACAGTCCAACTGTCAGACTACTATTACAGCTTACAAATGGCTACCGGCCTTAGCGGTGTATTAAGAAATTTATTTTTTTGGGTTGATGCGGCATGTGTATTCGAGCCCCATTTACTGCTATGTGCATGCAGTCAGCAGGCAATCTCAATGAAAATTCCTTTGGGAAAACAGTCAATTTATTGAGATTGTGAGGGAAAAGGAGCAGCGTAACACAAAAAGGGTGCGGGGTAGCAAGAAGTCCGGACCAAGAGGAGAGCACCGGGAAAAAACCATAGCTCTTTGCTGAGTCACAACCGGGAGAGTCGAAATTGGCCAATCAGGCCTCGTTCTCGGCACCTTCGTCAACCGTTGGCTCCTCGGTCTCGACAAGGAAAATCAGATACAGGAGGGTGAGTTTAGGAAGAGGATGTTAAATAGTAATTTCCATTAAATTACATCTGCGCTGCAATGGTTCTTTTCACGCCTTTCACTTACGGCTTTTACCCTCAGGCTTCCTATTGGTTGGCCTTCGATCGGTTCAGGTTTCTTTCTGCCAATCAAAGTTCTCCTTTTGGATACCGTTTCCCTTATTTAAATCCTACGGGACCTACCTATTATGTACACGCTTACCAAACTATTCTAAGTTAGCATCTTTTCGTTTTAGCCGACGAAGTCACGAACGAGTTCATACAGCAGTCTCGTGCCGCTCTTATGCAACTCCTGCAGATGCTCTGTATAACCGTTGAAAGTAAGTGGTCGTTTTGTGTTATTTTTATTCGGTACTGCTTTTTGAATGGTAACGTTGTATTTCACGATGGCTGTAGCGTTTCTTTTTGAAAAAAATGGACATGTAATACTCCTTTTCTAGTGAAAATTAACGTCTACCACAAACGTTTGCACGCATTTGGCCCCTGTGAGAACAGGGTTGTACAGGCATAATTTAAAAATATATAATGTCCTTCGTTTAGCTTTTGCCAGTTATTTTCGCTGAAATATCTGAAACATTCTGAAATACCTTTACAAAGCTGTGATCTGCACAGTATACATTCTGTCGGAACACTGAATAGTTGTGATATGTAAACCTAGCTTAAGGTGAGCTCCTCTCTGGGGTTCGCTGTAGAATAAGCTCAGGATACATAATATTTTGAAATTGCTGCAATAAGAAAGTAATTATTTCACAAAAAGATAGCATTTTTCAATACGTTTTGCGTGCAAAAATTGAAACGTGTAAAACCCCCCATGGGAAACCACCATAACGCGTCGTGCATATTTTTCGATAATCCACCATCAATCTTTTACGACATGCTATCTGCTACAGAATACAACTTTTCTCTCGGACTGGATGGAAACCAAACGAGTAATCAGGTCCTGAAGATAGCTGAGGCCGAAGTTGGGCGAATTGTTGGACGGCGTGTAAAAGTAAGTCAGCACACATTAGAGCCTTTTGTCTGACACGATATAGATTCATAGCATACGCGCTTCTTTTGAGTACTTGTTAATCTCGGTATGGTTTATTTCAGGGTAATGGGAGCATTGCGTTACGGAATTTCGTTTTTCACACGGTCGTTTTGCTGGCCTGTGGCTGCAGCTTAGAGGAGACCCTAGCCATTGCAGACTTCGGACCCGGTCCCGAATGAGAAAAGGAAAAATCGGGCGCCAGTCCGGAGGATGCTGTATTTTGTACAGAACAATTCGGAGAAGTTGCCTGACGGAAATGGGTGCACATCCGGCGCCGCCTGAGAATTTTTTAGTCGGCCTTGAACGTGATTGGTGGGTCTGTACAGCGGTGATTGGCCAAAAGCAAGACTTTTACTGATGTGCACGTGCAATTAGCCGCGGTGGGAGGGGGCAACTTTGTTACAGGCGTCTGGAAGAGGGCCACCACAGGTCAGCTTCTGGGTTTAGGTGGTGTTCTGGCATCAGTAAGGATGCTGCCCGAAGCATACGTAAACAAGGCCGTTGAAATGAGGGCAGATCGCTAGCAGTCGCTCCGTCGCATCCCCTCCTCCCTGGTTTTTCGATAGGCAGGCTTTATAACCACGGAAAAAAGCCAGTCTCAATGCCTCCGCCTCACTCCCACCCGTTGGCAGCACCTCCACTTACGCTACTGGATCCGATAGCATCCCAACGGAATTGTCCATCTCCCGGCATCTTCATTACATGATTTGATTGAGATCTAAAACACGCATATACGGCAGAATTTATTGGCGTCAATAAATTTCTTGACAGCTCTTCAGCTGCGTCTTGTCGCTGCATAAGTATGATAACGAAGAGGACATGCAACCGTTTGAAATTTCGCAGAATGGATGTCATAACAACAAGATCATAGTTCGGTTTAAATAATGATCAGGTACAGGACACTGCACTAGTCAACGCATGGGAAGGAGG
>JAYGXS010000008.1:3185724-3244573 GCA_036362985.1 Ligula intestinalis | reverse complement strand
AATGATCAGGTACAGGACACTGCACTAGTCAACGCATGGGAAGGAGGGTAAGGTGGGGGATTGAGGGGAAGTAAACGAAAATCGCTTAGGGATTTAAACTAAATGACCAATAACCAGCGTAATTGGAGGTTGACCACGTGGTCCAGCTGCTTACATAGGTCAGTTTGCTTTCGTCGTATGTATGCAGCCTCCAAGTAACGCAAGATTCGAATTGTTCGGGCCCAAACAAGTACTCAAAATGCTGTTTTAACGTTAACGGAGTGACCAATATCAAGCAAATGTTTAGTGATAGGAAACGTGGTACTCTGTCTTCTTGCTTGAAAAACCAGCTGGGCAAGTTTTCAGCGACCCTGGCCACCAGTTGCCTTTGCATGCGCCCAATGTACTTGCATCCAAAAGTACATGTGTATTCGTATGCATAATTAGATGTTGCGTGCAATGGCAAGGGATCCTTTGCCCGTTTTACTGGAATTCTTATAAACGGACTTGAGAAGACGGGCTTTGCAGCATTGTAGGTTCTTTCTATAGTACAGCGCAAGCGTCGCTTGATTGTATTTGAAATATCATCACCCTTAAAGGGTAAGGATATGATAACAGGCTTTTTGGAACTGAATGTTCCATAACTTTTCGTTCTAGAGGATTCCTGCACTTCTGAATAAAGCGCACAGGATAGCCGCAATTAAGTAGGACTGCTTTGATATGGGAAAAACTCTGCGGGAAGGGTCTCATTAGAGCAAATTTTCCTTGATCGTTGAAAAAGAGTCTGTACCAGATTTCGCCTCCACTGAATTGGCACAAAATTCGTAAAATGTAGATACTGCTTTTTCCACTTATTTTTGTGGAAAACCGAGCGCGTTTTTGAACCATCATCCTCTCTTAAAATGAGAGCGTCTAGGAAAGATAGCTTGTTATGTTGCTCTTTTTCCCTTTTGAATTTAATTTTCGGGTTCAGGGTCATCATAAGATTGAGGAGATCGTCGGCATCTTCCTAAGAATCCACAATCATTAATATATCGTCCACATATCATCGATACAATTGTGTCTTTTTCAGTCTTGTTGACGCCTTTTCTTCAAGATAATCCATAAAGACATCTGCGAATATGTGCCCTAGTGGGCTGTCCATTGCGACTCCGCCCGATTGTCTGTAAAATTGTCAATGAAATCAAAATTGAACATTTTTAGTACAGAGTACTAGCAATTGGTGCAGTATTTCAGGCGGTAGACGGGTTTCAGACGCGTGGGCACAAATAATATTTATTGTTTCGTCGAGCGGTACATTTTTAAATAAGGATTCGACGTCTAGTGAAACCATATATTTATCAGTGATATTTTGGCGCTTGCTGTCTTCGATAAAATGAAAAGTGTCTATTGTAGTGTACGTGGACAACCATTCTCGAATGGGGTTGTTTTCCTTTACAAGCCATTGTGCCAATTTGTGTTGAGGTGAATTAGACACTGAGAGAATAGGTCACAGTGGTATGTCCCTCTTGTGTGTTTTTGGGAACTCCGTATAGTCTAGGGATATGCGTTCTTCTGGGCTTTAAGGATAGCCTAGTTGAAGCGTCAATGAAGTTTTCGTCATGCAAGTTTTTAATCATTTTCCAGGCAGAGTCCTCTTTTGCTTTGGTTTTCTCGTTACCTGGGGTCTCTAGATAAAATTCGCTCTGATCGCTTAAAATGGATTTCATTTTTCTCACTTATCCTTCCGGTTAAGAATGACCACTCCGTGACCGTTGTCAGACTTAGAAATGGTGATTTCTTCATTATTTTTCAGTGCAGACAGAGCGGTTATTTGTTTTTTAGTCAAAGGTGTCGATTGTGTAACAGGAGTTTTGCGGTACTGATGCGCAATTTCGACAAATTTGGCCCTCACCCAGCTCACATCACTAGTGGATCGAGGTACTAGGTCTGCTAGCTGAGAATTTAGGCCTTCGAATTGCGCCTCAATTTCAACTGGGTTTACTCATTGGTTTGGAACACAAAAGTCTAGTCCCAGTGCTTAAGCCTATGATTGGAGCTTAGTCAGTGTGATGTCGGATACATTGAGAATAAGTTCATCCATAATCAGAGGAAACCTATCGTCAGTAGATGTCTTGCATAAAGTCTTACTTTATTGAAATCAGTATGTCTCTCTTGTGTTCTTTACATAATACACGCATGTTTCATGAACATTAACCAACAGTAAAAACTAATCTTGTCTGCTCCATGCGAGGTTTGGTTGCACAGGCATGCGCTGTCAAGTCATCAATCCTTGATTGCGCGAGTCGGTTCAGATTTTTAATCATCGGACGCAATTTTCCTCCATAGAGGATCTTATAGAACCTCTTTGGACGCTTCAACTGCGCTATCCTTAAAGCCCAGAGGTACGCATATCCCTAGACTATAGGGAGTTCCCAAAAACACACAAGAGGGACATACCACTGTGACCTATTCTCTCAGTGTCTTATTCACCTCAACACAAATTGGCACAATGGCTTGTAAAGGAAAACAACCCCATTCAAGAACGGTTGTCCACGTACACAACAACGGAAACTTTTCATTTTATCGAAGACAGCTAGCGCCAAAATATCACTGATAAATATATGGCTTCACTAGACGTCGAATCCTTATTCGCAAATATACCACTGGACGAAACAATGAATTTTATTTGTGCCCACGCGTCTGAAACCCGTCTGCCGCCTGAAATACTGCACCAATTGCTAGTACTCTGTACTAAAAATGTTCAATTTTGATTTCATTGACAATTTTACAGACAATCGGGCGGAGTCGCAATGGACAGCCCACTAGGGCACATATTCGCAGATGTCTTTATGGATTATCTTGAAGAAAAGGCGTCAACAAGACTGAAAAAGACACAATTGTATCGACGATATGTGGACGATATATTCATGATTGTGGATTCTTAGGAAGACGCCAACGTTCTCACTTTTACGAATAGCCTGCACCCAAAAATGAAATTCACAATGGAAACTGAGTAGCATACCAAGTTATCCTTCCTAGACGTCCTCATGTTAAACGAGGATACTGGTTCAAAAACGCGCTCGGTTTTCCACGAAAATAAGTGGAAAGGGCAGTATCTACATTTCACGAGTTTTGTGCCAATTCAGTGGAGGCGAAATCTGGTACATACTCTTTTTCAACGAGCAAGGAAAATTTGCTCTAATGAGACCCTGCCCGCAGAGTTTTCCCATATAAAAACAGTCCTACTTAATTGCGGCTATCCTGTACGCTTTATTCAGAAGTGCAGGAATCCTCTAGAACGTAAAGTTATGGAACATTCAGTTTCAGAAAGCCTGTTATCATATCCTTTCCCTACAAGTGTGATGATATTTCAAATACAATCAAGCGACGCTTGCGCTGTACTATAGAAAGAACCTACAATGCTGCAAAGCCCGTCTTCTTAAGTCCGTTTATAAGAATTCCAGTAAAACGGGCAAAGGATCTCTTGCCATTGCACGCAACATCTAATTATGCATATGAATACACATGTACTTTTGGATGCAAGTACATTGGGCGCATGCAAAGGCAACTGGTGGCCAGGGTAACTGAAAACTTGCCTAGCTGGCTTTCCAAGCAAGAAGACAGAATACTACGGTCTTCTATCACTAAACATTTGCTTGATATCGGTCATTCTGTTGACGTCAAAACAGCATTTTGAGTACTTGTTTGGGCCCGAACAATTCGAATCTTGCGTTACTTGGAGGCTGCATACATACGACGAAAGCAAACTGACCTATGTAAGCAGCTGGACCACGTGGTCAACCTCCAATTACGCTGGTTATTGGTCATTTAGTTTAAATCCCTAAGCGATTTTCGTTTACTTACACTCAATCCCCCACCCCTCCTCCTTCCTATGCGTTGACTAGTGCAGTGTCCTGTACCTGATCATTTATTAAACCGAACTATGATCCTTGCCGTTATGACATCCATTCTGCGAAATTTCAAATGGTTGCATGTCCTCTTCGTTATCTTACTTATGTAGCGATAAGACGCACCTGAAGAGCTGTTAAGAAATTTATTGATGCCAATTAATTCTGCCGTATATGTGTGTTTTAAATTTTTACCCGAAACAAATGCTTCTGATTTCCATTTTTCCACGCCTCTCCCCGCCATCCTGCTTGCCGGACCATGAACCACCGACCCCTTATCCCATACGCTATCCTGGCTATATGGAACGGACATACTACCAGGTTAGGTTTGAACCGCTTAAGAGCAGGACAAATACGAGTTTATGAGTTGAGCGCTGGACGTTCTGTTAAGAGAATGCCAGTTAGTCTATCAGGTGTAGCAGCAAACTGGCAAGGGAGCCTGGGTGATGCCAGCTAATAAGTCAGAAATTCTGCCAAAAATTCCCATTTTACGATTAAAAAGCCTTATTGGCAAACAATTGTTTTCTGTCATTCATCATCAGGCCGGTACATGACATGGGGGATAAAACTGGTCAGTTAATTGCAACGTTTCTGTAATCGCCAGGTTGGGTTGGGGGGTGGGAAAGGAAGTGAGGGTAATTAAGCAGCTGGGTTTTCCCTCGTCTCCTGAATGCGGGCACCTTCACGGGTAGGACGTTGGTTGCGATGTGCAGAGAAGACAGGCAGGGAGGTGTTCTTACGGTCAGTGGGTTAAGGTCTGTAGGTCAGCCGCGCAGCTTACGCTTGACTATTCTCCGTGGCTTAGTTTTGTGTGTTTTCAGACGACGCGGCTTCAGTAGGCATGGAGTTTCCGCGTGCAGTGGCCAAGGAGACAAATTGCTGATACCAGCGCCGTTTGACCGCATTGACTGGGTTTTGCTAACCTGATTGTCACTGCCCCTACTGTGGCTTGCAGTCGCTTGCGCAGGCCTTTGGAGTAGTGTTTCGGTGTGTTGTATATGACCTGAAAGGCTTCTCTTACGTCCACTTGGTGGTTTGCATCAATTAGTTGTGCGAGGGTTGAGCTTGAGTTCGATTTATTCTCTCCCTTACTAAACCATGCTGGTATGTGCTCGCGTATTCTCTTCTCCAGGTGTCGCATTGTTCGGCCAATATATCCCGCTCCACAGGAGCAGGTGAAAGAATACATGCACGTCGATGTGGCCTGAAACGGTAGTCTGTCTTTACCTCCCATTCGTGAAAGAGAAAATTAAGTAAAGAGCACTTGCAATTTTGCCGCCGGAAAAGCATTAATGACTGCTGTCCTCAGGTGCCTTCTTGCCAGTTCATTCGTTGCGTCTCCCATAAACGGCAGTCTCATGCATAGATCTTTCTTTTCCGCCGTTGCCATTTTGACCATTGTGACACGCTCCTGGATGGTCCGAGGAATGAACGTTTCTGGATAACCGTTTTCATGGAGTGTCAAAAATGGGCATTATTGCTAGTCTTCCTCTGAAGAGCGGGGCAGTTCAAGGAATCTGTTTTACTGGGGAGGGACATTGGAGCGCTGTTATCCTGGTTGAAAAGAGCAGGAATATAGAACACCGTGACTGCAGAGCCATAAATCCGGTTAAGTGCATCTTTCGAGGGTCTGTCTCGGCGGTTTAGATCACGCTGCTTCGAAACGCAGGCCCGGTCCCGAAAAGAAAGAGAAGCCAATACATTGCCGGCAAACCTTAGGACTGCAGTATACGCGTATTTCTAGCTTTTTAGCTGTCCTCACCTGAAGATACCCAACTCCAGTGTAGCCACAGAAACTGTCGACGTCTTGCCGGTTATCGGTCGGGATATAAATTAGTACACAGGTGTACACCGATCTGATCCAGGATACACCAACGCTGGCTATTTCGTCTGGTGAGAGAGTTGACACATAACGTTTATTTCTCAGAGACAAAACACTTTTGTTACTCGCTAAGTTACGTAACCAAAGTATTACCGGCAAACGTTAAGACTGCATTATACACGTATTTCTAGCTTATTAGCTGTCGTCAGCTGCAGATACCCGACTCCAGTATAGCCACAGAATCTGCCGCTACACTGGAGTTTTGAACCCGCGACCAGTGAGCTAGAGACGAACGTCCTATCCACTGAGCCATCGGGTCAACGTCTTGCCGGTTGTCGATTGGGGTATACATTAGTACACATGTGTACACCGATCTGGTTCAGGAAACACCAACCCTGGTGCGACATCGGTGGAGAGGATGTTGAATTCTCCACATAACTTCTGCAGACTTTTCAAATGCCGCAGGATCCACCAGTGGGATTAAATATGCCTCGCTGATGATGGCTGATAAGCTGAAAATGGCCATTCATATCTCCCTTTGTTTTTTAAAGATCCATTTCCTCCTAGTCCTACTAGGCGCTATCCGAATGTCTGCATGGTCTCGCTGCAGGACAAAACCCGAACGCTTTACACATTGATCGGCGATCCCCACATATTTACTACTTTTTACACATATTTTATTTAAGCTCTCTCCGTATAAGTGTATTCAATGAAACATTTTCGCATCGAGAATAATAAATTTTCTGATTCACTCAGCACCAGAGCCTACACCATAGGATGTGCACAACATGCTTTTAGGGCTGCCAGCTAATAGGCTATTATTGAAAGGGTTAAAAGCCTTACCATCAATATGATTTTGTCTTCTTTTAGGTTCCCAACGAGTACATCTTCGAGCCAGATGACAATGAGTTGGAAACTCTGCTTGAGAGCGTTACGGGCAGTCCTGAACAATTCCTGGCTCATGTTCTCCTGGAAGATGTCAGTAAAGCATATTTTTAATGAATGAAGCCGATTATTTTATAATGTGCATGTGCTATTTTAGTAGCATGGTTAAATTTCCTAAGTTCCACTTAAACATTAAACCGTCACGATGGTATCTTTCAAAGGAAATGCGTATTAACAAAGCGCCTTGCTTTCACGCGTGCACAGGATCGTTTCTGGTGCTAAATGGACATTCTGATTTCCATAAACGATGACATTTGGTAGCCGACACAACCACACATGACAATTTTGAATAATTTTCTCCTAGATTACAGAGAGAGAAAGATGCTTTATTCCATAGGTAATATCCGACATTTTCAACAAAAAATGGCTCCTTTCACGGACAGCAAGGGAACGAGTGATACAAGATAAAAAGCAAAATATCATAGAATAATCAAATTTAGGGTTTCCACGATATCTATATTTGTTTTGAACACATATTGCCTTTCAATTTCTCCATTTTCGTTGATTCATACGTGATGTAGCGTGCTACAGACGGCAGTACAGAGTGCTGATGTACGGCCAGACATCTGACGGAAGCTTCGGCGCATGGTACAGGTAGATTTCGCCGCCATTAGTTCAGAGAGAAGAGAGTGAGCGACCTCACCTAGGATAAGATCAGCAAATTGATTGACAGTTTTAAATTGTCATTGTATTATAATGTCAGCTTAAAAGCATAGGAAACACCGGCAGCTGGAGAGAGCACTCGGAGCATATGTTTTCGAATGACCGGGTCTTTTTCAATTAAAGCTGAAAAAATAACTCGAGAGCAGTAATGAATGAGGGGGAGGATAAAGTTATCTAAAGGTCCTCAGATTATAGTTTGCGGTGTGTGATGTGAACAAAAGCGGCGGATAAAATAAAAACGTTTACGGATTTTAATAAAAATCCCTTCAAGATGAAGAATAAATTAGGGGTTAGATGTCAGCGTAACACCAAGGTACATGAAAGAGGATACGTCGTTGGGCAGATTGTCAGTGGTTTCAGAACTGGGAGGGGATTGCAGTCGAAAAACACTCTGGACTGACTTCCGCTGACAACCAAGCTGAGACGTGGTCCAGGCCATCCTTCAATACTTGAAGATGCATTTGACTTTTGAGAGGATGGCCAAAAACCATATCATCAGCATCTTTAACAAACACACATTTGTTTGCCAATACAAGCGAACATGCGCGTCCCAGGAAGCAATTGAGAAGAAGACTCGATCGCTGAGACAATAAGTTAATGACCTGACGTTTCCTATATATACTGCAAACTTCTGCGCATGCATTACCCGTTTCTGCTACTGCTTCCTATTTATGTCTCTGATAATGAATCCGCGACGGATGTCGAAACGTCGGGCAAATTAACGTATTTTCCCAGCGATCGGGTCTTCTTCTTTTCAAACATTCGTTTGGTGATCGTAGGTCGTCAGTATGAAGGGAGAAGAGGTCAGGCAATAATATAGACCCTTGGAGAACTCCACAGTTGTCTGGAAGGAGCTTGTATTTTCGCTTGCCACACTGAACGAATTAAGTATGAAAAAGTGAAAAAGTCCCCAAGCCAAGAGACAGCCCAGCCGGGAGAGCCGCAAGCAGAGGTTTTATTGAAAAGAAGATTTCGCGGGATCGTGTTGAAGGCTGAGGAGTAGTCGATCGTGGTCGGCTAATGCAAACTGACTGTAACAGTGTGTCGTTCCTTCAAGGGCAGGACGGGAAAAACGTTCTTTTTCCCGGCCAGATGTATAGCAAGAAGCAGCAGTCCGTACACGAATTCAACTCTCAGGTCCTCCAAACCATGAACCTGCCAGATCGTGACAAATAAATTTTATTTCACGTCTAACAGACTTTTCTCACACAGGGCATCGCGTCGTCTAACGCCAACCGACCCAGAAAGTTTCTTAATTACCGAATTATTTTAAAACCCACTGACTGCTACATTCGAATTTAAGGTTTACAAACTGCGCACTGTGTACATCCTGTTTAATATAAACTGCGTTTTTGCCTACAGTTTGAGAAAGAAGTAACATGGGCCTCAGAAAACGCTGCAATAGGTCCTGAACATTCTTTATAGACTATAGGCAGCATTAACGAATTGACACATAGGATCAATTATAAATGAACATCTCACAATCGTAAAACAGCCCATAGTTATAAAAAAATTTAAATCAAAAGATAGTCTTTCTTCAAGTATAGAATTCAAAGAAGACGTAATTTGCTACCAAAAGAGTACAAACAATAATTTTTTTTACCGTTTTCAATAAAATATATTTGAATTTATAAAGGCAGTCAAAATCAATGATAAACTATCATACTAATTAATAAGTTACTTTTTACAACAAATACGCTTTGTTAATGGTCAGGACGAAGCTCATCAAAAAGCCCGCATCCTATCACGACTGAAACGACTTCAGAATAGACTTCACGATAATCCGTACCAAAAAACTGAGTCAATGCCGATTAACGAGCGAGTATCAATAGTTTGCATATGTCGGCATGTTGCATCGGCGACGTATTTGGAAAAGCCAAGCGAATAAAATTCTTGCCCCAACGCTCACAACCACAAAACGGCCGCAAAACTCCAAAATTTGCCAAAGATTTACAATTGCTCGCAAACTGCAATACTGATTATCATGCAGCCTGATCGCAGGTCATTTCAGTCAACGCAGACAACACGACAATTAAACATGAATATCGTCAGTAAAAAATGAATAGTTAAGCAGCATTTATTAGCCTTATTGATTTTGACTTAATTTATAAATTCAAGTAGATTTTGCGGAAATCATTAAAACATTATTGTTTCTTGTACTCGTTTGGTATAAAATTGCGCCTTCTTCAAATTTCATATTAAAAGGAAGGATGTATTTCGGTTTTTAAGCAGTTTATTAATTTCCGAATAGTTTTTAAAACATACCGACCGTTACAACCTAAATGCACACTGTGCATATCTTGTGTTAGGAAAAGTAATTTCTTCCCTACAGTGCAACAAAGGTCCCACAGTTCTCATAAAAATTTGCAAAAACAAACTTTACACTTACTTTGAGTATATACTTTGAAGAAGGCGTAATTTTATACCGAATAAATAATGCTTTTTTGAAAGTTTCTATAAAATAAAGTTGAATTTATGGATGCACTCCAAATCAATAACTTAAATGCATGCTCTTTCAGTTGTCATTTTTTACAGAATATATATCCCGTAAGCGGTCAGATAAGAACTCGTTGAAAAAGCCCCCATCCTGCCGTGACTGAAATGATGTGAAATTAGGCTACACAATAATAAATTTTACAACCCTAGTTAATGTCGGTGTGCGAGTTATTATTAATCTTTCGCAAATTTCAGAATTTTGCATGAAATAACGGCCGTAATGTACGTCTCCTCCATCCAAAAGTCTCTCCACCCACATTAAGTCACCAGCCGAACTCTTTGTTTCCGTGCGATAGTCTACTTGCAATATTTGCCGTTGTAAACTGCTCGTTGACTAATGTGATTAGGAAAGAAGTTGAAATCTGTAGCCTCGTTTCCCATCGCCGGCTTTTCCACTACGGAAGACACAATCGGCCGTCCATCCGCGCCACAAAGCACACAATCACGCCTTTGAGCTGCGGGGACATGTGCTGCGCCTGGACGGTAGCCAATCAAAAACGCGCGTTCTCTTGTGATTACCAATTAAGTCTAGTCTGATGTTGATTGGTTATCACATGCCGGGGGCCGTGATGAGGCATTAGCGCCCGCTGACCGGCTCGGACGGTGATCTGATACTGGAGGTTGGGCGAGGGATTAAGGTCGACGGCTCAGCGCCTTTCTTTCCTCACTATAAACAATCTAATGCGCTTAAGGCTACCACGGTGATGTTCGAACTTTCGACCTTTCTAATCAGGGTCTAACCTTCTAACCACCCAGTCGTTGGCTTGCCGGTTTAGTCCGGGAGATATTGACACTCGGTAAATGAACGTTTTTCGACTGCTAACGGGCCCTGACAGCGGCCGCACAGTGGTTGAATTCCGTTAGTGATCACTGAACATTCATCAACTTTCTAGAACTGTTCACTGTGGTTATTATTGCACGCCAACAGAGGTTCACTAGGCCACTAGCTTAACGTATACTCAGTGTTTCTTCTGTCTTTAGCTGATAAACCCTCTGAGATTTGTGCTCCTAATAAAAATTGGGTCAAATTACCAACCTAGCCTACTACAATATATATGGAGTCTCCCGGTTCTAATACAAATGACTGACTGTTCAAGCAGGATACATTTAGCCTTCAGTTTACGACCCACGAGACTAATAAAATTAAGGGTTGTTTTTAAAGCATATTTCAACAATTGCTTAGACTCTATTCTGACTTGACCTGGATGTGATTCGACTTCTTGTAGATAGAGCATTGGCTGTACTCAAGAAGTGTCTTTACTGTAGCAGTTACTTTTTTCGAAATGATTTGTGCAAATGTACTCAACGCATTACAGACTGCCCCGCCTCGCATTCGACCAATCACGAATAATGGCCTCAGGATCATGTTCTTCTAACAGTTAAGATAGGTCCCTACTGGCTGATGAAAATAGTGTGTTCTAGAACTGATAGCACAAAAATGGTCATTTCTTGCTTATTATGCATCGTCAGCTAGTCATTCGTAGTAGTAGACCACCCGAGACTTGGACTCCCTAGCTTGTTGATCAGAGTCTGACACTCTAACCATTGAGCCACGTGCTCGATGTCTCGTTGGTTTAGGTCAGAGGATAAGCACACTTATTGATGAATGTTCACCTAACCCCTTACGAAAGTTATTCGTTCCGCTCTGCCTTAGGCCTCAACAGAAGCTCTGACAGCCGTAACAGCTGTAAATGCAGGCAGACATTAATGTCGGCAAGGACGCTGGAGACTGGAATGGCTGCTTCCGGCTTATTTTCAAACTTCAGACGGTCATAGTCAGACCCAAATGGTGCTCTAACCAAGCCTCAAACTCGCGAATGTCTTTAAAATCAGAGTCTTACACTCCAACCATTTAGCCACGAGCTAGTTGTCTTGCGGGTTTTAGGCGGGAGCTATTAACACTCGCCGATGAATTTAACGGAACTCAGTCGTGCGCGTTCCGTTAGCGATCGGTAAACATTCATTTACGATCTAGACCTGTTCACTGTGGTTCTGCACGGGGCGTTAGGAATTTGCTGCCCATCAGCAGAGGTGCACTAGCATGCTAGTTTAACGTAGACTGTATTTTTTTTTCTTTAGCTGACGGCTGCAATGATGAACGAGGCGAAGAAACGCAACGGGACTGGCTCAGAGGTACGATAATCTACGCCTTTGGCTTGCGTAGTTTAGTATAGTTCAGTATATTTAGGGTAATAGGCAATGCTTTTGAAGACTCGATTGAAAACAATATGCATAGAATATCCAGCATAAAATATTTTATTATTAAATAGTGAGTAGCATGTAACCATATAAAATTTTTATCTGCATGTATAAAATTACCAATGAACTCTTAGCTGATGCTAATTGGTTCGAACATGCCGGGGAGACGCGATCAGGCATTTGTGCCCACTGACCAACTCGGACGGTGGTCTGATACTGGAGGTTGGGCGAGAGATTAAGATCGACGCTCAGCGCCTTTCTTTCCTCACTATAAACAATCTAATACGCTTAAAGCTACCACGGTGATGTTCGTACTTTCAAACTTTCTTATCAGGGTCTGATCTTCTAACCACCCGGCTGTTGTCTTGCTGGTTTAGTCTAGGAGATATTGACACTCGATAAATGAACGTTCACCGACTGCTAACGGGGCCCGATAGCGGCCACAGAGTAGCTAGTAGTCTAGTCATTGCTGGACGGGTGAGTTCTGTTAGCGGTCGGTGAACATTAATTAACGTTCGAGAACTGTTCACTGTTATCACTATTGCACACCAGCAGAGGTTCACTAGACCACTAGCTTAAATTAACTCGGTGTTTCTTAGTTCTTCAGCTAAAAAGTTAACTGGGAGTTGTGATTATAATAATATTTAGGTCGAATTCTCAACCTAGCCAACTACAATATATATGGAGTCTATTGGTTCTGATACAAGCGGTGGACGGTTCAAGCAGGGTACATTTAGCCTTCAATTTACTACCCGCGAGACTCACAAAATTAGCTGTTGCTTTTTGGAGCATATTTGAACAATCACTTAGGCCCCATGCTGACTTGTCCTATATGGAATTCAACTTCTTGTGGACGGAGCGTTGGCTGTACTCAAGAAGTGCTTTTACTATCGCAGATTCGAATCCTAGAGAGGCAGTCACGTTTTTCGAAAGGAATCAAAGAAGTTGTGCCGTTGTACCAAAACACCTGGTTAGGTCAACTGCAGACTGTAACGTCTCGTTGTCGACCAGACACAGTCTGCTAACAGTTAACATATGTCCCTACTAGCTGATAAAATTAGTGTGTTCTAGAACTGAATGACCAAAATGGCTATTTCTTGCTTATTAGCCGTCGTCAGCTAAGTAATACAACACCCGAGGTTCAAACTCTCGACATTTTTGATCAAAGGTCTTACGCTCTATACATTGAGCCATGAGCTCGATGTCACGTCGGTTTACGTCAGGGGATAATTACACCCACTGATGAACTTTCACCTAACTCCTTACGAAAGTCCTTTGTCCCGCTCTGTCTAGGGCCTAGACAGGGACCCTGACAGCCGTAACAGCTGTTAGTATAAACTGACAGTAGTACCGGCAAGGACAAGATAAGCTGAAATGACTATTTCCAGCTTATTTGCCTTTGTCAGACAGTCATAACCAGACCCAAGTGCGGCCCCATCCGAGCCTTGAACTCGCAACCTTTCTGATCGACAGTCAAGCGTTCTAGCCGTTGATTCACGAGCTGGTTGTTCTGCCGATTTTGGTCGGGAGATATTGACACTGATAGCGACGGAATTCGGTCGTGCGCGTTATGTTAACGACCGGCAAACGTTTATTAACGTTCTAGGCCTGTTCACTGTGGTTCTGCGTGTAACGCTAGGCATTTTCTCCACGCCAGCAGATTTTCGCTTTAAAATTAGCTTAAGGTAGACTCTGTTTTTCTTCCCTCTTCAGCTGATGTCCGCAATGGTAAATGGAGGGGAGAAACACAACGGGACTTGGTCAGAGGTGCAATAATCTTCACCTTCTCCTCACGTAGTTCAGTATAGTTCACTATATTTAGGGTAACAGGCAATGCTTTTGAAGACCCTATTGAAAACAGTATGCATAAAATATCCAACTTAGACTATGTTACTATAAAATAGGAAGAAACATACACACATAAACAATCTTCATCTGCCTGTGTGACCAAGGCATCGTTGACTGCTGACAGTGTACATATACATCCAGTTGGCGTTTAAATGCATCTGTCGTGTTCGACATTATGACCTTCTCGGTCAGTCCGTTCCAAGCACCCATGACTCGCTGTGAAAATGAATGGCTGCCGACCTCCTGATGAGATAAGTTTTCCCTGATTTTGAGGGAATTCCCACAGAGGTAAGTTGTTGTCGCAAATGCAAAGAAGTCATCAAACTGCAAAGCACAGTCCCGATTCCTCATGAGCCGGTACGTGTGTATGAGATCACCCCGGATTTGCTTGTACGCAAGAGAAAAAAGATTAAGTGCTTCTAGTCCGAATTCGGAAGTTGAGAACTTTAGGTTCTTCACAGTTTTCGTTGCCAACCTTTGGACTTTTTCAAAACGCATGTGTGTGTCTTCATGTCCACAAAGTCTGGGTGCATAGAAATTTTAATATTTTATTTATTTATGTTATTTTTGTTGGGAGAGCAGAGTCCCATGATAAGTCAACAACGCTTAGGCTCTCAGCGCAGCTGCAGCGTAAAGTCCCACGCTGTGGCCTGACAACGCGTCAATAATTATCGATTTTCCGTCCTATCTGATTGGACCGTGAATACTGACGCCTCCTCGCTATGCGCACTGAATAAATAACCTGGAGCCTTTTTCTGTGACTGACTTGCACTCTTGCATTCTGATTTGATGACTTGCTCTGCTTGCTCTCACGTGCTTTGTGTCTCAATACTCGCTGTTCGAGTGACCGGACTTCTGTTGTTCTGTTGTTTACTCAATGAAGATTGCAAATCCAGACCAATTGAGAGAATGCACTATCATTCAGTGTGCTGAAATCGACGGCAATGCACACTTCTTCAATCGAGTTTACTAGAATTTAGCAAGGCGCATCGAATTATGCATTGCAAATATTGGAAATCATATTGAAAATATAATCAAATATAATTGTTTTGTTTTAAAGGTATGGATTTATCCCCGAGGTACCCAGACTTCGTGGACACCCTGTATTCTTAACTTCGTTTGCACATGTACCAATCTCCCCCCTTCCCCACAATTCACGTCTGCTGGAATTCTCTGCCTCCCTTTACTGGCACTCCATTCTCCCTGCTGACTTAAATCTTTATCCCCCCAAGTACGGAAGATGCGATCATTGGAACAAGGACTTTAGTTTCCTGACGTTTTGGATTCCCTCGGGAATCCTTAATCATAGGTGATGATAATACAGTCATGGTTATGCGCAGATAGGGTGGAGACATGCGCAGGGTGCACGGTATTTAAAGTTCATAATGTTCATCCGCGTGTGTGTGATAATTGCTCACTTCTGTAGCCACCGCTTGGGTCTTAATTGATGCGGTACTGGCTTGACACTTCGCGTTCGACTCACTCATTGCCACAGTTTGCTCGTGAGCGTCGGATGCCGGCTTAATAATGGCAAGGCAATTATGCTCGCTGTCGTCGGAGTTGATGCTGCGCCCAGTCCTTCTCGCGTGACTGATTCTGTTGCTCAGGAATTGTGTCAGTACATCGTATGGGAACGCCAAATCGTTGCGCTTGTTGAGGGGCTGGGGGCCTTAGAACCATGACTCGAGCAGCACGCGGCTCACGCACTTTTCACCTCTTGCTAGGATTTTGGCCTCGTCAAACTTGAAAAAATGGCCGGGTCCTGTCGAGTGAGCTGCAACCTGGGAGTTGGCGTCTTTCATTCTCACCGCCGCTGCATGCTCGGCCATTCGCGTCCGGAGTAATTTCCCGGTTTCTCCGACGTAGTTGCTTTGTCCACAACTGCACCAGATCCGGTAAGCTACTCCAGGTGTTTCCTGTGTAGGCAGTGGGTCTTTCGGCCTCATGACCCGGCGCCTGATGGTTGCTTCTGGCCTGTGCGCAACTCCAACTCTAAGTGGAGTGAGTAGAGGGCTAACCGCTTCCGATACATCCTTAACGTACGGAAGAGCTCACCAAACTTTTGGGTCAGGTGGATGCGGTTTCTTCTTGCGTTTGCATATGCATTGGTTAGGTCTAAAATTATAAATATGGAGCCGTGAGCTCGTCATCTTGACGGTTTATGTACGAAGATATATGTGCCGAAAGATTCGGGATCAAGATATGTTATCACGATCATCATCCCTAAAGGCGAGGAAGAAGAAGCGGGGGTGGGTTCATGCACTCAAATATATTTCAACTGACGTTTTGAAAACCTTCTCACTTCCATCGTCGGAGTTTTGTGGTAGCTGCGTCTGGTGGTCTTGAGTAAACCAGCCTTGCCGTCTGCCTCAAATTATATCGGTCGGAGGTCACGTGGCCAATATCAAACACAGTTTCACCGTTACAAGCGTCAGGCAAAGAAAAACCAAAGTGATCAGTCCGCCGGGTGACGTGGGGATGGCCAGCAAGCATATTGACTCGCCTACAACTGCGCTGACAGCGAAAGCAACGAGGGTCACGCAAGCCCACCAGCAGCCAACCACTGGGAAGCCAAATGCGGTCGGCAACGAACGGGCAGGTTAAAGTTCACACTCAATTACCGATATAATTTGAGGCAGGCGGTAAGGCGGACTAACTAAAAACCACCAGACTCAATTACCACAAAACTCTGACGATGGAAGCGAGAATGTTTTCGAAACATAAGTTCAAATATAATAATTTGAACCATGAATCCACCCCGTCTTCGTTTTTCTTACCTTTGGTAGATGATGAACGCGATAGGAAGATAGGCACACTTGTTGCTGAACGCTCAACGACCGCTTGCGGAACTCACTTTTCCTGCTTTAACTTGGCTCACATTTCACGGGCTCTGATAGCAGCCACACGGCGGCTTGTAGTCTAGACAGATAGAGCGATTGACGGCTGATACAGAAAACAGGATTTCTACGCTCAACAGGGAGACCAGTTGGGGTTGGACATGATTGGCTGATGATGACTTATAAGCCATAAATGAGAAGAAGAAGAAGACTTGACTGCTGGGACAATACGTTCATTTGACTGACATTTTGAAATCTGTAGCGGATTCATCACCAGGAACATAAGTAAGAAACAACAGCAGCGACGGGTAATACATGCACTGGAGGTTGCGGTATAAATAGGATACAGTCATTACTGCAAACATACAGCGACAATGAATATTACTTGTCTACTTGCGCGTGGATATTCTGTTGGATGGCATGCGGGATCTGACCTGTTGTACCTTCATCACGGTCGGTGGGCTCGGACGTACTGATTGCTCGGTCGTTTGGCTCTCCAGTGTTGGCGTTAGATGAGGCGGTGGCCTGCCTGCTCCTCAAATGACGATTTGCTTTGGTCAAATTGAATCGCAGCACTGAATATCGAATGGGCAAATCGATGCACCTGTTTATGGATCGGGGCCCGTGAACTATGACTCAAGTAGTTCTCAGCTCAACCGATTGACACCTCTTGTAAGAATTGCAGCCTCATTAAATTTGAACTTGTGGCCGAGTCTAGTCGAATGAGCTGCAACCTCAGAATTGGCATCATTTCGCCGCACTGCTGCCGCGTGTTCAGCAATTCACGTCCTGAGAAGTCTGCCAGTTTCTCTGACATAGTTGCAGCATAGTGCACCAATTTGCCCATTCCATATTCAGTGATGAGACTCAATTTGGCCAAGGTAATTTGTCACTTGTGGAACGGGCAGGCCACCACCTCATCTTACGCCAACACCAGAGAGCCAGAAGGCCAAACAATCATCACGTCCGAGCCAACCGCCCGTGATGAAAGTTCAACACGTCAAAACCCGCCTGCCGTCCAACAGACTATCCACAAGCAAGAAGACAATTAATATATATTGTCGCTGTATGTTTGCAGCAATGACTGTATCCTATTAATACTGCAAACTCCTGTGCATGTATTACCCGGTGAATGTTCATCAGCGACTATCAACGCAATCGCAGCGATCGATAAAAATTCACCAGCCTTCTAGAACTATCCACTGTGGCCCTGTGTGTGACTCTAGGAATTCCTTGTTCGCCAGCAGATTTTCACTAACTTAACATAGACTCTATGTTTTTTTCTTTTTTCAGCTGATGAACGGAGAGGAGAAACGCAGCGCGACTGGTTCAGAGGTGCGATAATCTTCGTCGTGTGCTCACGTGTGTGTGTGTGTTTGATTGCACGTGTTCACGTTCTTTTGCACACAGGCCAATCCCCTTTCCCCACAATTCACACCTGCTGGCATTCTCTGCCTCCAATTCCTGGCACTCCAATCCCCCTGCCGACTTCAATCTTTGCCCCCCAAAGCAAAGAACGTGTTGCCGTTAGCGCCCCCCATCCGTTGACACTGTTCACAGATAGGCGCAGTTACCTGTGACCCTATGGCATTTGATATACGAAACAAAAACTGTATGCTTTTTCGATAAGACAACATTTAACTGACCAAAGTAAGACTTACAAAACTTTCAATTTTTATGTGACCAATATATGCTTCCGAGATTGCGCCTATTTGATAACTTGTATTTTTACGGTTTTGATCGGCTGTAATCGGTATGCCTTAATTCTTCAGACATGCACAGTTTTTAAGGAGCAGTAATCCCCAAGCAAAGAGAAAACTTCGAAAGCCTTTTTATTGTTTCGTCTTCTTAAAGCATAAAAAAGGTTAATGCCATCTCTAGTACTTAAAGCTTACATTTTGCAGACCGAAATCTCTAAACTTGGAATAAACGGCATTATTCATGAATTGAAACATTTTTCTTAACCGAAAGCCTAACGAGGACACAAATTGCTACAGAATTAGTGCAACAAAAATCAATGCTAGGGCCCTGATATATATATATATATATATATATATATATATTCACTCAGAAATGTGCGAACACCGATCGTATGGGCTTCCGAACTAAACAAAGTTCATATGGTGGTCAGAGGTCCCCAACGGGTGACCGCCTGCCAGCCCGATTCCGGCCAAGTCATAATAGCAGTTTAGTTCGGAAGCCCATACGATCGGTGTTCGCACATTTCTGAGTGAATATATACCAGATCAGCAGTGACAGCAAATGGCAGGTGGCGAGGCGCTGATGAACTGCGGTTCGATGAAGTGCTTATGACCCATCTGATAGACACCAGTGGTGGACCAACTGCGCCGTCTGTGAGTGCGTTTGTTTGTGTTGTCCGACCAGCTGGTGTTCAGGGTTATGCTTGGCTGATGAAGGCTAATAAGCCCGAAACAGTTCTGTATCAAGTTACCCCCAGATGCTGTCATACCCCACTTACTGCTATTATGACTTGGCCGGAATCGGCCTGGCAGGTGGTCACCCAGAAATGTGCTAACACCGCTCGAATGGGCTTCCGAACTAAACAAAGTTCATATGGTGGTCAGAGGTCCCCAACGGGTGACCGCCTGCCAGCTGGTGTTTATGGTTTTGCTTGGCTGATGAAGGCTAATAAGCCCGAAACAGTTCTGCATTAAGTAACCCCCAATCGCTGTCATACCCCCTTTCTGCTATATATATATATATATATATATATATATATATATATCTGGCTAGGGAATGCGCTCGGCACCTTTTGCTTTGGAGTTCAAAAAAGAACCCTCACAAGCAGTCGCATATCGACTTGTGGTATATGCTTAATTTAAAACACACATTTACGGCAAAATTTATTGGCGTCAATAAATTTTGTTACAGCTCTTCAGCTGCGTCTTGTCGCTGCATTAGTTTGAAAACGAAGAGGACATGCAACCATTTGAAATTTCGCAGAATGGATGACATAACAGCAAGGATCATAGTTCGGTTTAAATAATGATCAGGTTCAGGACAGGAGGGGGGGGGTGGAGGATTGAAGGAAAGTAAACGAAAATCACTTAGGGATTTAAACTAAATGACCAAAAAACCAGGGTAATTGGAGGTTGACTACGTGGTCTAACTGCTAACATAAGTCAGCTTTCTTCCGTCGTATGTATGCAGCCTCCAAGTAACGCAAGATTCGAATTGTTCGGGCCCAAGCAAGTACTCAAAATGCTGTTTTGACGTCAACGGAGTGACCGATATCAAGCAAATGTTTAGTGATAGAAGACCGTGGTACTCTGTCCTCTTGCTTGAAAGCCAGCTAGGCAAGTTTTCAGCGACCCTGGCCACCAGTTGCCTTTGCATGCGCCCAATGTACTTGCATCCAAAAGTACATGTGTATTCGTATGCATAATTAGATGTTGCGTGCAATGGCAAGAGATCCTTTGCCCGTTTTACTGGAATTCTTATAAACGGACTTAAGAAGACGGGCTTTGCAGCATTGTAGGTCCTTTCTATAGTACAGCGCAAGCGTCACTTGATTGTATTTGACATATCATCACCCTTAAAGGGTAGGGATATGGTAACAGGCTTTTTGGAACTGAATGTCCCATCACTTTTCGGTCTAGAGGATTGCTGTACATCTGAATAAAGCGTACAGGATAGCCGCAATGAAGTAGGACTGTTTTGATATGGGAAAGCTCTGCGGGCAGGGTCTCATGAGAGAAAATTTTCCTTGCTCGTTGAAAAAGAGTGTGTACCAGACTTCGCTTCCACTGAATTGGCACAAAACTCGTGAAATGTAGATACTGCCCTTTCCACTTATTTTTTTGGAAAACCGAGCGCGTTTTTGAAAAATTATCCTCGTTTAACATGAGGACGTCTAGGAAGGATAACTTGTTATGCTACTCAGTTTCCATTGTGAATTTCATATTTGAGTTTAGGGTATTCATAAGATTGAGAAGATCGTCAGCGTCTTCCTAAGAATCCACAATCGTGAATATATCGTCCACATATCGTCGATATAATTGTGTCTTATTCAGTCTTGTTGACGCCTTTTCTTCAAGATAATTCATAAAGACATCTGCGAATATGTGCCCTAGTGGACTGCCTATTACGACTCCGTCCAATTGTCTGTAAAATTGTCAATGAAATAGAAATTGAACATTTTTAGTACAGAGTACTAGCAATTGGTGCAGTATTTCAGGCGGCAGACGGGTTTCAGACGCGTGGGCACAAAAAATATTTACTGTTTCGTCCAGCGGTATATACGTAAATAAGGATTCGACGTCTAGTGAAACCATATATTTATCAGTTATATTTTGGCGCTTGCTGTCTTCGAGAAAATGACAGAACGCCTTAAGGTCTTGAAGCTTCCTACTTCAAAAGGTTGTGGATAATATAATATGCTTCATGGGGACATCTTTATGTTCAAAATAAAGAAAAAAGCTCCATATAGTGTTGAAATCGACTAAAATCTCCCAGAATTTTACTGCGCACATATCTTAATTGGCCGGTTAAAGACATTGTGACTTGTGTCACTGAAATAGCCAGACCATTTCAGAGGACATTTTCCAAGCCCACATAAGGAATGGCAACGTGCTTTACTTTTAGCGGAAGCATTTAGCGGGAATTCGGTGGTTTTAGATTTCTAAGACTTGCGTTCATTTTGTAGTGATAATCACTTAGGCCATTTAGTACACTTTGGCTATCGGTAGATTAAAGAACAGTGTTACGCATAGCAAACTTGTAGTGACTTTCAGAAGATTTACTTCAACAGTTTAATTGCTGTTTCTACGAAACCAATTATCTCAACAAAGCATTTATACACCGGCCAAAAATTACACATCTGGCCGTTGGAGGAGACAGTTAATTGCATATTTGGTGTTTTTTTTCAGGCTTTCAATGTACACACAAAGCAGCCTTCTCCCACAAGGGACTAACAATTTGCAAATAGCCACTCAGTTATGCGAGAGCTATCGTCACATAGAGGCACCTACCGATATGGTTTCAGCAAGGGTGTGCACAGCCATATTTTGTATAGTATAAACTTGACTACTTATGCGATTTAGGTAGGCAGGTATTATTGGCGTTCGAATCTGATCAGTTGGCCTTGGCGACAGTTAAGCTTCTGGAATTGCGGCTCGTTTTGAGGTAAGGGCAATCTTTAAGTTAAAGGTTTAACGATTCGCGAGGAATTTAAGCCTCCTTGAAGTTTGTCAGTTTGTTATGACGCATCGTTTTTCGAATGTGTGCTGCTTCGTAAACTGAATTTAAAAAATAGGTGGTAAAAAATTGGTAAAATCGTTTTCAGTTATTACTCCTCAGACCACTATAATGGCATAGAAAATAAACTCGTGAATTATGTACAGTGTCCACATGATTTTCGGGGTTGATTAATTAGTACTACATTGAGTTCTCACCCAACCTGCATGATCGAGTCAGCATGTTAAACACTTTAAGATTGGAAGCGGAGGGCAAGAGGCATTGGCTGTGAGCGATGTCTGTACGCAAAACACGCGGAGCGGGTGTTTCAGGGCATTGGAGGTGGCCTGCGGTTGCGACCTGGACTGGGCAAGGGAAGACAGACTGTCCATATCACCCTCTTCAGACAACAGAGCCCAAATTAATATTTTATTAGGAGTTCAAGCCTCAGGTTGTGAACCACCTGGTTTCAGCTATGACGGACTGATGATGCTTAGTAAGCCAGAAATGGCCATCAAATCTCACTTCTCTTTGTCGAGGAGATTTATTTGCTGCACATATTATTTGAAAAAGGTTAAGATCACAAGATTAGCACAATAAATTGACGTCATATAATTTCGTGACCTCTTATTCGACTGAAAACGGTCATTGGCGATTAATCAGGTAATTAGACGGTCCACTGAATTGTGACCTAGAGGGGCGACACTTGACAAGTTAATAAAGTATAAGCTATTTGTCACAGGGAAGGGGTAGATGAGAGCGGGGTAGTTGTCGCACCATGGCAGTTCATGTTAGTGCATGCTCATGGAAACCTGAAGGACGTGGTTA
This sequence comes from Ligula intestinalis, assembly GCA_036362985.1. Taxonomy (NCBI): domain Eukaryota; kingdom Metazoa; phylum Platyhelminthes; class Cestoda; order Diphyllobothriidea; family Diphyllobothriidae; genus Ligula; species Ligula intestinalis. The sequence goes on along the minus strand of JAYGXS010000008.1, from coordinate 3,221,870 downwards.
GGAGGAGGGGAGAGGGGCAGGGGACAGGGTAGCAGTCAGTCCTTGGGGTGGCGAGGAGGCGTAAGCGTCAATGAATTTATCGATCATTACGAAGGCACTGCGAGGCCAGCTGCTCAAGCTGCTTACAGAGCTCTGGTTTTCTTCTCCGCATCCGCGGCATCCGCAAATCGCAGGCGACGCCCAGTCGTCGCCATGCGCCCTCAAGATCAATACTTTATTGGACAGTTAATTTATCTTCTCAATAGGCAGTGACCATTTGCAGTTGAATAAGAGGTCAGGAAATTAGATGAACTTCAATAAATCTTGCTAATCTCCTGATCCTCATCTCGTTCAAATTTCTTCCAGGAAACAATATTGCAAACATAGGGTTATTTACTGCTGATCACTTCTACCTCTCCTACCATTTGTTACCTTTTGTCACCAGTGAACCCCCGTGCCTGGGTTACAGGAGACCTCGCTTTACGGTTTGAAAAATGGTCATTTTCACAAAATGGACAAATTTATTATACTCATGCACCCAGTTTACTTTTGCCAACCTTGCTCTATTGTCCTCGTTTTTTTTGACCGCATCTTTTAGGACTTTATATTGTTATGTGTAAACGCACGATGAAATACATGCGGGTTCAGTTTCAGTATCGGCATAGTTGAGAATGATGTAGGTGGGTTACGTTTGAATTCCATACTTGGAAATAGTACCTCACTTTTTGGCAAAATGAAATATAGTTACAAAAGAGTTGGTAGTGAAAAAAGCTCACTTAGGATTTTTAGTAGAAAATATGTTGCTCTTCTGGAGGGGTGAGGGTGGACCAGCATCATCCCTTGAGTGCGGAAGATGCGGCAAAATACTCCCTCGCTGTTTGCAGAGTCCACCAATAGGGTTAACAAGATGGAACTATCCGCCAGGAAGGTCGACAGTCTGCCTTGGTGCAACCCACAGCAGACTGTCAACGCTCTTGGCGGATATTTCCGTCTTCGTAAGCTTGTCGGTGGTTGTGAAAGAAGAGCTAATAATGATGCCAAGTGGGGGAAGAGAGCTTAATTCAAATGCATTAATATTTTTCACCCGTACATTTTGAGAAAAATGGGCAAGTTAGTTTGGCGAGCAAGTGCCATCTTAATGAAAACGTTAAAAGAAGGGTAAATAACTCCCTGGATTGTGTTGGCTTCTTTCTAGGTTAGCCTGACGATGACTGTGACTGCCAGATTTCAAACAAGAAGGAGACGCTGCCCTGGAATTTGAGAGCAATCATATGATTTGCCCCCTTACCCCTGTCAAAGCTACGGTTGACAGGCCCTACCGGTCTGTTATTTGCTCATTTTGAGCAAATTACAGGGTAATTACAAAATAGCCGACGACGCGCTCCGTTTTTTGAAGGATAAAGGACAAAATTGTAAACAACATGTGGATGCCGAAAAGTATACACACGTGAATGCCGGGCTTAATTGAAATGGACCCAGGTAGAAGGCCGCAAAACCCGGCAGTTTTGGACATTTGTATTTACTACGACATAAGCGGAGCAAAACGGGAGTTTGTTTTGTTCCGTAAAGGAGGCAGCAAGTGTGGGGGTTTGTGTTGGCCATTCGCACCATATGTTTTCATCCTCGCACTCTTCCTTCGTCGCATCGGCCTTCTCATTATATTGTCGACGTCGCAGTAATGGTATCTGATCGATAATTAGATGGAAACCTTTCAAAATTGAATGGAAAATAAATGGGAGATCTGAATCGTTGAATTGTTCAACGACGTGCTCATCTAGAAGGCTATGAAATTGCGTTTTGCACAGAGCTTAAAAGTGCAGCATGCGAAATATATGCAAATACATATTCATTTCATATACAAGGAGTCCCAAAAATGTACAAACATTTTAAATAATTGCAAACTTGGTGTTTATTAGAAATGCTTTACTTAATAAGGGTAAAAATACTTAGGAGTATCATTTTATTGTTTTTTTTCACTGCACTTGGACTGTTGCAACAGTGGCTGAAATGAGAGAATCCATTGAACACGAATGCACACGAACACCAAGGGAATTGTATCATTGTATGTGCGATTCCATTGCCTCGCGTTGTCAGCAGTGTCATGACCAAAATGAACGGGAGTTTGAGAACATTCAGTGAAAAAAAAAACGAAAAAATGATACTCGTAACTATCTTGACATTTATTGAATAAAATTATGTTTAGCACCAATTTTACTATAAGATAAAATGTGTATGCATTTTTGGGACACCTTGTATATTGGGGTAGATTTGCGTTGGACAAAACGTTTCAATAACGTCTCTGTCCGGTCCTTTGTTACTTTTCCTGAAAAAAAATGAACCACCGTTTCTCTTTTACTACGTGCAGTTGTTTTGTATGCAATGAGGTAATCCAACACGAAATTCTCGACATGAAATAGCAGCTCCAAGGATCCAAAACGCGGGCTTTTATAAGCCTAGTTAGTAATCTCTGCTGATGTACAACCTGAGATTTATAACGTGGGCATGGCTTCTACAGGTAGAAAAAAGGGAAAAACTCACGCATCTACTGGCCTGACAAAAAATATAACATGAATTAACTTCTTAATTTCTTTGGAAATTAATAAATTTTTATGGTGTACATCGACATTTTGATGTTCGGCATAGACCGACAGTCGATGTGTGTATGAGGTCAAACTCCATAAACCACCGCGTACTATGTAAATGCTGCCATCAGACAGACACTAGTAGTATAAATTGTTTTTGCAACTTACCATGCTAGCAGTCCTGGCACTAGATAATAAGCCCAGACACGTGTTTCAGCGGTTAACTGCTGCTCCCTGACACAGCTTGTCGGGTATGTCAGTAGGCTCCCTAATTTACAGGTGATATACCAGTATAGTAAGTTACAAGGTCCATATATACAACGGATTTATTTTGTTAAGTTATAGACAAGAGTGTATGCTTATTATTTTCCTTCAATTTCTCACAGAACAGCCTTCGCAATTACTCATTTCGTCAAGTTCCAAGTTTAAAGCGAGCATATGCTTGAAAATAAGCCATGAGGGTATTTGTAGTTTAGGTATATCTAGGAGGGCACACTACAAAATGCGGCAGGAAACATTTACTTTGATATCTGTGCACCAAAACACCGAAAACAGAACTGGAAAAGTGAGCCTTGTTACCAATTGATGAAAGTTTATCCACCAATGTTAAGATTCCATATCTAGACATGCCCCTGGCTCACTGGGATAGAGCGCTGGACTTCTGGTCCACAGGTCGTGTGTTCGAACCCCGGGTGTCGTTCTTACTGGAGTTGGATATTGCTGGCTGGCAACGGCTAATGAACCAGAAAGTACCATTCCAGTCTTCCTGGTCGTTGTCGCCAAGGTTAATCTGCCTATAATACTAGCCGCTATGCGGCTACTGGCAGGACTCGAGAGTAAGAAACAGGGCAGAATGTTGAGCTGCGTAGGTTTCGTAACCGATCAATAAGCAGTCGTCTGCGAACCCTTACTATGTTCTTGGCAGGAATGTTGTAACTGCATATGTGTTCATCATCATCAGACAAAGCAGTCGATATACATTTTCATCGAATGCGATCTTTTCGATAGTATTAGTTGTTAGACATTTACTGACATCGGGCTCTTGGCCCTGTATGCTTCATTGTTTAAGCTTACTTATGCCATGTGTTCTTTAAAGTTTTTTTTTCAAAAATAAACCGCCTCTACGCTTTGAATAACGTCATTGCATTGCTTTAATGAACCCTGTTCAATTGGATTTATTTTTGTTAAATTTCAACAATATTACCTATGTAAGCATTCAGAAAGTCAATTTAGGCAAACAGACGTTTTCGATTCATTCATCATCAGGCATATACAGTAACATAAAGGGGGATAGAATTAGTAAAATTTTCAGCAACCAATCAGCAGTAATAAAATGGGAGAGGGGGAATTTGTAAGCGATCAGAGGGGGCCGAGGGGGAGTAGTGACGTGTCCTACAATGAGTTCATATCCACTGGACATCTCCTCGTCGGGTCGCGGCGTCTTGACAGCAGTTGTCGCTGGCTGCCCATCATCTCGCGGTATGATAAGAGGTTTGCGGATGGATGTAGAGTTTGTTCTCAGCCACGGGAGCCGTAAGGCCACTGCGAACGCCTTCTGTGTACATAAGATCGGGTTTGTGAGGCATATGGCGACGGCCTCTGCCATCGCAAGTATCCGTTGACGCAGGAACATGGAATGTTTCGTCGGCAGTTTATACAAGACTCGTTTCGCTTGGTTTACGTCTAACCGGTGACCGCTGTCAAATAAGTGAGGCAAAGCGCGCTTGATATTAACTTTACCTCGCCCCTGTTTAGCCAAGCAGGATGGTGCTCTCGCATGCGCTTGGATAGTCGCTTAGTTGTTCGATCAATTTAATCTGCCCCACAGGAGCATGTCAAATTTGCGATGCACATTAAGGAGGTCTGGAACGGGAGTCTAACCTTGTCTTCAAGGCGAAGAAGTGGGGTGCTTGCAAATTCTAATCCTAATTTAGCTGCTGGATACGTACGCGCGATTGCAGCGTTTAAGCGAAGCTGTAGAAGTTCGTTTGCTGGATTCCATTGAAATGGCAATGTAAGGAACAAGGGTTTCTTCTCAGCCATCGGTTCTTCCGATTTTATTGGAGTCCTTCCACAAACTTATTGATGAACTTCTCGGGAAATCCATTTTCTTGTCAGTTGCTAAAACTTTTGCTAACTCTACCCCTTTTATATGAATGTACATAACCAACGCTAAATTAATCGAAAACGTTTGGTCGCCTTAACTGACTTCCTACATTTCTTTTTATTCGAAGAAGAAGAATGCTATATTGAGAATTTTACAAACCTGAATTTTCAGCAAAATGGCTCCATTCATGGAGAGCAGATGGTAAGGTAAATAAAGGATAATTTTTAAGAGGACAAAGGTAAAAGGTTATGTTATACTCACAAGTCAAGTATTTTACGACATTTACATCAACTATGGAGACAAATCAGCTTTCAACCTCTCCATTTCCGCTTCTTCACACTCTTTGTTCTTCATGTTGTCATCCTACGGAGAATTGTTGATGTTGGTGGTGTTGGTGAATTGCATATGCGACAGATTGGCCACATTTGATAAATATTGGGTTGGTGATAAGCTGTAGATAAATTAACTTGTTTTCGTTCATTTAAAAAGGTAGCAGTGTACTGTAGATATAACCTCATGATCACAAATGCAGGTAATAAAAGCAGAGGATTAGAGAGGATGGTAAAGGATTATAAATTCCCCCGTGAATTCCCCCTCTTATTTATCGTACACGTTACAGGTAGTGGAAACTGGATCGACTACTAAGAAATCATCATTTGTAAACATGATGTATGGTCGGTGGATTGCATGCTATCATGCCTTATTTGTCCATTATTATTTAACGATGAGTTAATACAAAATTTTGGATTTGAGCAAAATTGTTCATTAGTATGTGTTAAAATATTTCGTAGCGGTGTTGTTATTTTATTTTTGACCCCTTGTGCTTTTCACTTTCGATAATTATATACTGGATACTGGGAAAACTGTCATAGTTTTGGGATTGGGAATAAATAGGACGACACATACATCGCGTAGGGAGTTTGAAGGCGCTTGCCACTTAACTTAGATGCTAGCTTCTCTGGAAACATCTGAACTTGCCAACAGGTTGAACATTTGAGTAGCAAATATGCAACTGATCTTAATGTTAATGCAATAGATAGAAAGGTAGAAGCCATTTCGATCACCAGAATCACAGTTTTACTTGTCTGAGCTTTCGGGCTCCTTCTAGAGTCCATTGTCAGAGATAAAAAGGCGAACACAAAAAACAAGCAACAGCTGTAGGACGCAGGGACCAATCAACCATTATAGGGAGAAATGGATTCCCCTCGCAGCTGTGAGGGTAATCGCGCACGCTGGCAACAAAACAGGCCGCGAATTGATTGAAGCTTGGGCCTCGGATGAGAACACAGTCAATTGATTTATCAATATAGCGCCGGCATACATTGCACTGCGCGGGAATCTCCGGAATGATGGCACTATCAGTTGACTTTTCCCTTCTCCCATAACGGTTGATTGGTCTATGCGTCCTATAATTGTTGCTTGTCTTTCGTGTACGCCTTTTATCTCTGACGATGGACTCTAGAAGGAGCCCGAAAGCTCAGACAATTAAAAGTATGATTCCGATTATCGCACCGCCTTCTACTTCTCTATATACACATGTACCTGGGATGCGAACATTTTCCTCAATTCGTTAATGCACTATATCATTCAGTACCGAATGAAAACACTTATTGATGCATACCAAACTGCAAGCCATGAGCCGAAGTGTGTCTCATGGATCTGTGAAAGCGTTTATAGGGTATTCTATGATCAAAAGTTGGTTTATCCCCCTTCGTTGTTTACTTATCATGATGTTAAGGCACGCTAGGGCCAGCGAGCAAAGCAGTTGAACTATTTGGTGCTACAGGATTTGGTCAACGGTTCGCGGGCTTTGTTCAACAAGATGGTTCATAGATAGCATTGAGGGTCGTCCTCTAGTTGACACACTACATACAACCACGTTTGGAAAAAGGCTGTTCAAAGAAACAACCGCTATTGTGTAATTAAAAGCAGGAGCTATCGTTTCGCATAATGAGAAAAAAGTCGTTCATTTGAACTCTGGTCAGTTCTCTAAGTCTTTGACAAAGACCGGTGTAGTAAAAGTGGTCAAAGTTCTGAAACGCAGACCAGTGTTTTTGTTGATACGTTAAAATACCGAGTTTACAGTTGTAAGAGCTGCATTGTGATGACTCGCACTCACAAAACTCATTGCAATATATTACTTTTTGCGTATGCAGTAGACGCAGTGAGTCAATTTTTAACACATGATTATTAGCATCTTCCTCCTTCTTTTGTGGCAAGAAACGTTATGCCAATCTCCGCTTCGGCTAAAAGTATCGAAACATCTGTATAGTAGAAGGGTGATTGTGTCATTTAACGAAGAATCTTGCTTCGCACTTGTTGCGGTCGTCACTAAGTTTGATTTCTTATAAATGACGTCAGCGGCAGAACAGGATAAAGATGTCGCCTACCTGGTCTAAAAACTTTTTTCAGCTTGCATGCTCGGCGGTCGTGCCTTGATTTCGAAGATAACGATGGCTTGGCACCTTAGCAGAGTCATGCATCACACTTGACGCTGTTGCGTTGTCTAACTCGTGTCTTCGACTCTGATCATTCCAAGGTCGTCACCAATTTTCCTTTGTTGAGAATAAAGTTAGGGACAGAACAGGATTGAGACGTCGGTTAGCACTCCCGGCGGTTGGGCCCTGGTTTTAAAGATAACGACTAAGTTCCGATATAAACCGATTGATTTGCAGCTAAGGAAATAGACTCATTGCTCAATGATCACTAAAGAAACTTACATCCTCTTCTCTGCCTTGAGTCTCATTCTCGGAGCCTGACAGCAACAGCACGGTCGCTAGCACTATGGGCAGACATTACCGCTGGCAAAGATAAAGGAATGGTCATTTCTGGCTTACTGGCCGTCTTTATTGAATCATACTCAGCCCCAACTTACACATTACCCGAGCCTCGAACTCGCAGAGTTTTTGATCAGAAGTCTCACGATCTGTTTGCCGACGCTACTTACTGCAGTGCAGCCGCTATTAGGGCTCGCGAATAAGATCTCAGGCAAAACAGGATGAGTAAGTTCTTTTTTCGATTGGCGAGTGTCACCGGGTGTCTATATCTGCCGATCTAAATCAGCAAGAGAACGAGTCTGTGGCTAGCAGGGCAGAACGTTATACTTCTCATCAAAATTTTGCAAGTTTAAACCTCGGCTGACTGTCTGACGACGGCAAATAAGCCAGAAATGGCCATTGTAGTCCTTTTTGTCCGTACGGGTAATATTATCTGCATATACTACTAGCTCCTACGGCTGTCAGTGGCTCATTCGAGGCCCAAGGCAGAGCGGGACAGATGATTTCCTTTAGCAGTCGGGTGAATGTTCTTCAACAAGTGTCCATATCCCTTGACCTAACCCAGCAATACAACGAGCCCTTGGCTCACTTGTTAGGACGTTTGATGGCTATTAAGGCACAACTGGACATTAAAGTCTCCTTTGCGTTTGTCAGTAATACTCTCTTCCAGTGTCCTCTGGCTTTACCGACAATAGCATCTCCTTAAGGAAAACCAGTTAGTCAGACAAACTGGCAAAACCTTCAATAATATCTCATCTACGAGATCCACGTGAGATCCGCATGATTTCTTACAGTCATATTTTCTTGCGTAAGCCAGCTGCAATACTCGACTGCTCTTCGAACATTTCCCCTTCACCTAGGGCGAAGTAGCCTGACGTTTTTCTGGGCACCAGCACGTTAAGTTCTCCGCAGCCTAGGAATGGTTATCTAGCAGGACTGAATTCATGCTTTTTTGTTTCCACTTCCATCTGATGACGAAGGGGGAAGATACACACCTCGCATCCCAATCAGAGGTGGGATAATCTTCCTTTTGTGCTCTCGTGTCTGGTGTGTGCATGCATGACGGTCTGTCCGCAATGCTTTTGCACTGCTTTTGCACGCATGCACATCCTGCACAAAACTCTCTTGTGGCATATCTGTCCCTCCTTCAAGCTTACTGAATTTGAGGCTTAAATCGGAACAAGGGAAAGTGTTTAAGTGGGTAGCTCACCAAGTCATATAAACACTGCACTGTCTTGTCTGTTTGCATCTTCGAAGAAAGATTGACCTTTATATGTATAATATTTTTCATGAAAATGCCCAGCTACCTGCAAAAGCAGAATAATTTCGTCTAAAATAAAAATACATTTCCCGAAATTTCAATGCAAACTAGTTTTATTCGGTGTTATAAGATCAATAAACTTTTGAATTACTATACTGTTAGACGCTACCGGTCTGTCACTATCTGTCGCAAATAATCTAATATGCCTTTTTCTTTCATACAGTTCACAGTTTCAACTTGGCTGAAAAATGTTTAAGCCTGAATAAAAGCCTCTGTATATAGTTCACTAACAAGAAATGCTTGAAAACGACCTCAGTCATTAAACATATATATTGGGTGAAGAACTCAATGTTTTGAAGTCGGAATTTCAATAAATTGAACCGATTGGGAAACGCACATCAAGCTACGGAGTATACATTTCCAACTTGGAAACTTTACTCCATTAGCACACTCGTCAGTTAAGTCTATCAGAATGGCCCTCTTGCTTCAACAGAAAAAAAATTAAATGCAACCTGAAAATACTGGCTGCGAATCCTGCAAACAAATTTTAGGACAAAAGTTAGCTTGATAATTAAGCGTATGTCTGGACAAGTTATTTTGATCAACTGAGTGAATTTAATAATAAGAAGGGCTTTGGTTTGGAAAACTGCCCTTTTATTTAAAGTTATTGGAGAAAATAGGCTCTAATTTCTTGCTTAATCATGAGTTTGTTTACATAAAAGGAATTTCGTATGCTACAAGGAAAAACAGGACGAAATTTTCGTCTAATATATATTGTACTAAGGAAGAAGTCCATAATTACTAAAAAAGGTGGAATAATAATCCATCCAGTTCTGAAAATTTTTGTGCGAAAATGATCAAATTTACCTTAATAGCAGTTAAAGGAATCGAATTTATTTGCAGAAAAAAGAAGTGCTAGTAGTTTAGAAATTATATTAAGCTATTTTGTGAAGATTTTTGGCAAAACATGCAGTAACAAAAAGTTCTTGGTAGAACATTTAATCTTTACCGCACTGGTGGTCGCACGCGTAAACAGTTTCTACATGTAACCGCAAAGACAGCCTATAGAAGGCCTTATTGGATGTTAGTCATGTAGAAATATAGTTTTTGTAAAAAATGGGTTCCGTTCAGACCTTTTTTAGAAGCGGAACAGACAGAAGAATAATAAGTATTTCAAAAAATGGTCACATATCTGGCCTGTTTTTTGCATTCGCACGTTCATTACGAATCGTAGAATAAATCTACTTCAGCAAAAATTATCCCTTATAAAGTGAAAGTTATGTTCTTTCATATCCAGTCAAATTTAATCGTTTTTCTTCAGATATCATTCAAGAAATTGTTGAAAGTCTGGAATGTCACTGTGAGATTATCTTGGAAAAAGTTAATATCCGCAAAATTTCGTCAGCTTAGTATCTAAAAAAGCACTTTTTACAGAGATTACCTGTTATGAAAAGTTTTTTTTATAAATATTAGGAATATAAATATGCGGGTTATCAAGCAGACATGTTGTATGCTCAAAAATGTGGTTTGGTGTTTTGAAGCATTTCAAAATTTGAACAAAATGGCCAGGGGCCTAAAAAATTATTTTCGAAAACTCATTTTTGGGTAAATGCTGTTTAGTTATATCTTATTTTGAAAGGTAAGAGTTAAAAATCGAACAAACGGACAATAAGTAAACGTATGAAGAAATGCACGTCAATAAAGCAAAATGAAGCGAGACTTTATTCTACGATATTCAATAAATAGTTAAGGACTAATTACAATAAGCACAAAATATTTTGACTACAGGCAAGTTCCTTATGTTCAAAGAAATTAGTTGCTTGAAGTTTCATACTTAAAAAACTATGTAAATTAATTGTTATAATTTAAAGCTATTTTGGACGTCTCCACAAGCTGGGAATTATTGAGAAAATTTATTTTTCTTAACAGACACTGAGTACGCCTTGTAGTTCTTTCAAGTGCTTTATATGCCAAAGGTTGCTCATTATCAGTTAAAAGTTTTCGTAAATGCGTTTCCGCTGGTATGGGAAAAATAATGAAACGTTTACAAATTTAGGAAATTTGCTTGCAGCACTCGCAGAACTGTACCATATTGTAATCCGAAAAATACCAGATTTTAGGCGTTTTGTTTCTGCGATGTGGTTGAGTACATGCCTGTAGATTTTTAAATTGTACTCTTCTCACCAAATAAAATATATTATTAACAATAAGCCTCTTGTTAAGGTGCATTAGGAAGAAGAATGTACTCAAAGGGATGTTTACACTTTAAATGGTAATTTCGGTGGGGACTCAGCCTAGAACCATCCAATAGCAAAAGTCTCTCGGTCCAAGTGTCTTACGAAATCGTAGTTAGAGGTTTAATGCTCAGTAAATGCGCTGTAAATGCGTATTTTCTGCGCGATACGTGCACAGAAAGAAATAAATTGTAGTCACTTGTGATTTTTTTAATGAAATAAAAACGGATATTAAAGGTTGCGTAAAGAGCAAAAGTCTGAAATGAAAGCTTTTAGAATAACTATTGGCTAAAATAAGTGGTGTTTTTCTAGGTGGAAATTTGTCTTATTGAAACTTTGCAGAACGTTTCTTTATATACTTGTCTTCAGGGGGCCCCACTATAAAACCAAACTATAACTTTTTAGTTTATGAAGAGGATTTAGACGAAGGTGATTTGGCCACGTGTGGCAAGTAAACATTTTTTTACGGGAGGTTTGCACAATTTTCTCCAATTAAAAACCCAATCGAGGGCAAATGTATAAGTATGCACATGAATGCTTTTGCAAACTTCTTCTAGGCGAAGGAAATATAAGTCAGCTTAGTCCGCCTAGCACGATGTTTTGTGCTTATAAATATGTGAATTATAATATTGCAAACATAATTATTTAGAGAATTACATATTTTATCAGGTATTTAGTGCCTACGATCTAGGAAAAAAACGAAATAATATTGTGTAAGACGAAAAGGTCGATGCTATTTTCATATAGTTTTTTTAAATTTAATAAAGCCTTTTGATTAGCTCCCTTTTTTTACTAAACCCGTAAGACACAAATTCTCTTGGAAGTTAAAGACATTGGAGTAGCATGTGCAAGAACATCATTGTAGTGAGCAGTTGCTTTGAAAAAAAATTCCATTTGGCTGAATTAATTGCGTTCTAGGAAGAATGCCCACTTAGGGTAAATATTTAGTTTGCAATGTTCCACAAGAAGTGCATGTGGAGTTGAACCCTGCTTTCTGTTTATCATATGCTGTGCCAGAATAGAAAACTTGTTATAACTAAGGGAAAGTAATTCAATAATATTTTGTGTTCATTTTTCGTCTTTTAAGATGGCATATTTTGTTCCCGAGCCGTTGAGTTTCCAAGAACAAACTGAATATCAGGTAAGACATCACATTAAGAAATTTCAGGTATTATTTAAAAACTGATACGCCATAGTCAGACTATGTGGCCAACAGTCCCACGAATAAGTTATTATTCATACCGATATATTTATGCTATCGTTTGAAAATTTACCGTTAGTGCCAAGTCACAATCTGTATCCCACCAGATGTGCCAGATAAGTTATGTTTTTAAACGCTTAAGACATTCCAATACTGTACGGAGTAGATAATGATCTAAGTGGAATAGGATTATTTTATTACAATCGAAACATGGCATTTTGGCAGGCCTGACTTATTCAAGAAAAACTCCAGCAATGTCGCAGACTTAATTACAAAACCCCTTTAGTCGGTGTCATCTTCAAAGACTATCGCATCTAAGGAGCATATATGAATGTCGGTGGTGTGAAGCACCTCTAAACACTTAACCTATCGGTATATCTGTGATCGCATTGGCAAAGCGCATAAACGCATATTTTCGGGAGCTCACTAAATAACCTGGCATTTCATGTGCGTTAATGAGACTGCCGCACTTCCCGTTCTATCAGTTGATATCTGACAGTAAAATGAATAATTAAATTAGACCACACCGGCTGTGATAGCTGCACGCACAACATAAACCGCAAAAGACTGCGGCTTGATACTCGTTGATGAACTTTCATCGAACGCTAACGCAACTTAATTTTCCCGCTCCGCCTTTGACTTGAGCCTCATTTCTGGGTCCCTGACGGCAGCTGTAACATCTAGTAGTCTGGACAGATCGTATTGTCGGCAAAGACCAGGAAGACTGGAAGGGCCATTACTGGCACATGGGTCGTCGCCTCAAGTGGTACCTTCAATACTAGCTGCTACATTTGCTTCCAGGGTCCGAGAAATGAGACCCATGGCGAATTTGGGGACAGAGAAGTGACTGCCATTAGTTTATAAACGCTAATGCTTATGCCTCGACCTAAACCGGCAAGACAGCAAGCTCGAGGCTCATTGGCCGGGGCGCAGCGTTGAGCTTCAGATGGTGCACCACTTGAGATTGGGTAGGACAGCCTGACGATGACTACTAAGCCAGAAATAGTCATTTCAGTCGCCCTTGTCTTTGCCAGCAGTAATATCTGCCTAGACTGCTGCTTGTCCATGCAAATGTACCTGATGATACAATTCTAGAGACAGGCTTATATATTTTGCTACCAACCCAAATTCATACTTCAAACTGTATATAAACGTAAACTGTTTCCCATTAGAAATTCATCACAACGCAAAAGTTGTTACCCAGTAGGTCTGAATTAAGGTTGCATATTTTCAGTTGATGGCCGCTCTGACGAAGAGAGAAGACGTCCGCATCGCACCAAGATCAGAGGTGTGATAATCTTACGTTTGCTCTTTCCTGTGTGTGTTTGCATAATTCATGTCTGTGGCACTTCTGTTCCCCTCTCACACAGCTTTACTGATATTTCAGCACCCCTACTGCATTCGAGACCTAAATATTAGCAACAGGTCTTGTTCACCTGCGGATTATGCAAGTGGTCGCATACACAGTGCTTTGTCTAGTCTCGATCAACCTTAATTTATTTTGCCTTTGTCCGCAATACTATCTACGGTTAAGTTTCTAAATAAAAGGCCTCAACTTTCTACGAAACGGGGAGCTCGGTACGTTTGGTTTGACTAAAGCTTTGCCAGCTCCTCTGAATCATTATGTTGGGTTTGATTTAACGTACGAGATCAGATAGAGGAAAATGGTATATTCATGCAAAGCGGCAAATCCATAAAGCTGTGACGGAGATAGCAGTCGTACCCAACGGAATTCTGTTCATTTTGTTCACTCACCGCATTCAATGGAATCTACAGCCTGTTAGTTTGACGTCCTCATGGATCCCACTGGGTATCAGTTGAAGACATTTAATGAACAGCATTACGCTCAACCGTTTGCCTCTCGCGGCTGCTGGCAATTGCGCACACACTCGTATCTGCCGTGCCCACTACTAGCCAATCACTTTCAAGGTTGACCCACACAGGGCAGCACTGTGACGGCAGCCACGTGCAAACACTTTTGACGCCTGATCTATCATCGGTGGGCGTGTACTTGTGTACTCCGAAGGTTCAACCCACTCTCCACTCCCTCTTTACAGAATAGAGTACTGCTCACTCCTGGCATCTCACCTTTTCTCTTCCAAATGGAATCGGGCCTGAAGATTTCAGAAGTGCTAGGGTCTTCCCTATTATCTTAAGCCATCGCGAGAGACAAACGTTTGTGTGCGTGTGTGTCAGTTGCCTGTTGCTGGCGGTTGGGGGGAGGGGGAGAGAGTGAGGTCCACGCTCGGCGCGTTTCTTGCCTCACTATAATTAATCCGATGCGCTTGAATCTACCACGCTGCGCTAAAAGCCGTTGCCTGGGAGAGTTGTTAGCTGGCGGGTTAACCCGGACACCGCAGTCGGTCCAGTGTATCTTGTTGTGTAGTTTGGCTGTTTGCGGACTGAGAGTTAGGTTTCAATGGTTCCATCTTAATGTGGTCTTTATGGCACTTCTGTCGGGAGCATACCTAACGTGATGCGTTGTTCGTTACGCGCGATGAGTGTTTATCGCGCCAGCCGTCCATGCCCTTCCGCCTTCGTGACTCTGTCTTGACACCGGTTCCCGGTTCGGGGGTGGTCAGAGAGTGGGATAGACGCGTCGTCTTTGCCTTCGCTATAATCAGCCACAGTCACCGCGTGCTTCAATTCTTTGAAGCTCGCGTGATTTAACTCTTATGTGTGTGACGTGAGAAGTTCGTCGTATCGTAAAAAACTGTTACACACAGCAGGGCTGAAGTCAGGCTGGGTTTTTCTTTCTTTAGCTGATAGCCGCTCCGAAGAACGTGGTAAACAACGCCAGCAGCGCACGGGGATCAGAGGTGAGATGACCTTATGTTTGTGCTCTTTCGTGTGTGTGTGTGTCGTTGTGTGTTGACTCTACACTAATTTTGCTTAAATGCCAATCCTGTACAATTCACGTCTGTGAGACTTTTATTTCTCCTTCACACGCTTGCATAGCGCTCACTGAATTCGGAGCTTAAACCATAACAAGAGACCGCGTTCACTTACACAGCATCAATTTCCCAACTTGTTGTATAAACACTGCTTTATCTTGACGTAATGCGTGATGGAAACCAGATCCACGTTCATCTGAAAAATGTTTGTCGTGAAGTTCCAGACGTCTGAGGCCGTGGAACAAATTTAACAACAATATAATCTCCGATGTTTCGTAAACGAAGAAATGAACTACTCAACACTTCGATATGAACCGCTCATCATTATGTGTTGTAAGGTCGTCGCAGCTTGTGAACACTGTCTCCTTTTATCGCTGTTGCTCTCCCAACATGTCATGCCAATAATTGGATTTTTTTATTCTTCACTAATATGAACAGCTTTACTCTTGGCTCCAATTGTTCGGACCAACACTCCCAATTCAATTAATTGCATAATCCGTGCTAATGAATAGCCATTTATCACGAGGAAAGCACGATGGACATTTATATGCATAATGTAATTCACGTCAACCTCAACATATTTTTGGTAGTAGAGCATTTGGAACCGTATTGATTAAAACACAAAATATAATCCAAAAGGCTTCAATGGTCACTTAACTGAAATGTTCATTCTAAAGTCAATTGTGCAGCTCCGATTTGGCTGCAATTACTGGACACGCGTTCGATGCTAACGAATTGTTTAAATGTACCCTGATTTTTGTAACTCACATCGCGGATCCTAATATTTAAATGGATTCGGTCTACCAAATGAGGGTGTTTCCGAGGAGTATTTTACCCAATACCTCTTCGTAACGCTTACCTCAAGTCCCAATGATAATAACAGTTGACTTTTTACGGTATTATTAAGTAAACAGGGAAGAACAAACCAGGTTAACCATCTCAACGGCAGATACTCACAGTCAATAGCAAACGTATTGGCTAAATATAATGCCCAAGTTTGGACATGGAACAAAACTCCTGTTTCAAAACGTCCGTCGCAATTTCAAAGTCAAAGTCGACATTGGTAAGCAAAAAGTCAGTTTTTTTGGCAAATAATTGTTTTCAGCAACTCGTCATCAGGCCGAACGTTTGCAAGGAAAGTGAACGCTGTACACAACAATTAAAGTTTGAATATGTAGAAAGATCAATAACTGTCTAACATGGGCGCTGATTGGCCACCACTGTCTATGTCAGTTTACGCATATAGGCCATGTCAGCGTGCTGGTTGAGAGACTGCCGCTAGTTGCTAGGGGCGAAATGCTATGGCCACTTGGTGTCGGTTTAGGCCATGGAAGTGTAAGAGCTGGGTCAGAGTCTTCTGACAACAGAGCACTGGATTTGCTAGCCTTATAGCTACAGCTTCGTCTGTTTCGAGCATCTTTCACTTGCTTCTGTGGAGCGGGATACATCGGGCGAACAACGAGACGCCTGGAAAAGAGAGTTCGTGAACACATACCGGCCTGGCTAAGCAAAGGTGAAACTAGATCGATTTCGAGTTCTATTCTCGCACATCTCGTCGATGCGAATCATCGAGTCGATACTAACGAAGCCTTTCAGGTTGCCTACAGGACATCATCTAACTTTTTGAAAAGCCTACGCCAACGGATGCTCACAACAGCTGAAGCAGTACCTAAAAGGCTACAAAATTCACTGCTGTGTTGTCAGAAAACGCTGACATAAGCTCTTACAATACCATGGCCTACACCGACACCAGGTGGCGAAAGCATTTCGCCCCTTCAAACTAGCGGCAGTCTGTCAACTAATACGCTGACATGGCCTACATGCGCAAACTGAACTAGTCCGCAGTGGCCAATCAGGCCCGTGTTATATAGTTATTGATTTTTCTACAAATTCAAACTTTAATTTTTATGTACAACGTTCATTTCCCTTGCAAATGTTTGGCCTGATGACGAATTGCTGAAAACAATTTTTTGCCACTAACTGATTTTTAATATTTACCATGGAAATATTTACGAAGTAAGCAAAAAGGAAAAGGAACAGTAAGGTTGTAGATCAGACAGAATTTTTATGCGTAATTAGACGATACATTTTCTTATAACGGAAACCTAACTAGGTGATGACCGATAAAAAAAGGATTGCAGAGAAATCTAATATTTGCTTGTCTAAGAATATGGCAAAATGCGCATCAGCTCTGAGATAGCTAACGATAATTCCTATCGATATCTTATCGAAAGTGGTTTAGTAATATGGGAGCTTATTTTATTTTATCAATGGAGATAAATTAAAATGCACTGATAACAGTTTGGCTTAAAAAGTGTCCAGTTAGTTTGAATGTTGAGTTTTGGATTGTGAACATATAAATATTGGTGCATCACGAGTTAGAATCAGTATACACTTACTGATCCTTACTACAGATCCTGCCCAATCGGCAGCTGATATTTTTCACTTTTCGTTTTCCTTGGGGCATGAATTATGCTTTCTTGAAATGTTTTTTCTGAGAGGCTTGCAGAAATGCCTCTAGTTAAAAGGGCAGTAAATAATCATTGCATAAGTATGAAAATTAATGCTTATTAAGTGGCTTCTATTTTGAGAAAGATTGAGCTAGATAAGTCCGCCTAGTACAATGCCTAATTCTTCAAAAGATGTGACTCCAATATAACATTTGTTGCCGAAGATCAAGCAAAAAACGATTAATTATATTTTACAAACTGAACAGTCCTGTCACCATTTCCAATATGGCTTTGGCAAAAGTCCACCCACTAGTCCAATTTCTAACCCCACCAGTTGGACAACATTTGCTTGGAAGTTAAATACAGTAATCAAAATTCACAGGAACATAATTATTGTGGGTAGTTACCCTGGGAATTAAATATAATTTCCTTTCGGATGAGATAAATAAATTCCAGAAAATGCGCTCACGCAGGTTTAATATTGTGTTTGATATTTTTAAGTAGGGTTGGAAACAACCAAATTACTGTCCCTGTCTCATATGCTGTAAAAGCGACAATTAGCATTCTTTTCTTCTACTCTTCTTTGGGATTTGAATTATTCGTTCATCTCTGATATTTGATAAGTAAAATACCGATTTAACGTATTCTTTTGTACACAGTGAAATCACCAAAATATTACATGAGGGAACTTAAGAACACATACACGCAGGCAACAGTCAATTGAAACAAGCTGAAGATAAAAAAGGCAAAATAGGGCACTTGGTATCACTGGTTACGCTGTTTTCGCTGGTCAAACCGATTTTTACTTAAGAAATGAGCAGTGCTAATGTGAAAAGGTCTGCGTTTTGTTTTGTTCATCCTTCTCCTTTGTATTGCAGTCAAGCATTTTCATCGGCGTTTCTGATGGAAAGCAAACAGAAGCAAACATAAGTCTGAAAACAGCCAAGAAAATATGGTTAAGGGAGGCGAAACCCGATTATTTTAATTCATATCTGCTACTCATGTCTCTGATGACGAATCCGCGACGGATATCGAAACGTCAGGCGAATAAACATATTGTCCCAGCGATCGAGTCTTCTTCTTCTTCTCAATAAAAATTAATGTTAAGTAGATGTTGTACAACATTTCTTGAATACGATCATCTCATGGATAATGACTCAAGAGAAGTACATATTAATGCGCGTTAATCGTGTTCTTAAGGAGACCGGTTTTTGTTACGGTTCCACGCATTAAGGACATTTTATTTGATAAAAGTGTCGAAAAGGGGAAAGTTTGATTGCTCGAAAATTATTTCAGCTATTCATTTCGTTATTGTGCTTTCTCTTATCCAGCTCATCTAATCTACTTTGTCGCATCGCTTCTGTGAGTTGAAACGAATGCTTAAATAGAGTGCAAGACAGGAACATAGACTAAAGCGATGATAAACTCGATTACTTTACTTTTTTTAAGCTACTGTCATATTAAACAATGTTGTTGAACAAATTCTGTGCAGGTTTGTGCAGACATTAGAGCCTCATAGGGATTAAGATCAAAAAGTTTATATGCATTAATGATTTACTTAAACTTTATAATTTAAGGTAACGGATATTGTTCCGAAGCCACTGACTGTCCAAAAGCGAGGGGAATATAAGGTACGTTATCATGTCCTCTTGTCCATAACACCTAAAATAGGCTATACACGTGTTATACTTACATTTTACCCGCTTTTCGAGCCGCTGGGCTCCTATAAACGCACACACAGGGCTGAGTAATGGTTACTTTTTTCCTACAGCTGAATGCGCTGATGGCTTTACTCCTTATCTTCTATCCTTGCAAGATTACCCTTAAAAAACCCTTCAATTATTCCAAGCAGAATTTAATTAACCCAATTGTGAAAACTGCGTGGCCTCGGTAATCAGCTGATTTGTTTAAGTCTACCAACACTCCTAGTAGTAAAGTATGCCTAGTTGACATTCTGATGGATTGTAGGTGATTGCTTAGGAACTCCTGCATGGGCAGTTGATCCTTACTGGCGGATTCCATAAGAGAAGTGCTCAACTTTGATATTTCTTATATCCTAACCTTGAACGGTTTATCTAAAAAATCATTGAATCATTAAAACCAAACGTATTGTCTTTTCGGCTCCTCCTGGTGCATATCAAAACCTTAACTGTTTCCAACCCTGTTTCTTACACCTACATGTACAAGCTAACGTTGCATCTATCCTCAACATGTTGCGACCTGATCACAAGGCTGTCAATGAGGACAACACACATTAAAGAAACCTTTAGCAGAGAATGTGGAAAAATCCTATTCCGTTAGATTTACTTTTATTTTGGCGGCCTGAATAAAACAGAAATTAAAAAGCAGGTCAATATATAGTAGGACAATTTAGCAGCATAGATTAAAAATACTGAGGTAAGTTTCAGCAATACGAAATAAATCCGCTCAGTACACGACAACATTGTTGCAAAGAGTCTGATGATTCGTGAAGAAGAGGCCTGTTTTCTATCACATGAGCAATCCCACTGACAGTTGAATCGAAAGACAAGAAGTATGAGCGTATTTAAGGGGAATTACAAGAAATTATAATCATTGCACGGGTGTATTTAGTCATTTATCATTCATTGGATACGCAGGGTTCAAACTTTGAATACTTGTACAGGGAATAAACTATAAACTATAACCTAGGCTATTCCCGATATATTGTTTACAGACACTTACATCGAGAAAGGAGGATTTTAACTGTGTGAATGAAAACGATTCCTAGGTAATAAGTATAACTTTCTCCAAATGGTATTTGAAAGACAGCGGATTTCATTCCTGAACTGACGTATTTTAACAAACCGCTGAAAAACACGGTAAGCATGTCGTTTTAAAACGATTTTGATATAAAAAAGCTAACAACGACCTTGAGCACATATATTTCAGAGCAAAAGTAACAATTCAAGGAAGACAATCAATTTCCTAGAATAACGGTTGTAACAAAATGCTCTCGGGAAAGTAGAATGTTGGAAGTTTCAAATGCGGAATACTACAGAGTTCCTAAGGACTACAATAACAACTCGTAGCTGGTGAACTTAATGACTCGAAAAACAGAACCCGATGCTAGTAAACTAAATTGAAGATTAAGAAACGAATTGACGCAAATTTTTAAATGTTTATAGTGTAGACAAAGTTGTTCGCGTAAAAAGTAATTGTTATTGTGCTAATAATCGAGTCTAGTATCCCGGTTAGTATTTGAACAACTGGAATGTGGAGAAAACATATAATTCAAGATTCTGCGGCTGGTAAAAGCGTAAGCCAATGGGAACCTAATGAATTCAGTTAGTCAGTTGATAGTGCCTATGTTCGCTTCTACCTGACCTCGAGGCATTTACGTTTGGCATTTTAATCAATATGTCTGTTTGTGCCTGCATTACTAGAGTGCAGAGTTTATAACAGCACGCAAGCAGATTCCATCGAGGCATGCGTAGACAGTTAACACATATGTAGTACTGTAGTACTTATAGTAGTTGTATCATCATTATAATTAGTAGTAGAAAGAGTAGGTACCCATCCAAAAAAGTCCGCCAAAAAATCTTCCAATTACCCAGATAAGACACATCAGTGAATTGTAAACTAATGCTCTTACTGAAATTCGGGAAAGAAAACGCTGATAAAAGCATACCCTCAAATATTAACGGACCATGGTGTTATATTGTCTTAAAAGGACATTTACTTCAAACTCGACATTTCTTTATGTAATGTGTACTTACTTTTTTCCTCTATGCTATGTAAGGTGCAAATAATTTGGGGATATTTAACACATTAATTTAATATTTTCTGTTAATAAAGCATGCGTTATGGTCAGTTTTTCAGATGTTAACACATTTTGCTTGTCCACTTTACGAACAAAGGAAACATATTTTGGCGGTTGCCTTGAGTGTAATTAAGGAGACCTGAGTAACACAGAAATTAGAAATTTCCATCAATTAAGTTGTTAACTAACTGAAAGCTAATGTGAACTTGTACAAACGTTTTTTAAAAATGGATCTTAAAAAATAACCTGCAGCAAAAATTCGTATTTTCAAGTACTTCAAAGTTAATTCCCGCCCTGAGAAAAGTTTCTTGAATTATAAATAAATCTAGTCGATGAATGACAATGTTGGCGCACAGTCTGTTAGAATCCTTGAAGTAAAAGCCTGGTTTAGACTACAGGAGCAAACCTTTAAGGCAGCTGGGTCGCATGCCAAAAACTAAGAGGATAGCAAGTCTATCTGTTATTTTCATTATAAACTGTTATTTTATCAAAACTACACGTTTTAAATTATTGTTCTTGAGCATAATTTATTGCTAACTCGTTAACTTGGATACGCTAGCTTCGGTTTTGGCATTTTTTGCGAGGAATAGACCGTACAATATAACCTCTGCTATTCCCGATTGCTCTCCTTCAGGTACTTGCATCGGAAAATGACGACGCTTACTCTGTAAGAGGAACGTATTCGGAGGTACTAAACATTCCCTCATGCACACCTTACATAAAAGATAACGGATTTCATTCCTGAACCGACCTATTTTCGAAAATCGCTGGAAACTTCGGTACGTCTGTAGTTTGTGGACTTTAATGACGTATTGAGTTAAGAAATTTCCCGTTTAATCCTGCTTCCAACAAACCTGACTATTAAACTTGTATAAATGATCTGTTTTTTGGATAAGATCTACGATCAAGAGCTACTGGAAAGCAAGAATGTAGAATTTTCAACTCCGACATACTACAGAGTATGTAAGGGCTAGTGCGGTAGAATAGGAAGAACTTAATAATTGCTGACGTTTATGTAATAGCTTCTTGATTAACCGGCAACTTGGATTCGTTGGCTTTGATATTTGATTACATGTCTAAGCGGTTAAGTGCACTCTATGCCTACTGATAGACGCAATCTTCTTCTATAGACGTTTGTATCGCGGAACGACGATGTAATCTCTGTAAACGGATGTTGTTCAGAGGTAAAACACATTTTTACTTTCAAATTTCCGATAACAGATAACGGATTTCATTCCTGGACCGGCATATCCTCGAAAATCGTTGGAATCGACGGTAAGCCCGAAGTTTAAGGACTTTGGAAATGCATTGAGTTAAGCTATTTCTTGATTACTATTGCTTCAGGAAAATGTGAAGATTTAAAATTAAAATTAAAAAATTCTTATTAGGACAATTTTCAAATTTTAATAAGAGAATTGACCAATTTTTTAAAATTTACCGCCTTGGTGGGATTTGAATCCACACAACAAGAAAGGCGTTTGTACAGACAGCGCTCTACCATCGATCTACGAAAGCAGATCAAGGCTTTTTAGATAGTGCCAACCTGCACAATTTGGCCACCCAACCTATCGCTCGTATAGAATCCACCATTACGGACACAATAAACTGATTGCTCAGGCAGGATAATTGCTAGAATAACTCGATTATCAAGAAGAAGGAGAGGATTGGCAGATCGGAATAATTCAATTTGTGTAATTTTGGTGAATTTGCGGCCTCGGTGATAAATTTTTATTTGACAACTTTTGCGACTAAGGGGTCCCAGAAATGTGGGATATTCAACATCGGCATACTGATTATTCAAGGGCTAGTGTGGTAAAACATGAAGGCCTGAAGTATTGCTGCTATTTTAACTGGTAACTGGTTTTGAATTTTGATTTCACGTGTAAGCGATGAACAACACAATATACCTCTTGGTATACGCAATCGTTGTTTTATAAGCAGTCACACCGGTAAAGGACGATGTTGCTTTGTTGAAGGAAGACCACTCCGAGGTAACACATATTTTCTCCTTCAAATCTCATATTGCATGGTCTTTGGCGACTACTATATATATATATATATATAGTAATATGTGCAATGCTTTGAGGTCTCATTGTACTCTAAAGAAGACGTAAAGGAAGGTACAATGACATGGAACGAGTTATACTGGGACTTAAGTTTCGGAAATTCGCTTGTTTCTATCGTCACTTGACCAATGTGAAACGCTACGTCACCGCCACGCACACGAGTTTGAAATAAACTCATGTGGGCAACAACAAGTGATTATTCCGTCGATGGACGAGGGACAAGTCAGTAAGCATGCTGACTTACGAAAAATCACGACGGCTGCAAAGGGGAAAAAGGTCGAACGAGTCCCCGGTGGTTAATCGCACGGACAGTCAGCAGCAAACAAGCAGGTAAAATTTCGTGCGTCGAGCACGGACATGATACCCGGCATGCAGCAAGACGTAAACAGTCCCGGCAAACAGGTGCAATCATCACGTTACTCTGACGATAGAAACAAGCAAGTGTGCAAAACGTCAGTCTCAATACAACTCGGTCCATATCATTGTCGTTGATATTTTGGCTTCGACTTTTGAATATAGTATGGCAAGTGCTGCATGAAACCTTCCACAATTAGCAAAAAATCAGTAATTACTCGCAAAAAAACATTGAGTAGGGTTGCAACAGTGTTTATCATGCAGCCCAATTTCATTCCTTTTCAGCCACGCTAAGATGCCAACTCTCTGATTAGCTTCTTTTTGACCGCTGTAAAAAATTTATTAAGTTAAAAAGGCTACTTAAATAGTATGCATGTTTATCAGTGAATTTGACTGCCTTTAAAAAGTTAAATATATTTAATGGATAGCGTAAATAAAAGAATTCTCTTTCGTCCTTATTTAATAGCCTTCTTTTAAGCTTATTCTTAAGGTGAGTGTCTTTTTTGGTTTTAAAAAAAGTTTCGAAATTGCCGAATGGTGTTGAAACCTTCCGACTGCTAGAACCGAATTCAAGTTTTACAAATGGAATACTGTGTTTTTCCTGTTAAGGGAAAAGCGCGTTGTTACTTTTACTCTGAGGAAATGGATGCATAGATCTCACAGAATTTTGAATTAGAGATAGACCCTGCTGTATAAATCATTGGCAGCATTAATAAATTGAAGAATACGATGTATCATGAATGAACACCGCACAGTCGTAAAAAAAACCTAAAATTAGATTTTTTAAACCAAAGAAAACCCTTCCTTTAAAAAATAAATTTAAAGAACGCGTAAGTCGCTATCAAATAAGAATGATAAAGTCTTTGCAATAAACCTTTGATGTACCAAATCGTTTTTCATAGGCATTTATATCGGAAAAGGATGATTTTGCTTTTTTGAAGGAAGATTACTACGAGGTAACAAATATTTTGTCTTATAAATCTCATACGATAGATACCGTATTTCATTTCTGAACCGGCCAATTTTCGACAATCGGTGGAAACAACGGTACGTCTGTAGTTACAGGTCTAGGTGGTGTATGGAGTTAAGACATCCATTGGTACCTTAAACAAACGTCAAAATTACCAGTTAGAAAATGAAGGCTTTTTGTTTGATCAATATTATGAGGAAGAGCTCTTCGGAAACGAGAATGTAGGATATTCAAATTCGGCCTACTGCAAAGTATTAAAGATCTGGTTTGGTAGAATACGAAATATTTAGATTGACCCCCTTGTAAAAAAACTCGCAACGTTAGGTGGAATTTACACTTGCATAACAGAGAAGACCTTTACGCGAAGCCAAAACAACTCTCACAGTTAAGCGACAAACGCCACGCCTGCGCCGTGAATTTAACCATACCTGGATAGATTTTACACGACCAAATTTACCGCTCGTATGAAATTCACCACTACAAAACAGCAAGCTGACTGCTCAAGCAGAATTTTCCTATGCAGTCCTGTAGAATACACCAGCAAAACTATAAGGGTAGCAAGACCGGAGACCTAGCACCAATCTATTTTCTCCACGAAACAAAGAATTGACTTTCTACACTCATGAATCACAACCATCTAATGACTGCATACGCCGCATCCTTCGTCACTGTCGCATCGACCGAATTCGCTGTTCCGATCTCCGCTGACACTGTTTCTCCACTCCTGCTTCAGAAACGAATTCGATGGTTCGGGCATGCGTTCCGGCGTGATGATAGTGAGCTGATTCGTGACGTGCTTGTGAGAACGCCTCCCCCCACATGGCACAAACTTCACGGCGGGCAGCTGAAAACTTGAACAGCAACGGTCAAGCAGGATCTGTCGTCCGTTTCCGGCCCATGCGTCTACAGCCTACGCCGGTTGAACCGTGAATAGATGGCGCTTTCATGTGAACAGGCGCAAGATGGACGCGCCTAGACAGTTGTGATTCGTGATGCAGTCAATGTCAAAACTGATGCCGGCTCAACCCGCCCGAGATGAATCCATTACAAGTATGAGTACAAGAAAGTAAGAATGACTACTAGGTTCAAAATTGGGTCAACTTAAATTAAGCAAATTTGCCGAACCTCCTAAATTATAAGTCAGCCAAGTATGATTGAATTCACGGCGCAAGAGTGGCGTTTTTAGCTCAACTGGGAGAGCATTTGCTTCGCGTAAAACCGAACAACGCAAGTTTTTTCACAATTGGGTAAACTTTAATTAAGAAAATGTACCAAACCTCCTTAATAATTAAAACACTTGTTTAATGGGTAAATTTGATTCGCTGGCTTTGGCTTTTGACGACGTGTGTAAACGATAGGTCGTACACTTAACATTTCGATGTACCCAATCTTTTTTATAGACACTTATAGTGGTAATGGATGAGGTTGCCTCTGTAAAGGAAGACAGTTCCGAGGTAACAAACATTTCAACCTTCAAGAGTCCTATGACAGATAACGGAGTTCATTCCTGAACCAAATAATTTTCCAAAATCACTGGAAACTTCGGTAAGTTTTTGGCTTCCAGACTTTGGTGATAACTGTTGATTCAGACAATCGCAACAATTATTAATTAGGATAACGCAAATCTTTTGTTTGATGATTTTTGCAATTAAAGAGTTTCTCGGGGAATTTAAAAATATAGGATATTTAATTTTGGCAATCAGTCTGGTCGACAGACGAGACACTTGGTGCAAAGACAGCTAGGATCCTCAAGGTAAAATGCTGTTTAAATTAACCTAAGAACCCCGAAGGCAACTGAATTAACGACGAAGAAGTAACTGAGTGCCACATTTATGTGTCAGAATTATTTCACCAAGTGATATTTTTTTAAAAGTCTAAGCACATATTGATCGTTTTTAAGGATACTTTATTCTTTATCTGATACAGTAAATACGTTGACATTTGTCTTTGAGACCTTGTATGACGGATGAACAATAAACTTCAATTTCTAATACTCCAGATCAATTTTTAACAGGCACCTACATCGGAAAAGAATGATGCGAACTCTGCGAAGGAAAGGTTTTTCGAGGTAATAAACATTTTGTTCTCCAAGACTAATATGGCAGATAATGGATTTCATTCCTAAACCGGCATATTCTCAAAAACCGCTGGAAAAGACGGTAAGCCTGTCGTTCGAGAAATGTCATGGTCTATTAAATTAGGGAATTACTTGATTAAAACAATATGCAGATGACCAATGCCCAATTTGTGTTGAATTATTTTTGCGACCGGGACCTTTCTGGAAATTAGAATGCAAGCCGTTACAACTGCGGAATACTACAGACTACCTACAGACTAAGGATGTAGAATAATTAAGGGGGCTTTTTTATTCGGATGTTCACTATAACAACAACCTGCATCTCCAAGCGCAACTGATGGGGAGGTTAACGACTCTCACAACGCAGCGGACTGCTAATTTACAGGCAAAACAAACATGGTCCACCCATCATGCTTCTGTTCCCATAGTGGAAACAAATGGTGACAGCGGATAAGATAGAGATGTTCATAAGCCTAGCGGTCATTATTATATGACCTGATTGAATGGTTTCTAATAACTGCTGCCTAGTGGCTGCTAATCGGCCCAACTTAGTCCTTCCAGTCTGTCAATAGATTTGAATATGGGAGTTCCAGGAAGCAGTTCAGAGGGAGATGCGACCACTGGAACGCGTTTCATTGTCCGGACGTTTCGGGAATGTTTAATCACCGATAATGGTAGAGTAGTGTAAGGCATGCGCAGATAGAGTTGAAACATCCACGGATTGCATGGCATTTATAGTCTCGTAACCGTCCGATGAGTGTTCTTCCCCCAGTGTCAATATTACCAATTTTGTCACAATATGTAGAGCGTTTGTATTCTTATAAACAGGCCATGGGCTTGAGCCTCGAGTGTTTCACCACTTTGGATGCCTTTCGTGAACAACCATATAAATAGTAGTAGAAGTGGTCGTAATTATTAATATTGTTAGGATGCTAGACGGACCAAATGCTAGCAACGTTTGGAGGCTTTCCTAAGGCATCGAGCCTAGCCAAAATGTCTTTGTTGGTTAACTCTGACCACATAACAGGCGATGACATTACACGCGGGATGACTTAAGACCGCACGCCCGCACGCACACGAGCGTATGCAATGCACAAGGCCCGAGGGTCAACTGGTCGCATGATGCTATCACAATGCGTCCAACCAGGCCGAAAGAGAACGCGCGGACAATCTCGTATAAGCCAATGTCACCTCTGACAAAGAGAGTTGCAAATGCGGACGCGTGGCGACGCCAGTCCACTCTCGATGCCGGGCTCTCCCCGAGGCGGGACACAAAGAGTTGCAGCCACACGGGATAACAGGGACGCTGGAGATCAAACCAGCGAGGTTACACCCACCCGAGACAGCTCCTCCGGGTTTTGTACCTTGCATACGCTCGTGTGACGGAATGGTTACAAATCCACCAGCATTTGAGTTAATATTTAACAGTCCGCTAGGTTATTGATGCTGTTGTTTGCGGTCCCTGCTAAAATTTGAAGAAGAAAGAGTTTGAAAAATGATATGCAAAATTAAAGCATCCCATCCTAATTCCCCACACATAAAACCCCTACAACCATCATATCCTCAGGGAAAATGCTGGGACTAGGGCTAAATTAGGTGCACTACTCAAAATAATGTTGCTGGAGCCAACTCCGGTGATGCGAATTCTGTCCTGTGCAAAGGTGCGTCCACTATTAAGAATATACATGGTAAATTGTGACTAATGGTTTCGCCACTTCAATGCCAGTTGATGTTTGTGAATGCGACAGGAGGCAAGCTTACTCCTCTGGCCAAAATATACAGTATGACAAGCTTCGCACGTGATTTCTAGATGACTTCTTTCTTATCGAGATAGCCAATTCTACCCGAAGGGCGTACAAGCTAGACGCGTCAGTTTCTTCGCCCCCTTTATTTTTTTATAACCACTGGTGCCCTTCATGGATTTCAGACACATGCCTTACATATGGGAGGATTCGTCATGTAGCTTTTTTTGGGCACTTGAGTGGAGCTATCTTGTTCGCTTTTTCCAGATTGTTGTTTCATGCATTGGTGAACGGAGTCACTGAGATAAGCATTTTGGGAAAATAAATCAAATAAATAACTTCGCTCTACTAGCAGGTAATTTTGCTCGGGATTACAGACTGTTGATGGCACTCCTTTTGTGCGAGACTGGTTCGTTGCCATCAAAGTGAAGAATAACTTCAGCATACGTGTCTTTGTGATAAACGGAGTTTAGTCTTTAAAAATAAATATTACTGTATAGTAGCACATACGCGCACAACAATCTGTTAGAGGACAAACTCGTCCCCTGTGTGTCGTTTAGAGCTCTCTCTCGAGCATTAGCCGCGAGACAGCTAGGATATAGTCAGAAGGACATTACCGACAAAGACATGGGACACAACGATGGCCATTTCTGG
Source organism: Ligula intestinalis (assembly GCA_036362985.1). Taxonomy (NCBI): domain Eukaryota; kingdom Metazoa; phylum Platyhelminthes; class Cestoda; order Diphyllobothriidea; family Diphyllobothriidae; genus Ligula; species Ligula intestinalis. Next base: position 3,192,741 of record JAYGXS010000008.1, on the reverse strand, counting down.
CTTACTTTCCGTCATCAGGTTAAGATACCCAACTCCAGCGTTGCTGCTAAAATTGCTGCCTAACTCAAGTTTCAAACTCGTGACTATCTGGTCAGAGGCGAACTCCTTAAACGTTGTGATATTGAGCTCGCAGTTTTTTTGTTGGTACAATATTAATATGTCTACGTCAAAAATAAAACCATTCAATTGTGGTTTAGTATTTTATGGTTAAATTGACGCTTTCTTGATTACAATTCAATACACGCATGCTGATAACAAACTTTTATTTGTAATGTAAGCAACACAGCCAAGGTACTCCAAAAGAATTTCAATGATACCCACACTCACAAGCATTTAGCACAGGCAAGGTTACTAATCATTTTGGATAGAAACCTCGCCTTGCATACAAAAAGATACCACACCACTCCCTTGGTTTAACTTTACCTTGAAAATGTCTGTTCCGTGAAACTACTTTAAAAAGACTTGTTTACATATGTCCTTCCACTTTTCAAGCTATGTGGGCAGACAGAACCAGAGGTGACACATCGGACGGATTACAAAGTGCAGGTAATAAAGGCTTAATTTAATCTTCTCTGGCAGGTAATAGAGTTCATCCCTGGACCGATGCTCTTTTCGAGACTAGCGAATTATGAGGTACGTGTAGCGTTACAGCTGCAAACATGTGCCATTCTTCTTTTTTAAATTAAACTGTACACGTTTGGCTAAGAAAACGAAAACGCACCTTTATGCGCCCAACTACTCACAGCTACTCCTGCAAGGAACTTTCCTGAATTTGTAAATGTTTGATTATTTCTCCTATACCAGCGGGAACGCATTTATGAAAACTTCTAAATAATAATGAGCAGCATTTGACATATTAAGAACTTAAAAAACTATTAGAAGAACTGAGTGTTGGTTAAGAAAAATAAAATTTTCTCGATAATTCCCAGCTTGTGGAGAGGTCATAAAAAGCTATGAATTAGAACAATAAATTTTAATAGTTTGTTACGTATAAAACTTAAAGCAACCAATTATGTCCTACAAAAAGAACTTGTCTTTAGTCAAAATATTTTGCTCATATGATCATTAGTGCTTACCTATTTATTGAATATCGCGGAATAAAAGCTCTCATCATTTCGCTCGTTTTAGTGGCTTCACTGATAAGTTGTCACTTTGCCCTTCTGTTCGAGGTTTGCATCAAAACCTTTAAAATAAGATGTATCTAAACAGCATTTACCAAAAAGCGAGCTTTTGGATATTATTTTGTATGCAAATGGCCATGTTGGTAAAATGTGGAAATGCTTCAAAACACCAAACCACATTTTTGAGCATACAACATGTCTGCTAGTTACCACGCATATTGTTATTCCTAACATTAATAAAAAACGTTTCCATAATAGGTTAACTCTTTAAAATGTGCTTTATTGGATATTAAGCTGACGAACTTCTGCGTATACTATCGACTTCGAAGGTAATCGCACAAGGAAATTGGGGACTTTTGACAATTTCTTTAAGTTATCTGAAGAAAAACGATTCAATTTGACTGGAGATGAAAGAACATACTTTTCTCGTTATAACGGATTATTTTTCGCTTAAGGAGCTTTATTCCAAGATCTGTAATAAGCATATGAATGCAAAAACAGGCCACATATATGACCACTGTTTGAAATTCTTATTATTCTTCTGTCTGTTCCGTTTCTAAACAACGCTTGTTTGGAATGTATGTTTACAAAAAAACCACATTTATACATGACTTACATTCAATAAGGCCTTCTATAGGCTGTCTCCGTGGTTACATTTAGAAACTTTGTTAACGTGCACGACCAACTGTGCGGTGAAAGAAAATGTTCTACCACGAACTTTTTTACTGCATTTTGTGCAAAAAATCCTGACAGAATAGCTTAGTATAATTTTTAAACTCCTATCGGTGTTTGTTTCTGAAAATGAATGAAATTCCCTGAAATTTGCTTAAGTTCCATTGGATAAACTTCGCACAAAATTTTCCAGTACTGGAAGGGATTTTAATTTCACATTTTTTTACTAATTTTGGAATTCTTCCATCGCACAATGTATATTAGATGAAAGTTTCGTCCTGTCTTTCCTTATAGCGTAGGGAATTTCTTTAACATTAACATACTCATGATTTGGTCAAAATTAGAGCCGATTCCCCCAATATCTTTAAATAAGAGGGCGATTTTCCAAACCAAAGCCCTTCTTATCATTAAATCCACTCAGTTGATCAAAATAACCTGTCCCGATATACGCTAAACTACCAAGTAAAATTTCTTCCTGAACGTTGTTTGCAGGACTCGCAGCACTGTAATAACGAATTCTAGCGTTTAAACGTGTAGGTAACATTTCCTTTTTAAGTGTCTTTGGGTCAGGCAGGCAATACTGAGCATCAGATATCCTGTCAAACACGAACCATATGTTTTTACATTCGTTCACTTGGGCTTCGACAAGTTTTTTTGGAATTTGTTTTAATCAAATTAAAGTAACTTAATAGAGTGAAGTCTACACTCGAACAGCCGTTGTGAATTCATCAAGGGGAGATTGTTGTCAGCGAAGGTATATAAGTTCGAAAGTCCTCACCGTAGAATTATCACAAGTATTCTCGCTAGAGGTGAAATTCATGGCCCCTAGCCAGACAAACTAAAGCGAAAGCCTTCGTCAAGCATGTTTTCATTGGCCATGAGCGAAAGTCAGAGGCTCGAAGACGATCAGATACCGTCCTCGTTCTGACCATAAACGATGCCAACTGACGATCCGTGGTGGTGGTATTTTAACTATCCCCACCGGCAGTCCCCATTACAAGTTTTTTTCACAATATTCTCGTCTGCAGCGTATACTGTTATAAGTAAACGATTCACATTTAAGTCAAATACTGCATACTCCCCTAACGTCAAGCTAAACTACATATTTACCAATCAACGAAAGAGCGTGTATTGAAAGCTGTCGAGCAGATGTTCCTATCAGTGGATCAACAAAGTCATACATATGAATCCTCACTTTTACATGTGGTGGAGCTGATACGGTGCTCGTTACGTCATCTTCCTTAATTTTGCACGGACATGGAACGCAAAAATTTTCATTCCTTATTCATAATGGTTGCAATAATGATTACCTTACAGCCTGATTTCAGTGTTTTCTGTAAAAAATGGTTACTTACGAAGAAGGCCTTTCTCAATTGTTTTCAATGATCTTATAAATTCAAATATATTTCATGGAAAAGATGGACAAAAATATAATTTCCTTCACAGGTTTGGTAGCGAATTGCGCCTTCTTCAGATGTTTCACTTGAAGAAAGTGTACCTTGCAGTTTTAAGATGAGTTTTCTTAATTATGAATAATTTTGAAGTCTAGCAGACAAACTATTTATCTAGTCTATCTTAGGAGAAGGAAATAGGTCCGTACGGTGCGAAGAAGAACCCACATATTTCTTATGAGATTTTGCAATGGACGTGGACCAAGTTGTATAATTAATAAGCAGCATTAATAGGCACGTTGCACTTTTCGCCATCATAACAAAACTCGTAATTATAAATTTCGTTTAAATCAAAAAATGATACCTCTTCTTTACGTATAAAATTGCAAGAAGGCTTCATTTTCCACCAAACAAGTACCAAAAAAAACATTTATTCGTATTTTCTTCAAAATAAATCAAAATTAACAAGGGCAGTGAAAGTCAATTAGAAAAAAATGCATGCTACGAACACCAATTTTATATTATATGATGTTTGCAGGGGGCTAGAAGTAAGCTCACTCAAAAGCTGGCATCCCAAAGTCAGAAAAGTAAACTTAGAATAGATTATGCGATCACCATAATTGCAACAATATTGATGTAATTTACTCAAAGCAAAAAATAAAATGCAGAATTTAAGTTGACGTTTCATTAGGTAGGGAACCTAAGTTAGGTGCTATCTGATAGCTTTTTAATGTGGCTCAAAGCATTTAGCCATCAGTAGGCCAGATTCCAAAGATAGCGGTGAAAAAAATACAACGAGTGCAAGCTCAAAGCAAACCATCACCATAAGTACCCGAAGAGCAGGTGTTAAGCGGCTGTTGCATTTTATAAACACTGCAACTTTTGCATATAGTGGTAGGAGGGGTGACTACTGCAACAAGAGATTTATTGTCCTGATTTTTTGGATTCATCGGGAATCCTTAATCATAGGTAAGGATGCAATATTCTGAGTCATGCGCAGATACGAGTGAAACATGCACAGATTGCACGGTCACGTAGGCGGCTGACCGCTACGAACTATAAATACCCTGCAATCTCTGCATGTTTCACCTCTATCTGCGCATGATTCAGAATATTGAACCCTTACCTATGATTAAGGACAATAAAACTCTTGTTCCAATAGTCGCATTTCTTTCTTCCGAACTGCTTCGTGGAACTCACATATTCGCCTCTATTGGCAACTTTGGCGTATCCTGGTACATTAATTTACTGTCCAAGAGCAAAGTAGAACACTTGAGCAAATGAGTGCCTGTTTCAATAGGTTTTTCAGTCAAATATCAAACAAAATATCATTTTAAAGTTATCCAGTTATGGATTTATATCCTTCTGAATTCACTAATTAAAATGGAGAATCGAAAGTACTTATGAAATCGCTTAATTTTTTTTATTGGATGAATAAATTTGGAAATAACTAAATCCTTTAGGTTGTATTGCCCCATCAAGGTTTTCTTTTGTGAAACCCTTAGCTTATTATGATATTCTGTGACATTCAGGACATGAGGCCTTGCAGGGAGGCCTAAACCATAACTTAACTACTCTCAAGCAAGCGGATTGGCAAGTTGCCCGCACAAGAAAAGCATTTTTCTCATCAAATTTATGAACAAATATGAAAAGGAACTTAGTCTGTCAGCCGACGTGTTCCTCTTTCATTTTATACTTAGCGATCACTAAAAGGACACTTAAGGGACACATTTTAAACGATGGATGTTATAAACATTGGCCAGTAGTACTTCGTGTTTTCGTATGTTTCAAATGATATTACCACCGCAAAGAATGTTTGCAAAACTGCAAATCTTTTGGGTGGATGACTGCACTAACGCCAAAGTCTATTAGAATACTCGAAAAAATACACATATTTTCAACCACCTGAAAATATCCGTAAGTAGATGTTAAAAAACCAAGAAAACAGTAAAAACTGCACGATTTGGCCGGCTATAACGATTGCTACTTTTTTGAAAACCAACCGAACTCACTTACTGATTTTTTGAATAATTTATTATTTACTCGGTACTGTGAACACGCTTGTTTTGACTTTTGAATGCATGATTAAGTGGTAAACCACACACCTTACCTTTGGATGTACCTAATCGTTTTTATAGGCATTTCTACAGGGGAAGGTAGATAAAGCGTCTGTGAAGGAAGATTGTTCTGAGGTAAACATATTTATTTCCTCCTTTAAATCTTGCATGACAGATAACAGGTTTCATTCCCGAAACGGTCTCTTTACAAAAAACGGCGCTGAAAACTACGGTAAGTCTGTAGTTTCAGGTGTTTGATGATGTACGGAGTAAAGAAATATATTGATCACTTTCACCTCAGACAAACGTAACAACTCCCGATAATGATAAGATAAACTTTGCGTTTAATGATTTTTGCAAACAGAGAGCTGTTTGGGGAATCCACAATGTAGAAAATTCAACGTCGGCATACTACAAAGTATCTAACGGCTGCTGAAGTCGAATAGAAAGCACCGAAGATTTGATGAGGTTTTATTGAAACTTTATTGTTTAACGGGAAACTTGGATCTGCTTTTTTGACTTTTGGCTAAATGTGTAGGTGATAAACCATACACAAAATATTTTGATGAACTAAATCATTTTTTACAGGCACTTATGGTGGCAAAGGATGGTGTCGATTCTGTGAACGAAGATGGTTCCGAGGTAACAAACATTTCCAGCATCAAACGTCTTACAACAGATAACGGATTTCATACCTGAGTCAGCCTTTTTTCGCAAATCGCTGGAGACTACGGTAAGTCTGTAGGTTCAGGTATTTGGTGATGTTTAGAGTTATGAAATATCTTGGTCACTTTTAACCTAGACAAACTTAGCAACTACAAATTAGGAAAAGGTCAAGCTGCTCGAGGAAGATAGAATGTAAGATATTCAAATTTGACGAACTTGCCGGACGACATATTTTGGTCACTATGGCTGCAGACGAACGTAACAGGGACCAATTAGAAGATGAATGAGTTTTGTCGGATGTATTTTGCGAGAAAGAACTCCGAGGAATAGAGAATTTAGAAAATTTAACTTCGGCATCCTAAAGAGTATCTAAGGTCAGTTGTGGAATAATACGAAAAACTGAGGATTTGCAGTGGTTTTTTTAATTTTGGAAGGAACTGCATTGCAACCAAAAAACAAAGCAAATGACAGAGCTTATGACGTAAATACGTAGCCAGATTCCAATATACTGAGTGCAAAATTGTGAAGCAAATAATTGTTGCAGCTTGGCAACCTTCAGTTGAATAGGCGCAGTTCTGCGGGAAAAATGCAACGGCAAAACTGATTTGTAGGGCCCCTCATATTTAATTGTGGCGGAAGTGATCAAAAAATTAAATTAAATAAGATGGTTTATTGTTTGATATGCTAAAATAGAATAAAATTCGACTATCATGAATTCTGTTGTGCATGCTATAAATGCCAATTAAAGAAATTTTGACCTAAGGTTGGCGGAATTTATCCAAAACGAAAATTCTTCCTTCTATTGGTGGAATTTAGCAATAAATTTCAAAGTCAGGCTACTGAAAATCCAAAATAGTTTTCGATTATAAGTCGACGGGATTTTCTCAGCCTCTAAAATTATTCCTACCAAAATTAATTACTTAGTTGTGCTTGGTGCATCGGTTTATGTTCCGGCAAATAAAACTTTTGCAAAAAAAACTGATTCTGTGGTTGATCTCAGTGCAGTTTAATAGATGCCCGTTGTATTTATTCATCAGGCCCACTGTGGCTGTGGTATACCTATTTATGTATGTGTTATCTGAGTATGCCGTAATCAATTGGATAGGGTTT